>JAWWML010000052.1:11081411-11144404 GCA_035047165.1 Ormyrus rosae | reverse complement strand
TAAACTATTATTAATTTAATTTTCTTTTTTACAGGTCATTTAAAACCATGTCAACGATGGGTATAGAACCCCCTTAATATATTAGAGATTTTGATATGAATTTACATATAAATATTTAACAATACAATCAAACTATAAGCCTTTTTGAATAAATCAGATCTTAATTCCTTCCCTTCTCTTGTGCGAGAATAGTCTACTTTCCCGCACTATTGCGGGATCAGGTGATGAGGGATTTAGCATTTTGTGTACAAAAAAGAATGACACTCAAAATGGCCACACGTGTATTAAGAAAAATATCGTGTGTAACATGCGAGGAAAATTACTTCGCTCGTGTTTTGTTTAAAACACTCAACTAAGCTAGCACGAACTTGCCTTCGGATTGTGCGCTCGCTCTTTCTCGGGTCGTAAACAAAACACGAACGGAATAATCTACTTTCCGCACTTTCTACACAAAATACTATTTTCTTAGTGTTAAATGTTTAGTTAGATTAGTAAAATCTGTTGGAAATTCAAAGAAAACGTAAAAGTTTTCAAGTTTGTTACCAAATTCTACAATGTTCTCTTGTAAAACGGTACAGTTATTCTCGCGAATGTTATTTCAATTTTTCTTTTCGTGTATTATTTCTGTATATTATTAATTCGCGTTTTTTTTCGCCGTTACGCTTTTTCTTTTCCGAATATTTCGATTTTAGTCACGCGCGCAATTTTGCTTGGTCAATATAATATGAATTTTACTTTAACGTGTTCAATTAATTTTTTAATTTATTTTACTACTTATGTTTTTATATGCGTTATTTATTTTTTTTTATTTCATTTATTTTGGCCTATCTTAAATATAAACTTTTTATTTGGCTGTATTCTAATCCTTTTCTATTCGCAACACGACTAATACAGAATAATTGAGAGTATTCATACGCATAATAATTTCTTAATTACTAGAATGTATGAAATTCACAAAGCAAATCAATATTTTAGGCTTATTCAGATGATTAACTTGATATTTGACGTTTAAATAATAATTATCTAACGACCTCAGAGTAAAATAATGAATAGCGCTTTGTCGACATATGAAACGTTATCATGTGCTACAATATATAATAATAATCATTTTCTTTAGTGACTCTACATTTGGTAGTGAATTATTCCAGTCCTGAAAAGACAGTAAAATATAAAAAGAGAAAATGAAAAATAAGGTAATGTGAGCAAAATAAACCAGAAAGCTTACTTGAAATGTCACTTTCAAACCCAGAATCTCAACCTCGCATTGACTTTTAGATTAGACCTCCACGACTTTAATTATCGCACTCTAAATTTCTCAATCTTTCTTCTTCGTTTTATTTGCACAATTTTCTTCTTGCTTGCTCACAGAGGAAATTTGTAACAATGAACAAAATTTAAAAAAAAAAATTATCTAAAATCATGTTTTAAGACTTTTGGTATATAAATCCGACATTTGTTTAGCAAAGAAATTTTCCCACGCGCCCGCGTGTGTGTGTTTTCGATTTTCATCGTGTGTTTTCGGTTTTCATCGTGTTTATTATCGATTTTCATAGACTAAAACAATGATGTTAAGTGAATAATTAATTTTTTTAACCGTCTGACGCTCAAATCCACTGGAAAGATACCCTCATGCTCGAGTTTATAATAATTATAGAAAAAATATAAAAATTATATCAGAAAAGCATATCCTATCAAAATGAGTTAACAAAATAAAAAGGCCACTTTTATTATATACATAATTTTCAAAACCGTCGTGTTATAGTTTTTAAACTTTAATAGTTTATATCGCCGATTACAAGAAATGAAGTGATGCCGACTCACGAGAGCGGGTCACCACAATCGACGATGCCGACTCAATAGAGCGGGTCATCACCAGAGGCCGTCTGCGCAAAAGAGGCAACGCAGAATCTTGGATAAAGGGCGCAGTGTGCTCCAGCAACCGAAATCGGCACCGCTGCAACGACCGACTGGAGAGCATCACTATTTGGACCCACTCAACTTGGACTCGGCCAAATACATCGGCAATCCTTCATCGCCGAGGACTGCCAACACCGGCAGGTAAACCATACCTCAAACCAGGTGCGTGATGGCGATCAGAGAAAGCCGGTCCAGTGCGCGTTAGCAATCGAAAAAAGAAAAACTCTGGTTCAGCGAGTGACACATTATTTTAAAACAGATTCGAAACGATTTCGATAGTTAGCGACGTGCGATTACGATATCGCAATATTTTGTGTTAGTGATATATTAAATTTTATGACTTTTATTTGTATCGTGAAATTGACTATAATATTCGACGATCCGACTAAATAGCATTTCATTAGCGACCACGACCCCGAAAAACTCGACTTAAAATAAAAAATTTTGATTTTCGAATGTATGAATTTATTTTATTTTATAATATTATATCACATGGACAAATAAAAAATTTCAGTTATATAATATTTGTAATATAATATTTGTAATGAAAGGTTATATAAAATCTACACTAAAAATTGATTTTTAACAATAATTCTTTATAAACATTTTTTAATATTTTGTAGTTTCTCGTAAAAGTTTTGTTCTTTTTTTCTCGTAATATATATATGTGTATATATATCTTCCTGATGAATCCAAATTTGAAGGGGTAGAAGATGAGCCATAGCTTAAAATCCACCTTGGAAGAAATATTGCCATTTTTTGAAATAAGAAATACAATTTTTTTAACAAAAATTATTTTGTTCGAATCATCTCATATGACTACATAATTATAAATCCATATACCAGAATAAAAATTGTCATCGTCACAAATTAAATTTATTATATTCTAACGTTACTACACAATAAATAATTTAGTAAGTAATATATAATAATGCAAGTGTGTCCCAGCATTCGTAATTTTTATTCAACTTATAGTAAATTTTTATATAACATTTTTCTCAGTATAATTACAACATAATTAACTATTATTTTTCTTAATATGAGCGCGTTTGTTCCAAGCAAAGTTTCTTATCAATTCACTATCAAAGTGAGTTAAAAAAATAATAAAGCCACTTTTAGTATATACGTAATTTTCAAAACCCACACGTGCTAGTTTTTAAATTTTAATAGTTTTTAAAAGTATAAAAAGTAGTTAGTTAAAGCGAAAAAGTTTTTAAAAGCCAATTTTCCTTCTTTGAAAACAATCAATAGAATTGAATCTCAATAAATTTTATATATTACTGCAGTTATTTTATTTGACTCAACGCTCTGAAACTAGACTATAAAAATGAAATACAATTTATTCTGTTTTTTACTCCTAATTTTAATGAATCTATTTTATTACGGTGAGTAAATTCAAATTACTTAATAATATCGTCATTCCCAAATTACTTAATATAATCGTCAGCTTTATTTTACTATATAGTTTACAATTTTATTCCCAAGTTTACATTTTTGCGAAATTCTCAAAGAATCTTCGCCTGCCTTTTACAGTGCCAAATACGACAGCATCTCCCATAATTGATGGTTTACTTGACAATCATCATCGCTTTAAGTTCCACGTATCTATTTACAGAAAGAAAGGTCCGGCAAATGTGTTCGAATATTCGAGCGGTGGTAGTATCATAAGTGAAAGATATATTCTGACCGTCGCTCATTGTTTCATGAAAATAGGAAACGATGGCCTTATTCAAGAGATTTACTACCCTCATGGCACAGCAAAAATTCTTGCGGGTACAAATGAAATAAATGGACCAGGAATCAAAAGAGATATCGTTAAGGTCTTTATCCCCTCAGGGCCTGATAGACGGGTTTTTCACGTAGATCTAGCTGTTGCCGAAGTAAGACGCAGTGGAATTAAGAAATGTTTTAAAATATTTAATGGACATATTGTGTTTTTAGTTAAGTGCAAATTTAGGCGTACTTCAACATCCAGACAGACTAGCGATCATACCCTTGGAAGTATTGGACCCACACTTTAATGACGGTGTCCATGCAAAAGCTACGTTTTGCGGATTCGGGCATGATATACTTGAACGGTCCAGCCCAAGGAGATCTAGTAACCCCATAAATAGGTTTATGAATGTTAGAATTCTTGGTAGAGATGAATGTCCAGTGTTCGACCAAATGATTTGTGTGAGGAATGCAGATTCCGAATTTCGTACAGCTTGCTTAGTAAGTGCAAATACTATCTTTAAACAAATTCAGATTTGTCTAAGATGTCTTTTATTTTCAGGGGGACAGCGGATCTGGATTAATTTACAACGATAAACTCGTCGGAGTTCTCAGTACCGGGCCTACTAATTGCAATAATTTAAATCCAATACATTTCACAAGACTCTATGGAAATATGAGATTTATCATAGCAGCTCAAAATCCGCATGGTGATCACGGCAGAATGCACGTTTTGCATAGAAGGCCGTAACCGATTAATTGATGACCTCCCAATAATGGATCAAGTTCCAATTCTACAGGAGGCAAAAAGAAGAATCATTTAAGAATCATTATAACTATATATATTCTTAATTACAAACAATTTTTTTCAGAGCAGTTGATAATTTAATTTAAGAATTATAAGCTTTTTTTAAAAAAACACGTTTTTATTAAAAACAAAAGAACCATAAGAGCTAGGGTAACTTTTTTTCTCTGAAATTATAGGTATTTTTATGCTCTTTAAATTCGCCTTTGTTTGATTCAAGTAACTCAATCCTATCATTAAAAAAAATTAAAATTAAATTTTTCAAAAATCGAAAATTTGCGATAAGACAAAAACAAATAAGCTAAACAAAAAGATTTTTTTGCTGTCATCACAAAAAAAAGCAAAAAAATGAGCCGTGAAAATCCGATGAAAATCCATTCAGTAGAAGCTGAGATCCAGGCGTATACATACAGACACACACACACACATCCGTACAGACATTTCTCAAAAACTATTTATTCTTGTTCCTGACACCTTAAAATACAATTATAACAGGTTTTTCGGACAAATCCAAAAATTACTATCACAAAGCTTCCTCTAGGAAGAAGCAATATATTCTGACCGCCGCTCATTGTTTTTTTGTGAGGACACGAACATTATATTATTATACCATTCATTATCTTAACATTCATCAACTTGCAGGATGATTTGAACTTAATAAAAACTGTATTAGGCTGGGGGTTTATTGAAATTTATCAACGACGCTTGGCTTCTCAATGAAACTCTTTGCACACTTGATAGTTCAAGGCAAACGACACGACTCAGTCGGCGTTTTTATTATTCGCACAAATAATTCTCCCCTTTCGAGTGAATAAAGGAACTCGGCGTTTCCTGGGAATAATCGGTTGTCGATATTTCCATTGACAACGCCGGGTTATTGTGCCGACTGTCCTGAAGCTCGACGAGGGGCGCAAAAAGAGCGGTCCCCCGTTATAACTAGTCGCATCGATACAGCGAAAAAAGGGACTGCGAAGGTACAAAGGAGATGGAGATGTTGAAAAAGCGAGCGACGCTAAACTATTGCTCATTTTTCTTCTGACGGCTCGGCTTTTGTGTTTACGCGAGGCTCGATTATTTCCATTATCTGTTTTTGATCGCTTCCGGATATTAATTTTCCGCACGGCGCATTTTTCCGTCGAGCACGCGCACCTTGTGTGACAAGATTCGCGACCTGCGTCTGAATTCTGATCGTTGTTGTCGATGTTTAATATCGAAATTTTGCGAACTACTTTCGTTCGATTTATTTCATTTAAAATTAAAAGTACATTTGTTGATTGTTGCCCACCAGAGTTCTATGCTGCCTGTGGAAAGATTTAATTTAATAATCTTAAATAAATGGCGCTTGTTCCCCAGAATTCATCAAACAAATAGGCGCAATGTACAACGTAACCTATCATAAATGCGTGAATTTCCTGGAAATACGCTGACAGATTAACTGAATTTACTTGAGATACTTGTACGTTACAAGGACATGAAAAAATAGCTACTACGCATTTTTATGAATACAAAAATAAAATAAAATCAAAGTAAAATCTAATTATTTTCATTCCCATTGGATGCTAAAATTAAAAGGAGCTCTCTTTTGAAAGACTTTTTTTAAATTAATATCTGCCCTGTGAAGAATTGTAATATTTATCAAAAAGCTTAATTTTTAGAGTTCATAAACCTAATTAACATTAACAAAGTATAATCTTGAATAGAACTTCATTATTATTAAAAATTTTTAGTTTACATTGAAAGATTTTTCATCCCTTATTATTCCTGAAGTTTTATTAAATTACAAAGTAATAACCGTCAGAATTTCGGGAGCCCCCCCCCACCCCCTTCAACGCCATTGAAACTTCCTCGTGGCCTTATCAAGCAAAGTAACGGGTCCAGTCGTACTCTGGTAACATCTGACAGACGTAAGCCGGGTGAGCGTAGTTTAAGAACAATTTACAGCAGCCCATCCGAATTGCAGCGCAGCAGAGAAAGGCGCGCGTCAGTCCGGGCCAGGCTAGATTAGAGGGAACAAAGTGCGGATCGGTTTGCAAAGCGGGAAAGTGTGAGAACAATGCCGCGCAGCCGCAGCCGCGCGGCAGCCCTGGGCGAGAGATGCAGAGAGCGGCGGTCGCGCCAGACCGTATTAATTATGCTAATGGGGGCTCGATAAGCAGCGACGCGCGGAAGATTGTTACGCTAGTTTTGTTCCTTCGCGGTTCGCTTTGAAATTGATCAGTGTTGTTTTACGCCGAGCCTGGGGAGAGAGGGATGAGCGGGGCTAACGAGAGCCTTTATCGAAGGGTACTCTGTAATATCCAATTTTACTGGCGTATTAAATTAATTTGAGTTCGTGTTTCAAAAAAATTTTCAAACGAGTTACAAATGTTTTTAGTCCAGGGCAACTTTTACGCCCCCAAGGGGAGCGATAACGAATCATCGTCCGTTTGAAAAGTTTTTTATATACTTTTTCCAAACTCTTTCACTTATAAATATTCCTGAGTAGCCATTTCTTATGAATGAAAACGTGAATTTTTTAAATTAATTTATTTTTCAAAAACTATTGAACCTATCTTTACTAAGTTTTTACCATTTATTAATCTTATAAAATATTATTCTGTTAAAATTTTATGACATTTTCTCTTTTAGTTTAAGAGAAGAAAATTATTAAAAAAGGAGTTCGGTTCGCGGAGTAAAGATGAATCATCTATAATTTTGCACAGAGCAGTATTTTTATTGCTTTGGGTTAATAAATTGTTAATAAATTTCAAAGATATTTGAGATTAAAATTCTTTTTGTTAATTTTTCAAATTGCATTTTCTTGAAAACTATTCGACGATTCTACTTGAAATTACCCGATATAGTATATCTAGTTTATACTATGAAGAATATAGGTACGAAATTTCTTTAAGATTGTGTAATTAAGGAGATAATCGATTTTAAAATTTGCGCGTTTTTTCAATGTTTTAATGTTTATATATTGTAACGGTTTAAACGGCACGATGCCGCACCGTTTATTACGGTCGTAATCTCTCTCCTTCCTTGACTAAGCCAAGGAGTCCCCAGTTGCTCCGACGACAATCAGAGTGCGAAAGGTCGCTTTGCTGCTCGAGCGGGGGTTCTCGGCGAGCGCACGGAAACCCAACCGCCGCTCGAACCTGCTCGATTGATCTTGCTACTGAGGCAGCTCGCCTCGACGTTGAGATGCGTTTGAAGGAAAGCATTATGGCCCCTCGCTTCAACACCACCAGTTTCCCTCGCTGCACTCGTCGCACCGTACACACCCACACCCGAACTTCCACGAGGTATACCCGGGAAACTTTGTGAAACCGACGCATGGTGGCGATCCGGTTTCCGCACTGCACTTGATTACCGAATGAATTCCCGAAATACCGTAACTAGAGCGCGATCTAAAGCGTGTTAACACTATAAGAGTCAACACGGTACTCGATACTCTTGATACGTGCGCTCTCGAGTAGAACCTAATACTGACTGAAGGCGCGAGCCTTCTCCGATCGCGAGCCCTTATCGCGATCGGGCCTCTCGCTCATGCTTGCTTATGAGGCGAGCAGCTCGCTGCGAGCGCCAAAGATGGCTGCCCGCAGCCGCTTCTAATATTTAATCTGAGCCCCGCGAAATGGCCGCGGCGGCCGTAGACCCCCCCCCCCCCATGATTCTCCCTAGATCCGGAGACGGGCAAGCGCCATCGCGTGCATAAAAGCGCGCGGCCGATTGCCCCTCTCTCTCGGACCAATGCGAGAAAGCGGCTTTCGCTTCTTCTTCTCTCACTCGCACTCGTGTACGAATTTTTGTGTTCTTAATCGAGCTGAGTTTGAGAAAGACTGCGGCTTGCACTGGTCTTGGCGACATGCTGAGGCACGTTTGCCGGCGAGGTCCAGCGCAAGTTTGGAATTCGAGAAACTCGCGTTTCTCGAGTGTTGAAACAGTACATTGTGCAACAAGGGGAAAAAATCAGCCATTTCTAGTGTTCACACCGTGTTTTTGTCAACGAGGGACAAACAATTTTGTCAAACGTTTGAAATGTTCGATTTTCTTCGCTACTTTCTAGCGTGAAATGAGGATCATTTCATGCCTGAGTTGGGAAAATTATATTTCTGATGAATATTGGAAGAAATATTAACCATTTTTCGAAATAAGAAATATTATTTTTTCAATAAAAATTATTTTGTTCAGATCATCTCATATAAAATAGAATTTGTTTTCAACGCACTAAAAATTATCATGGCTACATAATTCTGTTTTTTATTCTTAATTTTAGTGAATCTGTTTTATTATAGTAAGTATATTCAAATTACTTAATAACATAGGATACATTTGTTTACTTCGTTAGCTTCATTTAAATACGTAGTTTACAATATTATTCAAAAGTTTTTGTGTTTGGGAAGTCCTTAAAGAATTTTCGCTTGGCTTTTACAGCACCAAATACGACAGCATCTCCCATAATCAATGGCATACCTGATGATCGTCATCTCTTTAAACACCACGTATCCATTCACACAAGGAAAAGTCCAGCAAATGCATATATATATTCGTGCGGTGGTAGCATCATAAGTGAAAAATATTGTCTGACCGCCGCTCATTGTTTCATGAAAATAGGAAACAACGGCCTTATTCAAGAGATCTACTACCCTCACGGTACAGCAAAAATTATAGCGGGTACAAACCATAGGAATGGTCCAGGATTCGAAAGAGATATCTTTAGGGTTTTCGTCCCAGCAGGGCCTAATAAGCAATTACTTTACGAAGATATAGCTGTTACCGAAGTAAGACGCAGTGGAATTGAGAAATATTTTGAAATATTTAATATGCGTGTTGTGTTTTTAATTAAGTGCAAGTTTGGGCGTACATCGACATCCAGACAAGCAAGCGATCATACCTTTGGAAGTATGGGATCCACACTCTAATGCCGGCGTCAATCAAGTTGCTACATTTTGCGGATTCGGGTGGGATATAATTGGACAGACCGGTCCGACGAGATCCAAGAACACCATAAATAGATTTATGAATGTTAGAATACTCGGTAGAAATGAATGTCCACTTTTCGAAAAAGCGATTTGTGTAAGGAATGTAGATGAAAGTGTATCTCGTACAGCTTGGTTGGTAAGTGTAAATACTTTCTTTAGACCAATTCAGATTTGTCTGAGCTATCTTTTATTTATAGGGGGACAGCGGATCTGGATTAATTAACCAAAATAAACTCGTCGGAATTCTTAGTTACGGACCTATTAAGTTCGACACATCATATCCAATATCATTCATGAGACTCTATGGAAATATGAGATTTATCATTGCAGCTCAGAATCCGCATAGTGACCACGGCAGTATGCATGTTTTGCATAGAAGGCCGTAACCGCTTAATTGATGACCTCCCAATAATGGATCAAGTCCACTTCTGCAGAAGGCAAAAAAAAGAATCGTTCCCAAGCATAAAATTATCATGGTGAATCAGGACAATATCCTGGATAACCTGTATACGATTAATGGTTATACAGACTCTCATGAGCTTTAGCATTGTTTTTAGCAAAAAGAACAACATGATATTTCATTTAAAACGCAACAGCAGGATTTTGTAGAGTAAACTTTACATGTAAAAATAAATATAATTAGATCTAGTTTTATTAATTAGACATAATGCATTACTTTTAACATCAATTACCTATGCAAAATGATAAAATAGGCGGCATGAAGCGATTTATTTATATGGACTCCGCGCCGTAATACGCGACCGCAGATTTCAAGGCTTATTTTTATTGCACTAATGGTAATAATTAAATTCTACCACACATAAAATTGTTCGTTATGAAATAAGGAATTCTGTGTTCTTTTTTAATTTCATTTTGAAAGAAAGGGGGTCAAATTTTGTTATAAACAGATAAACACTTGTTTTTGGCTCATTTTTTTGTATTTCCAGAATCAAAAATTATTTTTTATAACATTTTATGTAAATATTATTACATATACTGGATAGGATGTTGCTGATGCTTTAAAATGAGACGTGTTATGTTAAAAAATTCGCAGTAGAACCGAAGTCAGAAAATGGAACAAAACTGTAAGTTTAAAATGCGAATCGCACACATAACCTCGTGTCCGCGGCATTTTAAACAATTAATTTGTTAATAACTTTTTTAAAAACAATTTACAGAAAAACACCCTCGATATGTGTAATCAACGCACCAAAACAGGACTAGAAAACTTAGGTGAGTGACTGGACCTTCATCGGCTACGAAAACCCCCTGGGCCCTTAGTCTATTTCGTGTTTTATTTCCTAAAACCTGTCTAAAGGTACTACCTATTTTTTTATGAATTTCAAGTTTTTTTTCTCGAATATATAAATAAAATAATTGCATAATTCATAAAACACCAAAAGTAAAAAAAAAATGACAAGGAACAACTCCTCAAAAGTATAAGACTCGAAAAGAGGACTTGGGTAGGTTGTAAATATAATAAAAAAAAAAAAAAAAACTCCCCAAAATCTTATTAAAATCTTTCAATTATGTATTACCGCACGAAATTCACGAAATTAGATTCGACGCCTTTTTCCCCCGAAATTCTTCTTACTCGCGGACAGCGCTTCCGCAGAATTTTTCGGGAGTCGCCGTTTGTGCAGAAACGGTTTGGCTCCATATGGTCCTAGCCCTGGCCACTCAATCGTCCAATCAGCTCACCAACCAATCGGCAGAGTTATGCCCAACCAATTCTTGGTCGTAGATCCCTTGTCCTTCATAACCGAAGGAACTCCAGAGGAGGTTTCAGTCGTCGCTGAGAGCGCAATCCGCTTACCGACAAAACGTTCTGACTGGAAAGAGTGGAACCAATTCCGCCCGTGTAATAAAAACTCCTGATAACCTTGTGATATTTGCGTTCAGTTATCTTTACCGCGAATTTGCTTACATTACATATCCTTCTTCTTCATTTACATGACGCAGTTGTATTTTACACGCCATGCTCTGCCGGTTATCTAAACACATTTGAATATACTTTTTTTTTAACTCTATACCTTCCTTCTCCTATAAACCTTTTTCTATGAGCGGAGTCATTCCCCGAGATTACGTCACAATGCCTAATGACACCATTGCGATATTAATCTTTGTCTATCCTTAAAGTCCATTAACGCCATAATTCTTCGCATATGAATAATTAATAAGAAATCAGCACAATGGAATAAAGAGGCAGTAACACAATTTATTCACAAGCTTATTCAGATCTAGAATCAAGATAGCTTAAGCCTTCATCGCCTGAATTGAACAATTTTTAACGCAAACTTTGGTTGTATAGAATGAATACAATATTAACGCCTGAATTTCACAATTTTTTACGCAAACATTCGCTGTGCAGAATTAATACAATATGTTTGCAGTTTTTATCTGAAAATACCATTTTTTAAGTCGCTCTTTCGAATGTCGTGGTCAAAAATTGAAAAAAATTATCATAATTTTTAAACATTTTAATTATTTATTTATTTAATGTTTATAATAATATTTTCAATATTTGACCACTGCATTCGAAAGAGCGAACTCGAAAATACTAAGGTACGTATTTTAAGATAAAAATTTCTAACGTATTGTATTAATTCTACGCAGCCAAAGTTTGCCTTAAAAATTGGGCAATTCAAGCGTCAATATTCTATTAATTCTATACAGCCAAAGTTTGCGTTAAAAATTGTGCTATTCAGGCGTGAAGGGGTTAATGCAATTCTACGCCTGAGAAAATGTCACGATTTCAAAGCGTTTTAAACTGATTCGTTACGAGCTCTAAAATGTACGCTAATGCCATTTACAATTTTATCGGGATGTATCGTAGCGGCAAGAGGAGAGGCCGAGTAAACGAGCGGAAACCGAAGCGAAAACACCGTAAATTAGGAGGAAAATCGCAAATCAAGGTTCGGTTACCTTGGCAACGAATGTGCCTGCCGCACAATTATTATTGTGTACACTATTGTACGTGTGTTTGCCTCTGTGCCTAAAGATCGTAAGTAAAATTTTCTACTCAAACAAATAAGAAATATATTTTGAGACCAGTGTCAGATTGAATATGCTATTGAATTCTACAGAATAATGATAGATAATGATGTGCTATTCACAATTCTATAGAATAAAATCACTTGAAAAAAGAAAGATTAATATTTAATTTTTTTTTCTATTCGCGTGACTTGTACTAAAACTTTACATTTTTAATAATAATATGCAATTTATTTTTAAATTATTAATTAAAGTAAAGTTTGAAACGGCATTGTTATTGAAATAAATAAATATAGAAATGTATAAAATTATTTGGGTATAATTTTTTATTTTTTACTACATAAAATATTTCAAGCAAAGATACATTTCAAAACCAGTGCGTATAGAATTTCAAAGAAGAAAAAGGTATATTTATGCTTTTTTGAAGCAAGAGGAAAAATATTTCCCTCGACAAGAAGCAAAAATCGTCGAAATACTTCAGTCTCTCCTAAGCGATAAAATAAACCGGAGCAAATATTCCGCATTTCTTTGAAGCTCCTGCAATCACTCTGCAATCACACGCGGGAAAAGACGTAGAAAATCACCCTCCCAGAAAAATAATTTGCGAGGCTCCGATTAAACTGGAGCACGGCAAGTAAACGACCGTCCCTCCGTTAACGGGGTATTACGCAAATACCTCGCGGAGGGCCGTGCTCCTTCGTCACTCGTCTTTGAAGCACTTGCGTTCTTCGAGAAGTTATGCGCATGCCCCTCTCGATACATAAAGCCCGCCGGATATAATCGTCGCGCTGCCGAAAGACAAACGCCGCGAGTCTGAAGCTCTGCAGCCAAAACTCTGCCTGCGTCAATCCCCCCGGGCGACTTTTCTGAAACAGCTTATGCTGATCTGCGTATATGTTATATCCATCGCGGCGTCGTTTTTCATCCCCCTCCCACTGAGATTTCTCGCCGTCGCCGGGATCCAAGACGACGGCTGATTTTCGCATTTGCGTGAAATAGATGCTGGAATTGATAATGATTATTAGATCAAATTTTTACAAATTTGTTATATCTTTTGGAAAATAATTCTCTTTCAAAAATTTGTTACTTTAAATGTTTGATAAAATATAATTCTTAAATGTATTTTCAGAAATATTTAAATTACAGAAATTGAATAATAAAAAACAATAATAGACGTGAAATTGCCCACATTTTTCCCCTTATGCTGTATCGTACGTATTTAGTATCGATTTTATCAACAAAAAGAGAAAAAAAATGGGAAGTGGGATCGAAATTTATGAAAGTTTAAGAAAAATTTTATCGGCATTTCCTTTTATTTGCTGGTGGGTCTTTGCGACACCCATTCATATCTCGAGTCAGTGGAAGAAGTACGCAATATAGTCAGACGTTTCTTGATTCATAGCAGCATTTCTTTTTAAATTCCCGCAGGTCGAAACGGCCATTTATTTTTAAAATTCACGTCCACGTATGCATTTCTCTGGGTGGCGTAAGCAACTTCTATACCAAGCACGGACTGCTTTTACGTGTTGGCATCGTACTGCTTACTATTAAATAAGCCCCTCCACATTACAAACTGCAGCAGGTCGTCTGCTTCTCCCCGTAGATTTAAATCAATAATTCTAACTAAAAAGGTACAGTCATACGAGTGAGGTACTCATTCTGTTTCCTCTGCGTCGGCACAAAAAAAAGTTGCGATCCTTTTAAGAAATTTCGTTCTCGGCCTAGAAAAATGTATACAAGTAAAAACTGAAGCGCTCCTCCTCGAAGAAGCCGATTAAGTAAACTAATTTAAAAAAAGTCTTCACGTACCACAAAAACTTTTCCGCCGAGGATTAAACAAGTGCGCTCGGCGGAAAGTTGGGAATTCCTCGTCTTAAAAATTGCCTTGCTCGTGGAGAGCAGAAACTTTGCTCTCCCTCCCTCTCTCTCTCTCTCTGCCTCTCTCCCGTAGGTCGCGGTCGCGCAATTTATGCGCCCGAGTGAGAGGGCAGAAAAAGAACGACTCCGGGGGAAGATTAAATCGCTATATGTGCCCTCGGCGCATTTGATTTATCGGCTGCTCGACTCTAAGAGAATTCAGCTGGGGGCGCGATTTATCGGCCGGGGAGGGCTGTGCGCGCTTCTCGCGAATTTATTCGCCGAGCCCCGAAATTACGAACTCACGCCCATGAGGAGGCTAAAGGTTCGGGTCCGTCTTCCTGCGAGGGCGGACGCGCCTTCTCGCGCGGAAACGCGGCTATCGGATTGCCGCAGATTTAATGCAAGCCCGGATAATGCCGATGCAACTGCGGCCCTGAGAGCTCGAGGCTCGCCATCGCGTTCTGTTGATGTATTTACAAAATTGTTGCTCGAGCGTCTGTCATTCATTGATTAAACAAAGGTAGTTTTTTTTACAGCCTCCTCAAGTTCTCTTTTCGAATCTTATACAAACTCTGCATTGTACCTACAGGACCTACAGTTTATAGTGGATTCCGAATCACTAGCTTTGATGTTATTAGACCCTTGTAAATAAATACAGTGGTGTCCCAATGTCAATTTTCAGCGGAAATCGGGATCGAACCATTAGAGTCCTTCTAGTTAAAGGTCTGACACTCTACCAACTGAGCCATCGCCGCTCTACAAAGGCAGTTTAATATCCATTTGTAAAAGTGCGGCACGGTTGTATAAACTAGCGAATGCAATTTTTCAAATAGTTTTTAAATAAAATTTATTTTCATCCAATGCGTTATTCGCATCGCAATAAAGAAGTTTTAGATTATACAAAGATTAAGCGATTTCCTCTGTGCACTTCCTTACGATGCTAATTAACATTTTAATTTTTGTACTTTGTATTTAAATATCGTAAAAATTAAATTAAGTTATTCTCTGTTTGTTAGTATTTAAAGCAGTGGGAGATTCTTAAAGTGGAACGTTAAAATATATTATAAAGGAATAGAATTTTGTACACGGATCGTGGTAAAAACATGCGCAATTAGTATTTTATGAATCTTTCACAAAATTATCTTTTGGAATTTTATGGTATTAATTTGGGCATGCTACAATTTTCTAGTAAATACCGTGAAGGCTTGATGTCCATAAAAGTTGAAGCAAGCGAAATTCATTGCAGCTTACAAAAGCTTTTCCTTATTAACTTTTTCATTGGCGGATAAAGTTTTTTAAAAAATGCATCGTGAAATTGGTTTGTAATTTACTGCTATACTTGGTGTGCACAAAATTTGACACGCATTTTCATATTCTTTTTAAATTTTTGCTCATATTACAAAATCCCAACAAATATTAAATATCTTTAACAATTACTCATCCTTGATCGAATGGCATAAATATCTCGATTATGATATCTGGATAATCTATTTCCACATGACGCATCAATTAATAAACTATCGGCCCAAGGTTCTTACGAGCCGTCAAAAACTCGAAGAAACAAAGTTCCGCGTTGAGCGCATAAAGGTGATGGGCATCACCGGCAGTCCGCGTAATTAACGCTGCCACCAGGAGGAAAATCGAGCAAGAAAGCCGCGAAGGCAGTCGAGTCGCGGACGCAGGAACTCAGAAGTTCGTATTCGAACGAGATTTTCCCGGGAGGCGCAAGTCAGTCATACGACTAAAGTTCCATTGCCGACAGGGGCGGAACTTCGCCAGGAATCCGCCGCGCGGTCGGATCAACTGCATCCACCCCACTATTTGTCCGGGTCCCCGCGCGTATTTTATGCTCTTGTCTAAGTGTTACCAAGGCTCGTACGTACCAAGTTTTGCGGAATTTTCGAATTTAGGAGTTCGCCGAGTGCAATTTAATATCGGGAATGAAAAACAGACAAAGGCCCCTTGATTAATTGGTCGGTAGGCTGGAAGCTTTTACACAATTAGGCATTGTTGAAACTGATTAAATTGATTGCTTTTCCAAGCTCCGTTACTGCGTGAGTTTCGTTTTTAATTACTATATATGACACTAAAAAATAATAGTTTGTAGTCTACTCTGCAATCAGCTGAAAAAATCGCATAATATACGCCTGTAGCTTATTACACAATTACATATTTTATTAGTCACAGAATAAAATTTTGCTTTACTTTTCAAGCACACAAATCCAACCAGTAAAAATTAACCCAAGTAAAGAAGTTAAAAGCAATATATAATAATTTTTTTGAGGGCACATAATTTTCGAATGTTAGAAATAGTTTTCTGTCAAATTTTTATTAAAAGAAAATAAAAGAAGGCTTAGTTAGGAAAAGTTTTAGAATTTGGAATTTTAAAACTTTAGCGATATCCTTCGGAAAGCTTTAAACTTTCGAAAGTCTATCGCCGGTCGTAAAAAGAAACTCTATTAGAAAGGAGTTACAACATAGTAAATTATTTGGAGTTAGTCGACAAAAAGAGAACACATCATAAAAATAATTTCTTTACGGTATCTTAAGTAAACTAATATATTGTTCAAATAACTGAGAAAATTTAATCGTTAAGTTTGAAATTACTTTTTCACTTCACTTTAAAACAAACTTCCATATTTTTAATAGGTATGGCTGTAAAGTTAAATGTTTAAGTTTTACTTTAATGGACTATGTATAATTTCTCTCTCTCTCTTAACTGTGCAAGACATAAGTGTGCCATCAGACAAGAAAAGATTCTTAAAGGATACTCAAGAAAAAAAATAGCTTGAAACTTTTGAAGGAATGACAGCAGCTGTCGCTGTAAAAACACAACCCGTTAATTTTCCTTCTCTGTCTGATCCCGATGTTTTTATAATTACTCGCAAAAGGAAAATTCACAAGTTTTCTGCGTTGGATACTAAAATTTCAACGTAGGAGTAGTGACGCTGGAATGTCTCCATGGTTTTTGACTGTTCTTGCAAAGCGTGAATCTATTACTTAACTCAAAAGAAAGTAATGGAAAAAGGGAGATTTAATTAAATCCGCCTGATCTTTTTAACATCACCATATCTTAACTTTGAAAAATCAAAACTAATTGCTCGAATAAATTTAATACGAATGTTTCAAAAAAAAAAAACAGATTGTAAAAAAGAATATTGCTTCTCTTTTGGCAAACGCCGAAAGTTTCGCTCGAGCGAAAAAGATGTCACGCTCAGTGCCACGAATATACGTATTATAAACTGTAGCAAATATGAAACAAAAAAAACGGAAAGGGGAAGGAAAAAAGCCGCGAGATCGCCGTTTCCCCAACTCGCTCGCTCCTCCGCAGCGAAAAAACAGAATCGGTACGGAAGCCCGGAGGTATAGAGACGCAGAAACTCAAGAGTTGCTCGCGTGCAATCTCGGCGGAAATGACGTAAGCACCGGGCTGTGCTCTCGAGGCCTCCCCGGGATTATGCTTATTATCTGGGCTCTCGATCCCGCGCTGATTATTCGAGCACGGAGAGACTTACATTGTGCGACAGGTCGAGTGTTTCAGGATTTGCGAGTCGGGTTATTTCACGACCCTACTTTTCTGTGCCTCTGCCCTTTCCGCGCGCCCAGCTCTCTTATCTTTCAATTGCCGCGGAAAAAGAGAATCTGGGTATTTTTTAAACGTTTTGAACGTTAAATGCGACGAGTTCGGGAATATATATATATATATTTTTTTTTAAATTATGTGAATTTGCACGTTATGAGCTAAGTTTAAGATAGTAAGATTTAAATATCGGAATTTAGGATTCAATTAAATCTAGTTTGTAACCTAATCTAAAGCAATTACATAATAAGTTGCGTTAGGCAAGCAACCGCAAGAAATAGTATACAACGTATTCGTATTACCAAGGCGTAATTCCAATTTTTCGAAAAATATCTGAATGTTATTGAATAGCTGAGATATTTTAATTATATAAATATGTATCCTTAGCATAAAATATCTTTCTCTTTTAATTTTCGGCACAATAATAATAATAGCAATTTTTAAACTTAATCAGTACAAAACTATGTTTTTGGACAACAATTTGTTGGTACTTATAAAGATAATCTAAAATTTTATCAAAGTCATACGTCGTACAAGAATCTTACAAGTAACTTGTTAACTGTAACAACTTCGTGTTTCCCAGTGGTGCAATATCTAATCTACACTGCGCCATCAGGAGTGGGAGTCTCAAGTACTGACACCACTACCAACGTGTCCACGTTTTGCACAAGTGTTTGTCTTTTAACGATTAATTTATGTATATATTATTTAATATATCACGATATTCAAAGATTAAAGCATGGTAGCTTTTGGTAATTAATTAACTTTTTAAACAAAGAAGATATATATAATAAATAATATTGCTTTACATTTTAGTTCTCACTTAAATTTTATCAAATATTTGATTTACATGATACAGAAATCTATTTCTATAATCTTATCGCCATTTAAATGTATCATTAAGAATTCAAGCAATGTATGTCAAAGTAATTTGACAATAATTATTAATATTCAGAGTTATGTTGGAAATGTCGCATCAACTAATCCCGAATATTGTACGCTTGAATGTCAATTAATATAAAGCATCCCTCTCGTAATTGTCATGAAATTTTGAAGAGTGTTTCTCTGATTATAAATGAGACCATTAATTAATGAGATAATATTCATATTTAAAGACTAAATCTTTTAAAGTGTTCGGGTTAAACTCTAAGAAAATTTAAGTTCCTATAAAAACAACCTCTCGGTGCTGATTCCTTGTTATACTGTGTTACATTGTGTTTTTTTTAGTGTGAAGCAGTTAAAGGAATTTTAAGATAACGGCAGAACTTTGAAATTAACGTTAATCTGGTAATTAATCCTTTTAAATACTTGTTTTTAAGCAGACAATTTTATTATTATTATTATACTTTCACTACTTTTTCATTAGTTTAAAAAGTGAGATTGTTAGTACAATAATCAAATTATAAGACGACAATCAATTTTACAAATCGATTCGATAAAAAATGTAAAAAAAAAAGTTGATAAAAGAATTGCTAAAAAGTTTTATTTTAAGCCCGAACGAGCATTGGAGACGATACGGTTCTTGCATAAACACGTTAACGTTTAACAAGTCTTTACATCATTGCTCTCAATTGCATTGTACAAGCTCTTACGCAATAGCTTATCGGCGACGAAAGAAACCGACGCTTTCTTTTTAAAAAAAAAAAAAACTGTCGAAAGCTCAACAGCGGCTGCGGCGGCGGTCCGACGGCACTTGAAAAAAAATCCCAAGGACGTTCCCAGGATAGCTAAGGAGGCGCGGCATTACGACCCCTGGCGCACCGAGGCGAAAAGAGGGAATCGTCGGGCAAAAAACCGCATGGAGAAACAGAGCGAAAGCGTATAGAGGCGAAGGTGCGGAGCTCGACGCGCTTTCCGGGCTCTCGATGTAAGCCGGTCCGAGGCTCTACAGTCGCGCGGCAGTGGCGGCAGCACCCCTGGGGCTTCCCGCCCCCGATTGCCCCACTTACGGCTCGTGTGTTTCCTTATCCGGCAGTCTTTTGCCTCTCTCTGCAATGCCCCCGTCGACGTCTTTTTTTTCCCCCGCTCTTGGCGCGCTCGGTACTTTTTCCTCCCTGCCCGTAGCTTTGTTTTTACGAGGATTGCCGGCCGGAACGATCCGAGATAGCGCACGGAGGGGGGAGGGGGAGATCGCGCGATGAGGCCGTTCGATTTTATGATTTTCAAGTGAGACGAGAGAGAAGGAGGAGCAGGTGACGGAGGGGCAGGTGTCAATTTAATAGAGCGAGTATAGAATATGCTTGCGGTTCGGATATCGGATGGTTGAATTTTTTAAAATGAGTGACTGCCGACTGCCGTGAACGGAATGCTTTCAATATATTCGATTAAGCTTTGCCTCGATTCAGCGTGTTTTCTGCCTTTTGTTTTATGTGAATTTTCTTCCCTTTCAATCTTGCTTGAAAATAAGGTATATTTCGTTTCCGTTCAAGGATTTGTGATAAGTATATTATTATGCATTTTTTCATTAGATTAGATCAAAGCTCGATATTCAGATTCAATCATATCTTATAAGGCCATTCAACTGTTTTGTTATATATTGTTGTAGCATTTAGAAAATGTAAATTCAACATGCATACTTGTGTAGCCAAAAAATTGTTCGAGGCAAAAGCAAAAAGGGAATACATTTGCACTTGAATAAAGAATGCTTGTCAAAGATAAACTTCCCGACCAAATTTTTTCCCCGGCCCCCAAAAAAAAGAGCTATAAAGAATCTTGCTCCGAGTAGCGGACGCCTGCTTTTTTTTTCCAAAAAAAAAGACCATTTGCTCGTAACGACGAAAACGAGCGTCCATCCGAAATTCCGAGCCCAGAGACCCACATCACCGTCCAGCGCAGCAAAAAAACGAAGGAGCGAAAGAAAATCGTGACCGGGGCATCATATAAGATCAGCGCGCTTATCGCTTCCATCTTCCCCGAGAGGCGGCGGGGCTCTATACCGTCCGACGTTCGCCGGGGCGCAATCTCATTTACCTTTCCGACGCCGTATCATCTGGCTCGAAGGTCGGTGCTTGTCTGTGCGTGGATGTGCAGAAAAGCTGGGGCCCCCGCCAGGCTTCATCCCCAGAAATACGAAAATTCTGACGGGGATAGAATGAAGGAAAGGTTAAGTCTATGTAAGCTGCGAAGCTTTCGTGTCAGGGAATCGATTATGAGTTCTGCTGAGACTTGATCGATGGCTACGTAGTAATTATCCACCGTGCCGCTTCTAACTTTGAACTGATCTATTTCACTATTCAAGTGTGTTATTAAAATTTTGTACAAAATGTTTATATACGTAACGTTTTAAAATTTTCTTATTAGAATGTTAATCAATACTAAATAATATTAAAGGCCATAATTTAATTATTTTTTAAAATTTTTACCAAAACTTTATAATTACGAATCTATTATTTATTGCAATCGAATGTCTCAAATTATAAATTTAGAAATCGCCCGGAGATAAGACTTGAACCCGAAGTGATTTATTACGCACTATAGCTTCAAACGACAAAGTCAATAATTTTCTTCAACCCTTTTCCTTGAAATTAAAGCTCGCCGAACTCGCCGGAGCGCGGCCGAAGTTTGTAAAGTCACTCCCTAACTTACCGAGAGTAATTAGCTCTCACCTATAGCGCGGCTCGTCGTAACACGCTCGCAGACGAGCGGCCTTTGTGAGCCCTGCGGACAAAGAAAGAAGACGAACGAAGCGCGAGCGCAGATAAGAAACGAAGGGGATGAGGGAAGATTTAGTCGGACGTGTAAGCAGCGACGGGCGGACGTACACGTCCGCAGAAAGACGAGCAGCGCTCGCGGCGGCCCGCATTTCTCCGTCTGGCTCGGGAGAGATTTTAATTATTTTTATTCAAATGTGCCCCACCCCCCTCCCGCAAAGCCTGAGGAACACCGCCGCCGTCGGATAAACCGGGCTTGATCTTGACGCGATCTTTACGGGCGGCGTATAAGCTTTCTTGTGCTCTGGCCCCGGGGCTGCTTTCGCCGAATGGAAAAAGTCCGGGGCGAGCGTTTAAAGTAGGAATTTAATAGCGGGAGTAGTCATTTTCGTTGACGGTGGCGGGATGGAGAGGAGAATTTATTTGCCGAGTTGTAAGTGGTTTACTTGCGATGCTTTACCCCCTGCGCATTGTTTTTGTACAAACGATTTTTACTGATAAAAATTCTTTTCTTTTTCAAAATTGTTAATCTGGTTCTGTCTCTGTGCTTCGGTAAAGTTTAATTTTGCAATACCGCTGAAACTTCGCGAAGATAAAGTTTATCAACCTTAACTACTGAGGTGAGATTTACTCGCGTAACTACTAACATAGTGCCAGTTGCACACCGCATGATATTTCCCGAATTCTAAGATAAATGTGGATAGTTCTCGAGGAAACTTCGTTACTGCAATTTGCACATATAAAATCGTTCTGAAACTAACTTTTAAGTCACTAAGCATCGCACAGTCTTTTATTTCGACTCAAAGAAATCTGCATCTGCTCAATTTTTCTCGTTAAAAGTATTTGATTGGAGTAATCGCTATAGTTGTGTTATAAAAATGTTTTCATTAATATGTTTCGCTTGTAACGTTTATGTATTTTCTTAAAAATTTAAAAAGAATATAAATAACACTTTCTCAAATTGATATACTTGTATTTTGCGTTTTGAAGTTACTATTTACGTTTATTGCTTTCAGAGAGTTAATAAAGTTCATATATTGATGTACTGATGACAGATAGACAAAATTGTAGATAGATAAAAGTTGTCAAAATTGATGTATCTGTTACAATTTTTCTCCTTGTTTCAAATGTCTACTATATATAAAAGCAGTAAAAAACTAACCTTCAATTTTTCAAACAATTAAATTGTTAATACAAGCTCTGCTTGTATTTGAAGAATGCAAAATCATCATAGATTATGCATTTTAAAGACGAACAAATAGATTTGGGCTCTCATCCAATTTGGCTTTTCAACTCCAAGCCCTCTAATTTGAAATATAAATATTGCTTACCGAAGCTTCGGATCTCGGGAAGAACTATATAACCATCATCGCAGCAAATAAAAGCCCGACATTTCACGAGCCCCTGGCCCGATTTCCGCGGTTGCGATAACATTCGGCCCGACCCTGATTTCCGCCGTTCGCGAAAATTACCAACTCGCATACCAAGGCGAATCTCATCGCAATTAAATCCGAAGTGCGCGCATGCGCCTTCGCGAAACTCAACGCTTGAGTGACGAAGCTACGCGTGCTTTAAAATGTCGGCTAACTATAAATGTGTCTTACGATATTAATAGTGGACGTTGACTCTCGTGCGCGAATACCGACTGCTATTAGATAATGGTCTGCTAAAATGGATTATTGTTGGAATTGCGCGTCTGAATTATTCATTTTTGCTTTAATAATTTCACGGGAAGTGGAAAGAATGAAGAATGGAGCGGCCTTATCGCGGCTACCTGTTACTATAAATTAGTCGATTTTGTACCGCAAATAGGAAGTTAAAGCTAATGCGTAGTCGTAAATCTTTCGGAATAATCTAAATAAAAAGTTGAAAGACATTTTTTAAATTATTTTAGAATATTAAAATTATTAAATTAACTATATGTGAATATTAAAGAAAGCCCTCTTTTGATCTGAAATATTCCAAATCGTAACGTCATTTGGATATTGTCCAAACCTGTTATTCGTCGTGCACTTTTGAGGCATTGTTTTGCTTGTTTGTACATCGACAATTTTAAAAGCAGTCAACGATATAATTGAGTGCATTTCGCAGCAAATTAAATTCGTTACTACAAAAAGGCGCGTTCTTTTGAAAATATAGTTAACTCGCTAATTGAATTAAATTTTTATATCAACAGTATTTTTTTAATCGTACATTTTTTCAAAACTTCAGTGTAACAAATCTTTATACCCAAATTCTGAAATAACTTTAAGAGTTAAAATGAATATGGAACTCGTTCGAAGCGATACAATAGTTGAACACCGTCAGTACACCTGCATGATTATTATTCGTCTTAATGCTCATCATCCGACAATTGCCGGTTTCCTACAGCATTTCAGACGGTCAATTAACATCCGCGCACATTCTCCGCTCGAAGTTCCAGCGTCATGACAGACTAACAACTTTTAAATCCATTCCCCGATTGTTTCCATCACGAAAGCAATTTCTACTCTCTGAATGGGGCAGCAAATCACCTTGTAAGGCACAGACGCGAAATCGTCGCGCGAAAGACCAGAAGCCAATATCGGGCAATCGAACGTCTTTCTTGTTTTTAAGGAAGTGCGAGTGTCTGAGTGCGACGATTTTCGCGATGAAAAGCAGCAGAGAGAGGGATCTTTTATATTCAAGACAAAATGATTTTACAGCTTTATTATCTGCTAGAAAATATAAATTAGTACTTGACTTATTAAGAAGAAAATGTATTGATCGCACAATGTCCATTTTAAGTTATTAATAATGTGCACTTTGGGGTGAAAAAAAAAATTAATGTTACTTTTGATATTTTTGAGTGTTTTAATAGATTTAATTATTTTGTTCTTTGAATCGGCATCAATGAATAACAGAGTTGATACAAAAATGAATCATTGAACATTTTTCAAAAAGCTCGTCAATATTATTAAAATATATAATGATTAAAATTTCAACGGTTATATTCTACATTCCCTGTATATTTTTTTGTATGAAAAATGAACAAAGGATACATTATATTTTATTTTATTAAATAAAATTTTATCAGAATTCCCATTTCACTGAAAAACAAAGTTACCCATTATTGCCTCCTATACCAACGAAATAAATTTATATTTAATCTTCTCTAATTATAAGTTTCCATTTCAAGGTAATTAAATTAAATCGAGCAATTAGTAGGCAGGGAATATCCAACTAATATTCCTACCGTAGCACTAACAGCCGAACATTATTCACAATATTTGGCAGACGTTCCACAATGTCACACTTCCCCCCATCGAAAGAAGTCTATAACGGAGAGGAAAACAGAGACTCGCGGGGGCATCGATTGGATTACAAATGATGCTCAGGCACGTCAGCGCGAGCGCCACCGGGAAAGAAGTCGCGCATCTACTAATTCCCTTAAGCTCGCTCTCTTTTAATCCAGAAACTCTCGCGAGAAAGACCAGAAATGCAGGGCGCGCCTCGTTTCTCTATTAATAAATAATCCGCGCCTGGAAAAAAAAGAGAGACGCTTACGTAACGCGGATAACGTGGCCAGCCAGGCGAACGAGTGAATATTAATGAGTCGGCTTGGGAAATTTAATGGCCGATTCTGGGACGGATAAGGGAGCCGATTTCTAGTGCCAGATAACGCCTTGGCTTGATACGCTTGTCGTTCACGACAACTTGGGTAATTGCTTTGATTCGGCGATCTTTTCGACCCGATTGCTTAATTTTTTCAGTTTTGTCATGCTCGCCGGTGTAATGACAAAATTGCATGTTTGAGCGAGCTTTTTTTTTGGTTATTTAGGGTGGAGCTTGTAAACAACTTTTCGAACAAATGTGGATGATGTTTCAATTGATTCTCGCACTGGAAAGTTACGCTTATGAATATTAAATTGATAAACTTGAAAACATAATGTTTTAAATTTTGTTTGAGGTGCCTGACTAATATTTTTAATATTCAAAGCTGAAAAAGTTTCGTGATAGGTAAATAAATTAGAATGAAACCCTCAAAATAAAATATTCATTTTTTGACCTAAAATCTAAAAAACTAAATCCCTCATTCAACAAAATGTTTCTAATTTTATTTGTAAATAAATTCAGAAATCCTTCTCAAAAAAACACGTTTAAAGCTTAACTGCACCAACAATCCAAAGCAATTCAAGCTTTGTCGCGTGCAAATTCTCAAAATTAATTAAAGTAAATACGGAAAAACAAAGTTCTTAATCCGACCACTCGGGCGTTCCCTTAGGCAACTAACGGCAAATTAAATCAAACTCCACTCGATGCCTGCTTCGATATACAGGATAGCGGACGAAGGCCGCGAAAAATCGCATGAATATTGATGCGGCTGCCCGTAACTCTCCAAATAGTCCAAATTATCATCCACTTCAAATTAATATTTTCATTGCGGACACTCGATACAGCGTGATTTACGGCCATGAATATTCACGCCCGACACTCGGCGAAATATACTTGATTTACCCCCCAGACGCTCCGAGACTTTTCATTCGCAGCGGCGGAACGTAAAGAACTGACGTCTGTGGGTTAAAGGACCAGCAGAACCTTAAGTCACTCTCCTCGCAATTCCCGGGGGTCATTCGTTTCTAATTACGCGGAAGATCATTAGTCTCGGCTATATCTTCGGCGTAAGGGTACGAAAGGGCGCCTTTAATTTCAGCGCTGAAACCGCCCTCGCCGCCCGTTTTCTCTCTCCCTTCTTTTCCTTCGCATCGACGGCGCAGTGCAATTAGCTCTGGCATCTGTATATGTATGGGTAAGGCTAAAGGTTTATAAGGGTTTACGGCTGCGAGCCCATTTTCTTGCAAAACTATTTCGGATTATTGTCTGCTGTAAGTATAGGCGTCGACGTGGAAAAGAAAGTGAGGAAAAGTATTTATGATAAATCAATGCCGGAGAATCTTAATTGAACTATTGGTAATTTATTTGAAGGATTCTGACATATTTTTTTTTTTAATTCTAAGAGGATTCTTTTAAAAAGTAAACAAATTTTATATTAAATATCTACTCAAATATATTCAAGAACCATTAAACTCATTACTTATCAATTGCGATCGAGTAACGCGAAAGCTAATAAAAACAAATTTTAAACATCATGATTACTTAAACTTCCAGAAAGCTCCGAGAAAAATCTCTTATTTCAGAAGCGAAATTAGCCTTCGGTAAGGGAAGACCTCATGAATATTAACGAGCGTACTCACTCTGTCTGGTTATCTTCAAAGGTGAGACTGCCCTCGTTGTGTATGTACTGCTTGCCGGGCTTGGCGGTGCCCTCGACGGTCCTGAAAGGAATGATGACGCGTCCCCGGGCGCCGCTGTAACGGATCACCCGCAGGGGGAACTGCCCGATGCTCTCGATCAACTCGACGTCGCGCTCCGGGAAGCCGAAGATGCCGCTGTGGTCGTCGTCCAGGATCATCACCGTTGCCAGACTCGGCGACGCCAGCATCGCCGGTTGCGAACAATTCGTGAGTCTGCGGAACAAAAAGCGCTCGCTTTCAGTTCTCCGTGTCGCGTCGCGCTTCTGCTGGGGAGCTTTTTTAGCTGCGTAACTTTGCGGCGGTAGATTTATTCGGATGCAAAAATATTTTTCTTTCTGATAATTAATTCGTGCAGAGTATCTTGACATAAGTATTGCAAAACTAAGTTGCAAAAGTGCTTTTAAATTAAATATAGTTTTGATTTAACAATTAATGTATAAATATAGTCATAATGTATAAATATAGTCATATATTATTTATAGAACTGCATTTTTAAGAAAATAGTTAAGCTTTTCAAGGATTGTATAAATTCAAATAAATATTTTTCTGCCTGTGCAGTTTTTAATAATCGAAGATATAAACATTTTATGCACGCAACTGAGTGGCGTGATTTTAATATCAGAGGATACGTTAAATATATATATATATATTATTTTGCATCTGAATTTCGTGCGCCTCATGTTATCCAGATTTAGCAGACATGTGCCGATAATTCGACGGATAAAATCTGTCGATATGCAGAGAAAATGCAAATAAAAGTCCGAAGAAAGCTTGCGTACTTTGTAAATTTGTACATTTTTAACAAGTTCGCGTAACGTAAATTTTAAAATATATATGTAATACGTAGCATGATTTTTTTTATTACGTGTTAGTACTGAATATATGAAATTCAAAATCCGAATGTTCCGGACGGACTCTTTTGTTACGATAAATATCTACTACTGTTTAAATTCCCAAAGCGCAAGTTTAAACTTCTTCAGTATTGCATAGAGTGTCAAAAGACAATTTCAAAAATGGCCGTCGTATTTACGTTATATACCAGAAAAGCTTACTTGAAAATCCTACAATGAAACCTATGCATAATAAAAGTAGTTATACAGGCGCAATAATAGAGCTTACTTTCAACCTACCTACATGTTCTATTGTGCTTTGAGTTTTAAAATCAACAGTCTTGACTGTCTTACGCCGCCAGCAAGTTAATTTTTATAATTCTTTTGTTTTAAACAGAAGACATTTTTTCATATAATTTTTTTTTTAGAATTTAAAAATAATAAGTAATGATAAATATATTATTTTTAAGAATAAAAATGAAAATATAAAAGCGGAATTAATTTTATTTTTTACGACTGGCGCTTGTTGGCGCATCGAAACCTTTTACACCTCTCGTGACAAAATTAGCAACCGACGGTTGTTAGAGGAACTCATATTTTTTATATTTTTGCGTATAAATTTTTTACGAATTGTGTAGAATCAAAATTTTACAAAACTCAAAAAAGAAATCACAAAATCTTGGTAAAAATTATATAAATTATTTTCACGCGGGATAGTAATGCATTGAATCTGCGGGCCATTCACGTATTTATCCTATATATAATCGCTCGACGAGCGGATGAGAGCATTTCCTTCTCATGTTGCGACAAAATTCATTGGGGACATCAGCGACCGGCTTCGACCAATAAAGCGCGGCTCGGACAAAAATCGGACTTACATAATATATCAATCAGTTCTGGCTTCGAATTACCCTCTAACGAGATAATTCGCGCGGTATCGCGTGAAAGCCAAAGCGGTAATGATTTCCCGAGTCGACCTACTTAAAGATCGGCGCTGGACACGAGAGGAAAAAATTAAGCGAAACGAGCGACCCTTTTCTCTC
Source organism: Ormyrus rosae (assembly GCA_035047165.1). Classification (NCBI taxonomy): domain Eukaryota; kingdom Metazoa; phylum Arthropoda; class Insecta; order Hymenoptera; family Ormyridae; genus Ormyrus; species Ormyrus rosae. The sequence goes on along the minus strand of JAWWML010000052.1, from coordinate 11,115,775 downwards.
GCTGGCTTATCGCCTTCCGTATACTCGTTCGTTTATCTCGGCGGCGTAATCGCCGACACGACGACGACGACGACGACTCACGTCATGCCTTTTCGCATCGATAAAAAAGAAAAAGCCTGCCCGAGGAATAAGGCTAAATCCTTAACGAGAACAGAGGGGCGTTCTTCATCATCTGCAGACTTTTTATCTTACGGTAAAAGCTGATATTTAGGATATTTGAATTTCCAAATTTTTACTAGAGTTTAAACGTGTTCGACAAGCTGACATGTGTACCGATATTTCAATTAATTGATGTAGTTTGAAAAGAAAGTATAAAAATTGAATTTTTAAGTTAGGTACGAAGTTATACCGGAAGTTTTTCACGATTTTTCTTAATAAAAGTGTAAGATCGGGCGCGTAAAAATTCAGTTTTTAAAACATATTCCTTAATTTTATTATTACTATTTTCTCCCACAGTTTTTATACAACTTTTTTGCAACGGAATTTTTTTCTTTTTACTTTTTGAAGGAAGAAACCGTAACTTAAAAAAAAGTGCTCACCTCACGTAAAAGTGTTCGTCCTCCTCGAAAAGCTCGTCGTCGATGACGGACAGCTTGATGGTCTTCCTGGTCTCGCCCGGCTCGAACGTGAGAGTGCCATTGACACTGATGTAATCGGAGCCAGCCTCGGCGGTGCCGTCCTCGGTGCAGTAATCCACGGTGCAGGGCTTGCTGAGGTCCCCGCCGGTCCTGGTCACTCCGACCTCGAAGGTGCCGACGTTCTCCATGACCGTGTAGTGGCCGGGCTCGAAGTAAACCCTGGTGGCGTTGATGTTCTCGATGTCGATGCTCTCGGCCTCGGCGCGCTGGAGCTCCGCCTTCACCTCGCTGAGATCGCTCTGGGCCCTCTCGCTGATCTTCCTGCTGAGATTGCCGGCGCCCACCATTTTCCTGGTGGCTTGGACCCGGTAAAAGGCCCGGCTCTTGGGCCCCTTGCCCAGTACCTCCTCGTGGGCCATGAATTCGAGCTGCTCGAGCGAGAGCTGGGGGTGCCTCTTCCTCAGGTCCTTCAGGGTCTTGATGTAGTCGCGTCTGGTCTGCTCGAACTCCCGGGACTCGGGCGTGTCCGCGTCCACGTACTTCTCGATCATCCCGTTGGCGTGCTCGTGCTGAGCCTTGATCTCGAGCTCGACGCCACCGTCCGAGTCCCCGGCTTCGGCCTCGACGATGACGCCGCGCTTATTCATGCGGTAGCCCTTGTGCAGGTACTTGTAAATCAGGAGCCGGCGATCGGCTACGTAGGCCGTGAAAACCGTGGCCGGGAAGAAGAAGAAGGTGAGCAGACCCTCCCAGACTTCCAGGACGCCCGGGCTGGTCACGGCGAGGATGATGTACAGCCAGACGTAGGCGAAGATGCTCCAAGTCGCGGTGACGAAGAACACTCGCAGGTGCTTGATCTTGCGATTCTCGCCGTTCGGGATAACGAATACGCAGAGGGCTATGATGACGAATAGGTTGTAAGCGGCTGAGCCGACTATCGTGCCGGGTCCCAGTTCGCCGGCTTGAAAATTCTTCGCGTAGATCTCGATGATGGAGAGTAGGATTTCGGGTGCGCTGCTGCCGAGCGCCATCAGCGTCAGATTGGCGACCGTCTCGTTCCACACCCTCACGATGATGATCTGGGGCTCCTGGCCCTGCCTCTTCACCACGAGCTCCTTCTCCTTCGACGTTATCACCTCGATGGCAGCCATGAAACGGTCCGATATGATGGACACGCCGATGAACAGGTACAGCATGATGCTGAAGTAGATGATACCGCGGAAAACGATGTCGAATAGGTCGAGGTTCTCCGTCGGGTACCAGAGCGGGATCACCAGCCCGGGCTCGCAGCGCGCCGAGTAATTCCCAGACATCCTTGCTTCGTTCGGTTTCGCTTGCTTTTCTCAATCTCTCTCGGCTCCTGAGAAACAATCGGGGGGACGTCTGACGGCCAAAAATCAGATTCTCAATGGGGAAGTGGGGATGTTGGAACGGCGCTTAGGCTTGTTGTTAGAGCCCCGTCTCAAGCTCGTTTGCGTGCTTGATAGCGTCGTTACTAGAGTCACTCCTCGGCGCTTGGCACCTCATGTTTCCCGCGCGAACCTCGTTTCGAATCCTCGCCGCGACAATGTCGCACATTCGTTCCCTTCCTCCTGCCGGGGAAGCGGCGAAAAAAAAAGAAATTACACACACACTCGAGACGATTAACGGACGATCGCGCACAGGCTCATCTCACCGCGAACACAAGAGAGCGAGGGTCGTATGCACATTTTGTATACCGGCGGCGATATGTAAACCGCGCGCGTGCCACTGGAGCGACCAAAAAAAGAGCAGAGACGGGCGGCCGAAGAGAAAGACGAGCTGTTTAGACGACAGAGCGAGATAGAGAGGACAAAGAGAGGGAAGAAGAGCCGTGCGTTTGTGTCCGCCTACATCTAGGGAGGAGATTCCAGGCTACCGGGCGACGAGCTCGCCGGTTGTCGTCGGAGCGTCGCTGCCTGTCTCAGCTACTCCCATCACGGAGCTGGAGCTCGGAGCAGCGGCCTGCGGCGCAGCAGCTGACGGACGGGCGAGAGAGGAGAGCGCGCGCCGCGGATCGGAACAACCGGAGCCGCGTTCGAGCGAGCACTGAAGGCGCGACTCGGCGCTGCCGCTGAGCCAACGCGGCGACGCGGGATAGAAGCCCCGTCTCTCTTTCTCCCTCTTACTCCGAAGCTCGCTCGCTCTCCGTCCGTTGCCGCCACCGCCGCCGCCGCCGCCGCCGAGCTATATCTTGTGGGGCGTCGCGACGCAAGCGTCCCTGCGCGCGCCGGAAAGAGATGGAGAGATAAACACCGAGGGAGATGTATGCATGAGCAGCAAAGCCTGAAAAACTCGCAGGGATGCCGCCCGTATATACATAAGCGCGACTCGCGAGATGAATGGGCTGGAAAAAGTGCGCCGAGTGAGTAACCAGTTACCGTGGATGAATGGGGGGAAATCGCCGATCAGACTTTAGATCGCGCTCGCGGCAGTTTGGGTATGCATAACGCAACGGTTGAAAAAAGCTAAATCGCCGGAGGGTAATGTAAGCCCCGGCAGAGAGGGCGGTGAAAGCCGGCAAAGCTTCGAATATATAATACTCGGGGAAAAATAAAAAGCGAGCGCTGGAATAATAAGCAAGAGGAAGAAACGAGTGGCGCGGTAAGGAAAGAGCCATTATACGATTCGGCAGTAAAGCGCGAGGGACGTATAGAGGTACACGCGGAACGAGGAAAGCAGAGCTTCGAAGAAAAGCTCGCGGGAGGGGTTGCGGCCGGGAGGCGCATGCGCCCGGCAGAGTTGGCCAAGTCGCCGGTAAGCGCGTCGGCTCGACGCTGGCCAGACGCGAGGCGCGACTCCACGGGCGTGTATCTGCATGCGTCCTGCTCGATGCACTCGAAGACACCGCCCGTGCGAGCTTTCGGCCGCGCTTGGAGAGCATCCAGAAATCGATCCCAAGGGCGCGCCGCCGCTCTCGAGCTTTGGGCGTTTGCCCTCAGCAGCCGGCTGAACTTTGCGCCTTGCCCGAGACTTCGGACTGTCCGCCAATGGTACGCTTTGTTGCTCGGCTGCCTTTCACCGATTTCCTCCGGAGTGGTTAGCGATCTTAGCTTTTATCCCTCTGGTTTTTTAGAGCCTGGCCGGAAATGCGTTGCATAGAACGGTAGAAAGAGATTATTCTTTTATGGTATTGTCTGCATATGATATTATATTATTAGGCACATCTTTCAACAAATCGCTGATGTGCAGAATAAATAATAATAGTCTCAGTATTGTTTATAGTTGCCGTAATCACGTTTCCAAAATAATAAACAAATTATAGTGAATCGTAAATATATTTGTAATTTTGTAGAATTTAAATTTGATAAAATTGCATGGAGAAAATTAAGCGTTTTAATAAAAACTACTGTACTTGATCGTTAGTGATTCAAAGACTGTGTTTGGATCAGGGTGATATTTCTAAAATGCTTGATACTAAAATTAGATGTAGGCTTAATAATTAATAATAATTTCTAGCAAGAAATAATGTTTTTACTTTTAAAAATTTATTATCTAATGATCATCTGTATGCAGAGTTTTGAAGGTTGCCACAATGTTTAAGTTTTCTTCTTTCTATTTTCTATTACTTATTTATTTATTTATTTATTAGAAAAGACGGGAAATACAGTCCAGTATACAAAAATATCATATTCTATAAGAATAAAATCTCTGAGACAAGAAAGAGTAACATTGAGTATTGCGAAAATGACTATCTGTAAAACAAATAATAATGTTTAGGCCTCGGATCGCAGTAGGAACTGTATTGTTACTTATAAAATGCGGCAACAAATACCATCGACGAGTGATGCAGGGGATTGTCGAGATATAGCCAAAGTACTTAGAATTGAATGTGCATTCTACAAACTCACGCAATCTCCTGCACGAATAATGAAGCTCCCGCACTTGGAAATGCTTATTATTATGAGCTTTCGTATTAATTTTGTCCGGATTCCTATAAGCTAAATAGGTCTTTCAATAATAATATTTCTTAGTATGATTAATGTGCCCCGGTCAAGCGAAAATATGCCTAATCTTTCTTGAACACTGGGCACCATAATAAAAAAATAACAATATGAAACAGCTAAGTACAACCTTGCATTAAAAAAAAAAAAAATATGCCTTAAGGGGGCATGCAACTCTTGCACGAAATACGGACTATATTTGCTAATTTTATATTTTAACTATTTAAGGTTTAATAATGTGATTGATAATATATGTTAAAGAGGTGTTCCCTACGAACCGAATAAAAATTTAAAAGCTGTAAAGATCATTCAACAAAATGCAGATATAGTTCATTAAAAAAATAATCGTTTAAAACATGGGAATGTTTTTTGTTTTTCACTCAATTTTAATTTGGAAGGTTTCATTTTCTTCCTTATTCAATTTCAGGGGGATACCAATGCAAAAACTAGGATATTTTCAAAACCGGTAAAGTTATATTCACTTGTTTATAGATTTCTCGTCAAATTTCATAGATTTATCGAAGATTCAACGATAATATAACTTTACCGGTTTTGAAAATATCCTAGTTTTTGCATTGGTATCTCCCCCTGAAATTGAATAAGGAAGAAAATGAAACCTTCCAAATTAAAATTGAATGAAAAACAAAAAATATTCCCATATTTTAAATGATTATTTTTTTAATGAACTATATCTGCATTTGTTGAATGATATTTACAGCTTTTAAATTTTTATTCGGTTCGCAGGGAACACCCCTTTAACATAAATTATCAATGACATTATTAAACCTTAAATAGTTGAAATATAAAATTAGCAAATATAGTCTATATTTCTTGCAAGACCCTCCTTAAAACAATATTTAGTTACAAAAGTTAATTTGTATATTCGTTTACTTATTTACAGGCGTGCACGATGTCATAATTACTAGATGAACTGTATAGTGAAAAACACCCACCTTAAGATGCTAATGTAGAAACTCTACTACTGGAATCGTATTTCATATATCACGTACCATCTGACCATCAAAACCAAGGCACAGTATGTATGGCAGTATGTTTCTCATAATGCCAATAGATAGCGCTAGTTATATATTACTTTTGGAACTGATGGAAGTCTTATTTACCGGTCTCTGATCTCTTTAGAAAATACAAACGTATAAAAAGCTATACTCTTTTACAACATTTCAAAAATAAATTCACTTAAAAAATAAAAGAAACAAGCAGACAATTTTTCGTCACCCAAAATAATAATTTACCCAGGTGAAAACTCAGGAATATTTCCAGATAATTTATCATCCAGAATAAAAAAAAATCAAAAAGAAAAAAAGTAAAACATTTATTGATATTAATGTAATTAAATTTGAATAATTCTTTTATTTATAATTCGAAAAAATTTCTATTGAAAAAAATTGTTTTTCGTATTACAATTATATTAACAGTTTATATGGTCTATATATCTCTTTAAATATATATTTCAATCATTTAACTTACATTCAATTATTTTTTCATTTCTTATTTATAACTAATGACAATATATTTACAACAATACTTACGAAAATTAACAATAATCGAATGAGAATATGCCCGCCGTTAATACGATGGGTACATTCACATAAAGGAACTAATGTTAATGTCCTACGTAGTTTTGGTTTTATAATTGACTTATTAATTTTTATTTAGAACCGGTGTGCGTTTTCTGATTTAACGCTGGTGGAATTTAGGTTGTCTTTAAAAGTATGACATTTTTTATGTTCTATTTAAAACAAAAATTGATGTAACAATAATTAGAAGAAAATACGGAACTATAAAAGTAAAAAAATTGCAAGATCGGTAAAACCCTTTACTGCCCTCATCAGATCCTTTAAACGCTAATTTCTTTATGAAAATTGTTACTGACTATATTAAAAATCTGCAGGTAACAAATAAAGATATTCTATAAAAGTTAATCCCATTATAAAATATATAAAATGTTTTTTGAATATTCGTTTATTATTGTATCTAAGTGATAATTACAAAATATTATATTATATATTAATTGCAATAACATTTTACAATATTACAATAACGTATTACAACGTTGACAAAAGATTTAACTATGAAAACGCTTTTATTTGTTATACAGTATACATCAAAATCATATTTATAATTAATTTTAAACCAAATAAGACGCATAAAAACATACATGTTTATATAAAAAGTGTAGCATTGACAGGTAGTAAATGTAAAGGTTCCATTTTGACACTATGTATAATATTATCTCTTAGGTCTAATATTTCCAAAGCTTCTGCATTGTTCAGAGATAGGTTACTTATATTAGAAATTTGATTAACATTTAAATACAGTTTACGAAGAACATTTTGAAACTGCCACGTCGGTAATGAGTTGATATCATTATTACTTAAATTAATTTCTTGTAAAGATGGAAAATTATTTAAGAATTCTTGAGAAATATATTTTAAATTATTATTACGCAAAGAAATAGTTTGTAGATTTGGCATATTCGTAAAAGAATCAAGGAAATTGTTAGTTGATACATTACTTTGCACACTGTCAAGTATTAATGTATTTAAATTTTGCAAGACAGAAAAGTTAGGCAATTCAATAAGATCATTGTTGCTTAAATTTAACCTTTTTAAAGAGGGAAGGAAATCAAATGTTCCATTTTCTATGACCATGATGCTATTTCCTGAAATATCTAATGAAATTAAGTTTATTGTATCTTTAAAAGCGTCAATTTCAATCTTTTGTATATCACATTCGGAAATCGATAAATCAATTAATTTATTTAAACCTTGCAAGCAAATCGCTCTCTCGTAGCAGAAACGACTAGTAACTGTTTTAAAACGATTTTGATTCAAATTTAAATATATAAAATTTTTCAATTGTTGACTTTTTATTTCTGTTAGTCCAGCACTTTCCATAACCAATTTTGTTATTGAAGTAGGGAATGTATTTAAAATATCAGAGATTGAGTCTTTGAAGACGTTTGCTGAAATATCTAAATAGTTTAGTTTTGGAAAACTGTAACTCCAATTTGCCGAAAAGAGGTTTATGTTTGTTTTCCGCAAAGAAAGATGTCTTAGTTCTGGAAAATTGTATGGCTGATTAATTTTGAATCGATGGTCAGGTTTTTCTGTAGAATATCCATAGTTATTATATGATGATCTTGAATCATAGGAACTTCGGACTGTATTGTTATCCAGCACGAGGATTTTTAAATTAGCATGTCCTCCAAAGGAAAAGAAATTCTCAAAGTCTAGTCGATTTCCAGATAAATCTAAATATTCTAAATTTGGTAAATCTTCAAAAGCACCTTTATCTATCACGCTTATGATATTATTTCTTAATGTTAGATTTTTTACATTTTGGCTAGAAACAAAATTGGTTGTAATATGTTCGAAGCCCATATTAGAAAAATTTAAACTTATATCGCAATTCTGAGTCGAATTCACTTCACTTTGCACAGCGGTAGTGTCTTCAGTTTCATAGCTTTCTAATAGCTTCCCAAGTACCTCTTTTGCACTGACTGTAATTCTAAAAGTCTGAGAACAAAGAACAAATAACAGTAATGCTATTTTTTTAGACATATTGAAGATATTTTCTATTGCCTCGAAGATTGAATATAAAGTTTATAATTAAAAATTCTGTAATTAACACAAATTTACTCAAGGGCTACTTTGTATTAAAAGTTTGAATATATCAAGCCTACTGCACTACAGAAAGTTACTGTCTGCTTCTTATAAACAGTCACCCTCACATAACTCAGAGAACTGCTATCTGTTCTCTTTCTATTAAAAGATATCTTTATCTCAATTCTTGATATTACTATCTTTTTAAACATAAATATTAATGAACATAAAATAAAAAAAAACGAAAATAGTTGAACTGTATTATACAATAAAAAATAACAGTATTCAAGCCAACGATAAATAATTTAATTTTATAGAAACTAGAAAGAAAATGGAATAGTATTTCCGAAACGTTGGCAATAAAATAATTTCTAATTTGAATCTGGTTCGTCTGGTGTCCGTTAAAACTACCTTTTCAACATTTATAAAAACTAGTTCTATATAAATAAACAATCTCGTCAAAATAAAATAAAAATGAATAAAGTATATTCACTATGAATTTATTATAATTAATAAAATTTCGATATAACGAATACATTTTTTTTTATACATTACGTCGTTTTTTGAACTTACTTAATACTTCTACTATTTACATTACATCAAAGTGAATGCGCAATATGATACAAAAAAGTACAAATTCAGTTGGTGAACAATTTTATTTAATTAATCCTAGGAATAGGATAGAACTTTTATCAAAAACGCCATTCTCGCTCACGTCGCTGGCATCCTCTTACATTTCAATCTCTTACTTACAATTAATAAGCCTATTTGCTGCCCACGACCTCTCTCAGAGGGGAGAAGCGCCAATTCAACAGCCTATCCTATGCAGGCAAGTCTCTTTGCTTACCTGTCCCATGCCCTGACTCTCGATTTATCGATTATTAATCGGTGAAGAGGAAAAGCGACCTCAAAGGTTGGTCGTCGTGTGTACGAGTGCGTATGAATTTTCTTGCACTGAATCGACGTCTCTTAAATATTAATATTATAATTCTAAAATCACATTATTATTCGGTAAATTGTTTAGTGAACTAACTTTTATTTGTGATATTGAATTATTTTTAAGATCTATCAACTCGAGTGACTTAGCTTCCTTTATTGAAATATCATCTAACTTTTCAAACTTATTTGAGCTTAAATAAAGCTGTCGGAGAGATTTTTGTGTTTCCCAGGATGGTAAATATTTAAGTTGATTTTTGCTTAGATCAACTTTTTCTAAATTTGGTAAATGTACAAATAAAGTTGGACTTACAATTGATAATTTATTATTTCGCATTGACAAAAACCTTAGGTTTGGTAAAGAGGGTAATGATATTAAATTACGAAGCATATTTGATGCTTTCATATTATCCATAACTAAAGTTGTCAAATTAAAAAGTCCATTTATATTCGGCATAGAATACAATTTGTTATTACTTAAATTTAGATGCAATAATGAAGGAATGTAGCTAAACATTTCCTTTGGTATTTGCGTTAACAAATTATTTGAAATATCCAATTCTAGCAAATCCTTCACGTTATTAAAAGCACTTTCTTCAATGTATGTAATTAAACAGTTCGATACTGACAAAATTTTTAGATTGTCCATATTATCAAGACATAACATGTCATTGTAACAATTGTGACTTTTGAGTCTTTCAAAATGATTATGATTCAAATTTAGTTCCTCAATATAATTGAATTTTTCAGTTCTTACCCTTGTTAATCCTACGTTTTCTAAAACAAGAGTCCTTACACTTGATGATACGTTTTGCTGTAGAAAATTCAATGTACCTTCTGACAAATGGTTTTCTGATAAATCAAGATGACGCAGTTTTGGAAAAAAGTTTATCCAGTCAAGTGCGAGATCACTGATACCAACATGTCGTAGAGAAAGATGTCGTAACTCAGGAAAAACAAAACGAACACTAAGAGTGCTTGCCTTATTTTCCTGTTCATCGTTTACTAAATCATCCTGATTATCTTCTATGACTGTTTCATAATAGCCAGCTGCCAATGCATTATTATGATCTAAAATAAGATCTTTTAAGTTTAGCCTTGCACCATAAGAAAAAAATTTGTTCAATTGTAAGCGATTTCTTGACAAGTCAAGATACTCTAAATATGGTTGATTATCAAAAAATTTTTCTTCAAAATTGTCGATACTGTTTTTCTGCAGTATTAAAATTCTCACACAATTATTATTTAGAAAATTAACACCAAGATGCTGAAGCCCTGAATGCGAAAGATTCAAAGTTATATCACAATCCAGTAAATTTTCGTTTTTTAATCCAATGACATTTATTCGCGCACTAAGCACCAAGGAAAAAGAATAGAATAATAAAATAAGCTGGAAAACTCGTAGTATACTCATGATTAATATTACTTAGCTTAAAACTTTGTAACAATTGATTTAGGCTTTATTTTCATTTAATCAAATTCTTAAAATACAAGAGAAACATTTAGGTAGCACAGCAGAAGCCAAACTTTGCTCAATCTTTGGCTGAATAAGTATTTATACTAGCAGCAAATTCACTTACACTGACAGAAATATCAGAAATCAGAATATGAGATGAATGTAAGTGTTAAGAAATTTTTAATTTATATCACCCTCCAGACATAAAATATCAGCCGTATGAGATATAAAAGTAAACAAAAAACTAGAGTTTCCGTTCAAAGTTCATGTCTTACTCAATATTTGATTAATTAACAAACAAACAAAAACTAGGAGAAATTTCACCTTTATTAAAATAACTTAATATATTTTACATTACTTTTTTATATATACATAATTAAAATATAATAAATAAAAATACATCAATATATAGAATTATAATTTACTTAATTATATGATTATGTACAATTAATTTTGTTAATACTTTATTTGATGTGAAAAATTAAATTTTTGATGAGTATTAATTTCCCAATTCCCAACAGGGTTATAATCATTACTTAGCTTTGGATAACAACGAAAATTACAGGTACCTAAATATACTTGCGCATTCGGGCAGTAACTCTGAATTGCATATTTATCACTTTGGGTCAACTGATTATTTTGCAAATAAATCTGGCTGAGAGATATCGAATTACTAAGGGATATTTGATAAACGTAGGTGAATTTGTTGCTCCTCAAATCAAGAGATTTCAAATTCCTCAATTCACGCATCCATTCGTTAGGAAATACCTCAAGTTCATTGCGCGAAAGATCGAGTTCTTGGAGCCAGGTGAGGCTGGCAAAGGTGCTACATTCTATAGTCCGAATGCGGTTGCCCCCAAGAAGCAACCTCTGGAGCGTAATAACGCCAGCGAAGGCCTCCCTTCTTATTTCAGTCAGTCGATTATTGCGCAACGACAACGTCTTCAAGTACCAATTACCGTTGAGATTCGGCACACTTGTCAAACGGTTGTTATCCAAAAGCAATTGCGAAAGCGCACGCAGCGAGGTGAAGGTCGACGGATAAATCGTTTCGATGGCATTGCTCGACAAGTTCAAGCTCACAAGTCTGTAAGAGTCACGAAAAGCACAAGCCTCTACCCGCGTGATCTTGTTCTCCGACAACGATAAGACTTCCAGCTTCGAGGTACCCAAAAGTTTAAGCGACACCTCGTCGCACATTTTGTAACAGATGGATCTGATTGTATTGCTGTCTGCGCTAAGAGTCTGTAAGTTCTTCAAGATTGCACTGCTGAAGCTCGAAATCCGATTGCGTTCCACGTAGAGGTGAGATAAACTTGAAGGAACGTCTCGTAGAAAAGCACAAGTGTCAATTTCGTTGTTTGAAAGGTAAAGAGATACTAGATTGGGGAACGACTTTCTTAACGAGAAGTTCAAACTACGAATATGGTTTTTGCTTATAAATAAAGTTTGCACTTGTGGAAAACAGCCGCCTTTACTGATTTCTCGATATAAATTGTCCCCAGGAAGCTGATTTTCTTCTATCACCAAAGTTAGTAAATTTGGAAGGCAGCTGCCGTATTCAAAAAAATCGCAAAATGCAAGCTTGTTTTTGGATAGATCCAAATATTGCATATTCGGCACTGAATCAAAGGAACCAGGTGTTATTCGATAAATTCCATTCTCCCGAAGATTTATAGCGACCACTTTTTGACTCTCTATAAAACCTGGATAAGGATTTGGTGCTACTTGAAGGTTTAAATTTGGTAAATTGAGAACGTAACCATCGCTTTTATAGTATTGATGAAAATTGAGCGAGAAAGTTGAGTTCGACTCTACACCTATTGAATTCTGAATGTTGTTTAATGGAAATTGCACAGGCCCATTTTGATATTCATTCGTCACAGCGCAGGATATTCCAATTATGAATAATATTAATTTGGTTTGTAGTAAAACCATGTTTAAATCTGCAACATTGTAATTAAATAGTTTTCTTAAGCAATGAATCCATTAAAAAAACTTTTTTTAAATTTATTAGTTTATTAAATTATATTGTAAATAAAGTGTGAAAATTAAAATTCAGTAACAATTTTAAAGGAAAAATATTTAACATGAAACCACGAAATACGTAAAATACGTAAACTGCGTACTTATAGGTTTATAACAATCGTCATTCAACCAAGTATCAATGCTTTATCTGTTATTAATCTTAAATTAATGAAAATACATAACTTACGTGGCTTTGACGACTTATATACACAAATTTATAAATGAAATGTTCCTGTAAGACGAACTTAATTTAAATTACTACTGAAGACTGTGATATATCTTGTAGCATTCTCATTTATATAAATTTTTCAGGGCTAAATTTCGTAATATTAGATTTCCCATGAGTCAATAAAAGTTGATTAATTTAGGGTTTACAAGCGCTAAAGACCGCAATGTATTTCCTATGGATATTGAATATTATCTGCATTATATCAATAAGATATACATTGAAGGTGATCAAGAAGCAGGAAAAAAATTATCTAGAGTTTCTAAGGTTTTTCTTTTTTATAAAAATAATCAAATGCATGATAGATATCTTTATCCGTATTTAGCAATTCTCATAAGGTAATTAGATCTACGTAAAATATTATTTAGAAAAAATTGATAGATGAACTCTATAACTTTTTTCTCTGCTGTATTTCAATATTATACAATATTAAACAAAATAAAACAAAATTAAATAAGCTATATAAAATTGCATTGCATACCAAGATGAATTATAAGTAAGAAAAATAAATGCAATTATAGTAACAAAAATACACTCTACAAAATTAAAAAAAAAATAGCAAGTCAACGCTTGGTAATTGATCATAGAGAAATAGACAAATAGATAAAGTCAGTTTTATAAATTATTAATATCCCAGGAAATTAATAGTTTCTTCTTTAAATTGCCTGTAAAACTTATAATTGAATATATTATTTTTATACTAGTATTATATACAATTTTTTATCATACGAGCCAAGGTTTAACTCTTTTGGAAAAAAGAGAAAAGAGAAAAGTGAAAAAAAGGACTATTTATCAATCTGCTGTAATCTATACAAATGATGTCATTTAGGGTAGAAGAGTTGTTCATAGACATATTTTTTGATTTACTTTTTAAAACTCAAAAAGCTTAGAAAAATTTAAATAATTATCGATTTTGCTAATATTTAAAAATTTTAAACAGTAAACCAAAAAGTTTTACTTCAAATAACTCTTCATGCATCAATCAATTTGTTATTTTTTGGTGATAATTTAAAACAAGCAAAAATAGAAAATGTCAAAGTGATCGAGGATATCCAATATTATCGTCGTCCAATTTATTTTTTGAATCCATGAAGGAAAAAATAACTCAGTAATCATTATTGCTTAAAAAATGACGTTCATTTTACTCAGATTTACAACATTTAGGATACATATTATTTTCTATATCGTTTCTAACGAGTGAAGTCATCTTAATAAAATTAACATAATCATAATTAATAATAATATATCGTAATTAAATAGTATTAACTTTATATAGTTTTCTAAAGTTTTTCTTTTTTCCAATAATAATTAATACTTTTTAAATTTTATAAAGCATAAATGTTAATATATATTTAAAAAAAATTCATTTATACTTCTGCAAGACAACGAATCTTGCATAACATTTGAATATTATAAATAAAATCATTTTATGCGAAGATTTATAGAATTTTTTGTATTATATTTTAGAAACATTTAAAGAAATACATTTTTTTTAAGGTTATGACGCATTAAAATTCTATTTCAGAAGTTGTTAACTTCAGCGTATATAAAGGTTATCAGGGTTCGAACTTTGAAGATAAATTTTATCTTTGTTTCAGTAAAGCACGTGATTGGTATAAAGTATTATCTAATTCAATGTGATTGGAAGGTTACGAAAGGGGATTCCCCTTGTGTTGCCAACTTATAAAATTCACAACCATCTTAATACTATATAACATGAAGAACTGTATAAATAGTATGATAAAAATCTGTTTAGATTTATTGAATCAACATTTTACATTTTTTATGAAATATAAATTTAATAGTTACGTATTGAAAAATATTAGCAAATTTTTATTTTTAACTATTATACTTTGAACGAATATTATATTTTGAAATTCTTCTGGAAATAACTGCTAATATTTATAGTTTAATAAAAATTACTATTGTAAAATAAATTTTAAAAGCTTATATACTCCATTCCAAATTGTAATGAATGTAATAAATATATCGTAATTGGAATTCTAGATCTACAATTACAATAAAATATTATAAAACATGTAGCTAGAACTTTTAACTTTCTTAAGTTTCCAGCTTGTAAAGACCAAAAGTAGGAACACACTTTAATCGGGGAATCCCCGATAATATTGAGAGGAAAATATGAGAATGTCTGATAATTATGTTTCAATGTGTGCAGTTATGATACTGCTTAAAAAATACTTGTATCTTCGCGTTTACTCATGACATATTTACTTTACGGAAGTATGAATGTTGATTCAGTATCAAAGAATGCTTTAAAATAATCTCAAAAATGATATACTATTTCCGTGCCTTAAAAATGATTAATTTTTTATCAATAACATTCTAAAATCTGTATGTATGTAAGTAATAAATAGAAACTTATTATGAACAATAAGTTAAAAAAAGTAGTTGATTCTAAACTTTGTGATTAAATTTTTTCATAACTGTTTATTTTTAGAGCAATTTTTAATGGATTAGTTCCTATAATTTAAAGTAGTTAGCTCAACCTTTTTTTTCAGTTTTCAAATTTTTACTCAAAAACTAGTAGTTGATAAAATAGCTTGAAATTTTTACAGATTACTATTTATATTCCAAGTTATAACAATTTTTTCAGAGCAATTGATCATTTAATTTAAAAAAAAAAAATTAAAAAAAAACAAAATTCAAAATTGTTTTTTTGCTTATAAAACAAAGGAAAATCAATAAATTTAAAAAATAAACTATAAACTTAAAAATATCATCGACAGCAAATTGAATAAGCTCCAATTGTTGATGTCTAAGTATCCAAGAACTTATAGACAATTGACGTTTATTTTATGCAAATTAATTATTTGAAAGTTTTTTCAAAGTGAATTTCTAGATAAGTGTTAAAAGAGTAAAATAAAAAAATAAAGCCCCTGCAAATGGAAACAAATTGAAAAATGAAAAAAAAAATCATTACTTTGAACAACTGTTTCTTTCATAAATCATACCTTGATTTAAAATATCATAGTTTTTACTTTTTAATTTATTGTCAGTTCATAAAATACAACTTTATAACATATATCAGCACGTACATAATTAGATGTTAATTAAATATTAACAATTTTTTTTAAAAGTTTATTTCTCGGATAACAACTACCTTAAATACATTTAAATCAATAGGTTTAAGTTGGCGTTCAAATGTTAACATGAGAGCAACATTTTACAAGGTCAAAATTATTATATGGCTCTGCAAATATTAGTTGACGCCAAACTAATTATAAAAGTTACTATACTAAAAATTGTATTTATTCTTTCTATGGCTTGTTCACTTTACTGCAGTTGAAGTTACCATTTCTTGGAAGATTGTACGGGAAACGTGTAGTAAATATATATATATAGATATATCCAAGCTTATGCTTAAGAAATCTTCAGTATGAATTTAGCCGTAAAATGTACTTTGATATTATTAACTATCTTAAGAATTTTAATAAATGGTAGGAAAGAAGATCTTAAAAACAATTTTAATCTTTCAACGAAACTAGATGCAACACGTAGAATGATGGTATGATAAAGGTTTGTTTTTCTTTATTCTCAAAAATTTGTATACATTATATTAGATTTTTATATTTAGATGAATATTATGGAACTGTGTTTTGAAGGAAACACTGTTATTTTCGATGACCAGATAGAAGATAACACCGCTATTTTATGTATCTTAACAAATTTCTTTAAATCGTTTTATTTTTTTGATACTAAAGGTTCCATTCTTCAAAAATATAAACGTTTTGGACATACGTATGTTCTTAATGAAACGATACTTGAGACAAAAACGTTGCCTCCTTCTAATATAATTATTTTTGTATCGTCGAATACAAATTTTACGAAACTGTTAGAATTTATTCGAAAATCTCTTTGGTGGAATCACGAAGCACGATTTTTTATTATTGGTAGAAATAGCTGTCATATTGCCAATGAAATATTGATTTCTTTGTGGTCTTTCAATATTTTATCTGCAGTTCTTATGTGCAACAAGTTGGATAGTCAAATACTCTACATTTTTAATTCATTTTCCGAGGACTCTCCAACATTTTGGAGTAAAATGCACTTCAGAAATCTGCCACACAAAGAATGGACATTATTTCAACACATCATTTTGAACGAATCTTTCTCTCTTCCCCGTAAGTATGGGCTGTAATAAAAAACAAAGTATATATATTTCATTAATTTCTCACTTTATTATACAGGAACCTCTTTTTGCAAAACCTTATATTTTGACAAAATAAAAAATCTGTACGGTTTTAATTTAAAAACCTTTACTTACATTGATAATTTCTTCTATCGCATAGAAGATAATAGATTTGGCTTCGACAAATTCGTAGGAAAGGCATATCACTTTATCGTTATAGCTTTGAAATACCTAAATGCAAGCATAACAATAAAGCGAACTAATAATACTGGATTCATTGAAAATGACGAACCGAAAGGTGCTCTTCGAGATATAGACTCTGGGACAGTAAGTTTTGATCTGACAACATATTTTTTACGCTCTTATTGGAAAATGCAAGTATACCCTTATGGTGAGAGCGACTACGTTAAAATAATCACGCTCAAACACCAAGTTCATTACATTTCGAATTTCCGAGTAATTTTTAATTACAAAGTTTGGTCAATTTTTCTTTGTGTATCTACTGTTTCGATTTTAATTTTTAAGTACAACCTTCGCCGGTCAATGCTTACAGCCACTTTAGAGTTCTTTTTAGTTTTTGCAGGTGGTACTGAATTGAGGTACTTGCAAAGATCCTCTTTGAGAATACTTTGGATAACATGCATACTTTTGTCTTTTATAACTAGCTGTTATATTCAAACTTTTTTAAGTGCCGTTAAAACGGTACCAGAATATTTTTCAGGGATTGACACGGTCGAAGATTTGGTAAAGTACAATCTTACACCTGCCGGAATAGCCAATTATAGAGAATTCATTGAAGGTAGAAGAATTGCTCCCATCAAGTATCAAATTATGGATAAAGCTGACGACTGTCATAATCGTCTTCTAAACGGCGAAAATATTGCTTGCATTAGCACTGAATTAATATCAAAATACTACCTTAAAGAACACAAGAATATTCATTTTTCGCAGAATAATTTAGCATCAAGGACAAATACCTATACGATGACCGAAGACTCGCCTTTTAATGTAAAATTGAGTTGGATTTTGTTAAAATTAACCGAAGGAGGATTTTTGAAACTAGTAAACGATCGCAGATTCATGTCAAAACGAGACAGGGAAGATTTTAACTTTCGAACGGATCGTGAAGAATTGCTTACGGTTTTCTATTTTTTATTTGGAGGTGCGATATTAACAATTTTAACTCTACTAATCGAAATATGTGTACATAACATGTATCGTGTGTAATAAATATGCATATCACACTCATATTATCTACGTGTTTTCAATTTCTCTGTTTTAATTTCCATAGGCGAAAAATGGAATATTTGGTATATAGTAATATTAATATTAATAGTTTTGAAAAAAATACTATTATTTTTCATCAGGTAATGAGGGTTAAATGACACAAAAGTCAAAAAAATTCATTAAACTGAAAAATTTTTTATTTTAAATATTTGAGAAAAATTAAGGATATTTTTGGAAGGAATAATTTTTATAAGAAACCACAATTAATTTGGTTATGTTACATATTTATAAGACTTAATATTCGGAAGAAAAATAAAATACAAAAAGTATGCCTACTAGCCTACTAGTCTCCCTTATTTTACAGCATAAATGGATCAGATTTTGTTAAATTAAGACTTGTAAAACTAGAATTTATTTTATTATACTACAAAATGTAACGAATATTAAGTTTTATTGATTCAACCTAAGCTAAATCTAATGAGATAATAAATAAGTGAGTTGTACAAATGTTAAAGGAAAATACAAAATGGTAAAAATGACAAAAGTTTTATAGATTATTGATCCATCTTCCGTAAGTCTCATTTCTCGCTCTGGACTCGTCTTCGTCACATCTGGCGTAGCAGTTACTTTTTGCACGTATTATATCAGTACAGTCATTCTGCAAATGTATCACTACGTTCGGGGAGAGTTTCGAGACGATCGAGCCGCTGATGTGTGTAATCTGATTGTTTTGCAAGTATATCGTGCTCAAGAATGGCGCTGCACCTAAGGACATCTGTTCCAGGCATTTGAATTTATTACCGCGAACATCTAACGTGCGAAGATTCCACTGCCACTTTAGCCAATCGCTTGGAATGAAGTCCAGTCCGTTATTAGACAGATCTAACTCCTCCAGAGATTCCAAATCCTCGAAAGATCCAGACTCAATGCTCGTTATATGGTTACCGCCCAAAAGCAAGCATTTGAGAGACCTTAGATTCTTAAAGTGTTCACGCCTTATCGTCTGAAGCTTGTTGCGTCTCAAGGATAAAATTGTCAGCTGATTGTTGTTGCACAAGTTAGGCACGGTTCTCAAGCCGTTATCATCGAGTTTTAGTTCCCTCAACAAGGTCAATGGCTCTAACGTTTCGCGCTTAATCTCTTCGATACTGTTTTCTGCTAGATTTAAAGTCAAAAGATTTCGGGCATCTTGGAAAGCACAAGATTCAATATCGGTGATTTTGTTGCCTGAAACTGTCAGTATAGTCAATTTGTGCACACCTTCCAGTCTGAGTGATGTATCTTGACATCTTCGATAGCAAATTGATCGAATTATATTATCGTCTAAACGAAGTTCCTGCAGATCTCTCATAATTTTACAATCCAGCCCACTAATAAGATTGTGTTCAAGATATAGATGAGTGAGCGTAGGCGGTAAATCGTGAATGAAGTTCTGAGAGTCTAAACTATTATCAGAAAGAAACAAATGCGTGAGAATTGGAAAAGATCTTCTTAATGAAAAATTTAGACTATGTATCGAATTACGGCGCAAATATAAATAACGTAATCTTGGGAAGCAATCAGCTTTGCCGATGGTTTTATCAATGTTATCGATTGGTGGCATATTATCCTCAATAATCAGTGTCACCAGGCTCGGATGAGAAGTACCAAAGTTGAAGAAATCGCAAAACTGAATTCTATTTTTAGACAGATCAAGGTAGCTAAGATTCGGCAATAAATCAAATGATCCTGGAACTACTTGATATATGCCATTCGACGCAAGATTGATGCAGGTCACCAGAGAACTGTCAATGAATCCAGGATAAGGATTCGGCGGCGGATCGATTCCCAAATTAGGTAGATTTAATACTATCCGTTGGTCAGATACTTGTTCGCATCTTCCGGCAGTGATGTTGCATTCGCTGGAGACAAACGTATCCAAATTTATCGATTTATAAATGTTGCGTAGCGGAAAGCGGATCGCGCCAGGATCGAAGTAATCGAGAGTTGCTGAAATTTCTACCACCACGAAGAGACAGAATGGCAACACGAATCTCCAACTAGCCATAGTGTTGCAATCTAAAATTTTTTAAATATAAAGTATAAAGTTTATATGGTAATAAATTACGAGTTGTTTATGTTTTTAATGTTAATAATACTATTTTCTTTTTATCAAATTTAATAAAAAATTTAATTTAAACTTACACATTTTTCTTTGTTTAATCTTACTACCTTTTTCGATAATAATAGTTTATAAATTATAACATAAATACTTCTTATACGTTGAACATTATTTTTTGTCAGATAAACATATAATTAAACTATACTAGACATTTCAAATTATGGTCATTGTTGTTATTTGAGAATGATGTAAAATAATTATTAAAATTTTATCACTTTAAAGTATTTTCGCTGAATAAAAATATAAATTGTAAAGATATTTAAAAGGGAATGATGAAGATGTTTAATTATAGAATCAAGTAATTAGACGGATTTATATTTTGATTTATTTTTATGCGAATAAGATGACTGTCTCTATTTATATAAAGTGAAAAAAACTACTTCTACGAGCATTGTTTAAAAATAAATTTAATGTTTATAAAACAGTAAAAAACTTATTCATAGTGATTAAAAATACAAATATAAGTAGAAATCGGTACATTCACCTTATTATTAATAAAAATAATTTAGTTTTTATTTTTTATAATGCTTAATACTTACATGCAACTGCCTCTCTACTTGTTGCAACGCGAAATGCATTGATTTATAGAAATTTTGTTGCTTTTATGTACTCTCGTTTCAGTAATATTTTTATTTTGAAAACATAAACATCCGATAGAGAATTTTTAGAATTAGTCTTAAATGAGAATGTAAAAACTGCAAGGCTGCGTATATCTAATCAAGGACACGAGAGAAGCGTTACTTATATTTCTCATTCGGACTTCATTTCAGTCATTTGCATCAATTACAAAATTTTAAATCACTTTTCACATTATAACTAAAGTTCTTTAGTTTTTAAATAATAATACTTTATTGATATTACATAATTTATTAGGATAGCGCAAATAGAGAATATGATTACAATTTATTTAAAAACAAACCATATACCACGTGCGATGCACTACAGATTGCCAAACATCTATGATATTGACCTAAATATAGTGTGTTATAATAGTAAGACGAAATATGTTGTAACGCACATTATCTATGTACGGTCATGGTCAGAATATGTAAAAATTATTGTAAGGTAATCAAGTACGATTTCAATAAAATATAAAAACTAGATTAGTACTACCTTTTAATAACTACACTTTTTATTCGCATTTTGATTTATTATTGACTTAATGCTCAGTTATAGATGACCCACTATTACAGATAAGAGTTTCATGAATCGCAAAATATGTGTCAGTTTACAAATATAATTAGAGACAATAATTTTTCAATTTTACCATAATACTGAATAGCAATGACCTATAATACAAATGCGCAAAATTACAATTAAACGAATACGTATACTCTAATAACGACAAGTAATAAAAGACGCATGAAAATTAATACCTTGCGTATTAATATTTTTAATATTAATATATTATAATATATTGTTCGAAATATTAAATAATAATATTTATGAAAGAAAATTATTATTTTGCGTGCAGTTACACTTGCTTTTTACAGTATGGAATCGATTGTCGTCATCAGCAAATTGAAGATTAAAATTAGCCATATTCTTAAAAGTATTGTGCAATGACCCCGAATAAAAATTAGTTATGAAATTATTTTGTAAAAACACGTTTTTTAGTTTGGTATTTGATCTCAAATGATTAAATTTAATATCTTCCAGTGTTTTAATTTCATTATTCCGTAAATTGAGTACTTTCAAATGTTCTAATGGAGATAACCACATGTTTGGAAAAATGGTTAGTTTATTATTTGATAAATCTAAATGTCGTAATAATGTGTTTTCCCTGAATGCGTTTGGTTCTATGAGACGGATATTATTATTACTTAAATCAATAAATCTCAAGTTATTTATTGTTTCAAACGCATTAGAAGTGACTACTTCCAATTGATTATTGGCTAACGACAAGTGCTCCACTGAAAAAAGACCATACAAATCTGGCATTTTTTTAAACAAATTTCCTTTGAGAGATAAATTCCGTAGCATTCCTGCCATTACAAAAGTATTTTTCCAAATTTTTTCAATTTGATTGTACGACAAATCTAAATCCATAAGATATTTCGTATCGTTGAAAGCGTTGGAATCTATGCTGCTCAACGCATTTCTGGACAAAGATAATTTTTCAAGATGTTCAGCTCCTTTAAGAATTAAAACAGAGCCTTCACAAACTAATTCACCACAGATTCTTGTAATCGCATTGTCATCAAGGTTAAGTACTCTTAAAAACTCAAACTTACTACCGTTGAATTTAGAAATACCATTACTTTCTAGATGCAAGTTAGTTAAAGTTTTGGGCACATCATCGAAAAAGGATAAATCGGACTTTCCCAAATTATTTGATGTCAAAATCAAATGCTCGAGATTTGGAGCAAATGTCAGAGGCGCAACATTTTTAATACCGTTACTTCGTAGGAACAAGTACGTTAGGCTTGGAAATTCATTTGAAAACATTAAATCTGATCCGAACTCATTTTCATCGAGATACAAAGTACGCAGCCGCGGATGGCTTTCTAACTCAGAAAAATTCGAAAGGGAAATTTTGTTACGGGCGAGATTCAAATATTCTAAGATTGGCGCGTTCCGGAATGCCGCAGGTGAGACGTAAATTATTTCGTTGTTCTCCAAATTCAAGCAGCTTACATTCGAGTTTTTAACGAAATCTGAGTCGATGCGCTGCAATCCTGCTTTACGAAAATTCAGCAAGATGCCATTCCGCGAGTCGTTGCACTCTGCTTGCTCTATGTGTAGTTGACCTTTTGAAATACGTGAAGCTTTTTCCATTGTAGCATTTATATTAAAAAATGCTTGACTTGCGATGAAAGTTATAAGGATGGAAACTTGCAAAGCGCTAGCCATGTCCGAGCTTGAACTGAAATGTAAATCAATGGTTTTAAGTTTTTGGAATATTTTATAGATTTAGCGATTTCTAGCTATTATTAATTTTAAATTTATTCAAAAATTAGAAAGAGCAATAATTATTGGCAAAGATAAATTTTATTATATTTTTAATAATCGATAGTATAATATTCTAAAGGTAATTTAAAAAATTTTTTTGAATATCTTCTGCAAATGTGTTACGTGTTTTTCAAATATACATGTTTCATGAGTACACGAAAAAATAATGTAATTGAAAATATTTTTCAAAAATTTTAAATTTCTTATCTTTCCTTGGTTTTATTATTAATAACGTTTACAAAAAACTTAGATGCAGGTGAAGTGAAGCGGTTTTTGTGTTTAAAAAAATCAGGAAACACTATTATAAATTCACTTATTAATTTCTTTTTTTATTGTAACTTTATCGAAGAATCCTTAACTTAATGTTTTATTAACAATAAGTAAAGCATGAAATCTTCAAATACAATGTTATACCCTTCATTATTATTAAAAAAAGCAAGAAGTAAAGTTTACATCACTTGTATTTGTTACGGAAAATATAAAGTGAATGTTTGTAATTCTAAAACATATTTACGATAAATTTTATCTCTACTTTTTTGACTCTTATCAAATATCTTTTTCTGCAGGATTTGATGAATCGTTATAATAAATAAAAAAACTTGCTGTTTTATAAGAGCTATTTTAACATTTTTATTTAAAAAATTTTCCATCCGCTAAGTTCTTTAAAAAAAATTCTTTTGTATTACATCGTGATACATAGAGAAGAAAATATCCTTTTTCCCAAATTGAAAAATTGAATGTGAAATCATTTAAAATCATTAAACAAATTTTCATTTGTTTAATTTTTTTGATTTTTTTAATTAAAAAAGTGATTAAATATTAAATCGGTTTTTAGTAACTTATTTTATTTAAAATTAGACTCTACATACTAGACCGTAAGTACAAATAATAATTTTACTTGCTTTATCAAAAGAAGGAGTGATGTCTGCTGCAGATAAAAATTAAAACTGATGTTCCAAGTGCACTAAGTTTGCAATTTTACTTCCTGAACACGTGACAACTTCACGTTTAATAAAGTGCTGCGTAAAAGTTTTTAGATATTACTTTTGCAAATATAATAGCACTTGCGTAGGCAACGATAAAAATCTAATTGTACATATTTAGCAGAATTGGCACAAAAAAATTAAAACAAATTTTTTAATAAAAATTGTTATAGTAACAGTTTTTTTTACTGTACTGTAGTCATTTCTATTTTTATCAGAGATAGATAGAGATAGATATAAATATAAATTATAATCTTTGCTTAAAATAGAAAATATTGTGATAATCTTAAAGTGAAGCAAAAAGAAATGGGAAAAAATACGTTTCAAAATCATAACACTTAAAAAAACATTCTACTACATTCTATCGGACTAAATTAAAAAAAAATTTATGGTTTGCATTGCAAAAAAGAATTTACTATTGTACTATGTACCTTTGATTATGATTAGATTAGTGAGATTGCAGGTTTGTCTACAGCGATATACATAATCATAAAAAACATTTGCAATGAGTAATAAAGGAAGAGGATGCGGCTTAGAGGAAGTAGAAGCAAACCGAAATAAAATCTTATGATTCATTGTTTCAAAACGAAAGATAGTTATGTTCTTTGTTACAGTTACAATCAAAGTACATATTTAATGAATAACTGGTTATGATTAAAAATTTTGAGCAAAAATTATTCCTTTTTTAAAATGATTTAAAGTCTCTTTTTACAATTAGGATTTTTAATGAATATTAAAAATTGTATTTTAATTAACTTAGAATAAAATATAAATGAAATCTATAACATTATAGAGAAAATTCATCGTTTATTATAAAATATAAATGCATTATAAAAGCAATATAAATGTCATAGCCATACATAAAAAATGAACAAATTTTTTGGACAAATTTTTTGAAAGAATAGTTTCTTAATTCATAGTTTATGTACAATAATTATCATTTTTTGTACAAAAACATATTTTCAATTTTAAAAATAAAAATGAAAATAAGAATCTACCAATCATTATAATAATACTTATTTTGATTTTTTTCACACATTTCAACAAACTTAATATTTTCATTTAAAATAATCGTCGCATTTTTTGGTAGTTTACATAAAGATTCAGTTTTGATGAACAAAATCTGTTTTGATAGATAAACATGTTTTAATTTTGAACACTCACTAAGAGCTAAATTACTTAATTCTTCAAAAAAATTACCTGTTAAATCTAACTCTTCTAAGCCAGTCATTGGTAACATCCAATTACATGGTAATGTCGATAGTTTATTATTCGACAATGTCAATATTTTTAGGTTTACAAGTCCTTCGAAAGCTCCTTGATTTATGTACGATATTTCGTTATCATGTAATAATATAGTTTGCAAATTCGACATCTTAACAAAAGTTCCTCCAACAATTCCTTTGATTACATTACAATTTAACATAAGCGTTTCTAGTTTCGTTCCATTACTCATAGTAGGAATTATAGATATGCTATTTTTTTCTAAAACTAAGGTTTTCAAGTTTTCTAGATTATCAAATAAACCACTTTCTATTACTTCAATTGCATTATTTGAAAGATTTAAAAATTGCAATTTACTCATGTTGTCAAACGTGCTTTCTTCGATATAATTAATGTTATTATCAGATAAATCTAGATACAAAAGAGAAATTAAATTTATAAAGTTAGAAGAGGATATAATATTCAGGGCATTTGAAGATGCCGATAAATATTGCAAATTAGTTAAGTTTTTAAGATAAATTCCTTTCAAACCTCTTTTAAAAGATTTATCTATAAATAAATTCTTTAAATTATTTAAATTAGACAATGAAAATGATTCAAAGTTATTACTTGTAAGATCAAGATATTCCAAAGTTGTAAGAAGATTTATTGAATTTGTCTGTAGGAAATTTCCAGAAAAATACAAATGAGTTAACGATGGAAAAGCATTATTCGATTTAAGAATGTCGAAACTTTCTATAAAATTATTTCTTAAAAATAGTCTCCGAAGTTTTGGATAAGTGCTTTTTATTATTAGTTCTGGTGTAAAATTATTATCTAGTATTAGTACTTCTAAGCTTGGAAAGTTATTTAAAAAAACATCGTTTAAATCTATTAAATTCGAAGACATTTTTAAATACCTCAAGTTTGATAAATTTTGAAAAGCATTATAATCTACATTTTTTAATTTATTATTTTGAAAATCTAAACATGATATTAGCGAGCCGGTCAAAAATCCTTCTTTGATTTTTTCTATTTCTAGATCTGAAAAGTTAATTATAAAATTAGAGTCCGAACAAAGTGTGCTGTATTCGGTATCTTCATCTTTCAATGACGTGTTGTCCTGAGAATTGTTCTGGGAGGAGTAAATAATTGCTGCTAGAAGCAAAACTGGTAAAATGGCAGACATATTCGATGGCTCCTAAAAATAATTGGAAACTGATTTTTCTCAAAATTTATTAAATCAGTATATTTATTGAATCAGTACTTTCGTTGAAATTTTTTTATAGTGAAAACAAAATATATTAGAATTGAATACTCACCTTTAATTTAGAAAAAGAGGCTCAAACAAGGTTGACTTTAGAAACGAAGAAATTAAGTGAGTGGACAATACTGTCTAAACATAACATACATAACAAAAATTTATATTATAATTAAGAAATTTGAATCTGTGATTCGATTTTTACAGATAGGATTTTATTTTTCTACTTATACTTAACTTTAAAGCAAATTTAAGGCTAATGAAGATAATTTTTTTATTTTTCAATTCTATAAAATAAATTATAAAATTTAATTAACTGATTTATTCTAAAAATTCTTATGCAAGCTAATTAACAAAATTCATCAAACAATAAAAACTAATTTTAAAAATCAGAAATATTTATTTGTTTACTTATTTTCTAATAATACTATTTATATAACTATATTCTATATAAATACATAATATTTATCCTTCAACAACTAAAAAATGTATTCATATAATTAAATTAATTTATTGGAATAATGCAAAGAATAGATTGTCTTTGTTAATAAATGAATCCCTAAGTAAATTTTTTGATGCACTCACTTTTTTGAAGTCTTTCTCGAATGCAGCGCACGTAATACTTCAAATTTCGTTTAGACTCTCCTACATACCATATACGTATATAAATTGGTGGTACTATCAGTGTAAAGTTTCATTTATCGTTGAGCAAAGAAATAAAACAGGGGACCTTCACATTCAGAAAATTTTTTAACGCTTTATCGTATATCAATATCAAATATAATTTTAAAAATCGAAACATTTTTAAAGCAATAAACGTGTACCACTATCATTTATGACAATTTGGCATTATATATTCTAAAACTTGATTCTATAATATAAAAATAAATTTTCAAATCTTCGCATTTTATAGATGAATGCAAAAAAGGTTTTTCTTTATTATATAACAATCATAATACAAAATTATTATTAAAAATATATCTTACATTAAATGATATGAAACATGAAAATATTAAAAATACAGGATGATTACAATAAAAAGTTTTAAACTTAAAAATTAGTCGAATTACATAATTCAATTTAAGCAATCAAATACAAAAATTAATCAGTTTTTTCTGCAAAAGGAAAACTATGACATAACTGAATGTAATAAAGCATTTAACACCGAGCGTAAAAGAGCGATTGTTATTTAAGATTAAGATTATCAATGCTTCTTTCTACACATAAAACTAAATCAAATTTTACAGAAAAAGTTCTGTTTCTTACAAAAAGTCAAGCGACACCTCATTATTTTCCTCACTTTCGCAATGGCAATCATCAGCTTTTTCTGCTTCTGCATCGTGTTTCCCATCGCCTATAGTAAAAAGTTCAAGTGTCATATTCGGCAGATATCGAAAGGCATCATTCAAAGAGTGGGTGTAAAACTTCGAAATCAAATTATCCTGCAAATACACTTGTTCCAGTCTGGCGGAGGACCGAATAAGATGCAATTTTAGGTCGTCTAGCTGGGACAAGCGGTTCGCATTCACGTACAACAAGCGCAGATTGATCAGCGGATACAGCCACCAGTCGGCAAAAGACGTCAACTGATTATTCGACAAGTCCAAAAATTCAAGATATTTCAATCTGAAAAATGCGTTAATCTCCACGATTCTAATCTTGTTATAGCTGAGGTCGACGAACTTAAGATTCGAGTTGAAGTCCAGCGTGCGATTTTTTACGACTTCCAAACGGTTGTGACTGAGGGAAAGGTATACCAGGGACTTGCAGCTGGAGAGATCGGGGATCTCGCTGAGTAGATTATCCCGCATAGTTAAGTTATTCAGCTCTGGAGCGGCGTCGAATACACCCTCGGGTAGGCTTTCGATTTGGTTGCGGGATAGGTCCAATTGCCGCAGATCCGCCGTGTCCTCGAAGGCGTCCGGTTCCAGGCTGGTCAGTTTGTTTCCGGCCAAAGCCAATCGGTGCAAGCCGGTGGCGTCTTTGAGCTCGAGGCTCGAGTCTTCGCAATTCGATCCGCCGCAGACGCTTACGATGCGGTTGTCGTTGAGCTGCAGCTCTCTCACCTGCGGTAGCTTGCTGGCGTTAAAGCTGCGAATCTGGTTGTCCGATAGGTCCAGATTGGCAAGACTCGCCGGAGCTTTATCCAAAAAGGAGAGGTCCGAGTCTCCCAGCTGGTTCGACGACAAGTTTAGGTAGTTGAGCTTCGGCGCAAAGGCCAGGGACTTCACCTCGCGGATTTCGTTACCGTGTAGGTGAAGGTAGCTCAAGCGCGGGAAGTCGTTCTCGAAATTGAGAATCGCATTGTCTTCGGAGAAGCCATTTTCATCCAGGTTCAGAGTGCGCAGATTCAAGTGCTTCTGGAGCTGCGCAAAGTCCGCGAGGGAGATGTTGTTGCGCGCTAAGTTTAGGTGGAGCAGGTTCGGTAAGAGGCGAAACGCCGACGGAGACACGTAGACGATTTCGTTGCCTTCGAAGTTCAGACAGCTGATGTTCGGACTGCTGACGAAATCCGAGTTCAGCCGTCGAAAACCAGCGTTGCAGAATTCGAATGATAAATCGTTCTCCTCGCATCTTCCGCTCGTGGAGTACGCTTGGCTCTTCGTATTTTCTGGAACTGTCACTAGTCTAGGACCAGATTGTGTATGAACTAAATTACATACTGACAGTATACAGAAGAGAGCCAAATGCAGGTTGTTTGACATCTGCGAAAACGTTATTGGGGCAATTAAAATTTCTACAATGATGAAATTTAATTTAATTTTTCAGTTTAAGTAATTTTATGGTTATGGATAATGATGTAAAATAAATAATTACAAACAATACTTCTGATTCTTATTAATCATTGCATTGTTTATTGCTTCTAACGCTGACATCATTTATTAATTATTGTTACGTTTTACTTATGCAGAAAAAAACGTCCAAAAAATAGTTTTGCTCATATCCAAGAGTTATCCTAAAAAACTACGTGATTATTCGTTCTAACTTCTCTAATCTACTTTACGCACATCCCTCAGAAATGTTGATAAATTATAATACTAATTCTGAAAAAACTGTTTATAAAATAATCTTTTATACAAAAATTAAGAAATCTGCTGGATTTTTCTGCAAAACTGTTAGTTTAAACCAGTATCCATAATATAAAAATTAATAAAAATTAATATTTTAACTCACATAACATAACATTTTTAATTGTTGATAATATCTTTAAATTAAAAAATCTTGTTCTTACAATGAAACGTTAACTAATTCTCATAGAATGACGTTTGTATATTCTAGTTGCAAGAAATTTTAAAATTAAGTGTCACTGATTCTAAATTACATAAAAATTGTAATTAATAATTTTATGTAATCAAATGTATTATTTTACCGATAATATATTATTTATTTATTTGTTGAAGTTATGAACCAAAATTCTTTTCAAATTTCAATACAAACTAAGACTCAAATAAACTTTTATAAAAAAATAGGATGTGGATCATTTTCACTCACTACTGAAACAGTACAGATTCGCGCATAAAATTTAAAAATAATCATAGTGTTTATTTTAAAAAATTTTTAACGTAATGCGACCAAAACTCGATAAATTTTTGTTCGATGCATAATTTTACTTAAAACTTAAGCTAAAATAAAGTAACATTTTTTATTTATATTCTTTATACAAACAATTACTAATGCATTTATGAATTCTCAATTTAAAATAAAATTTACCTTATTTTTTCTGCTAATGTTCACCGTTACCGGATAAAACTAAGACTGATCGCATAAGTGCATCAATTTTGCAACTTTATTTTACTGCAGGATAAATTTGAGAACTCAATTCTAATAAAAAAAAATGCTACGCTGGCTAATATATGTCGATCTAGCAAATTAATGATACTAATCAAAATACTGCATTATAATGAAACTGAAATTCCAAATCTATACAATCTTTTATACCATCTACTACAATAATAAGTCTTTAATGAATTTTTTTATTATAATTAAATTATTAAATAACAATGAATTTGAATTATTTTGTAATGTAATTAAGGAACTCAAAAAAGTGGATAGATAAAGATAAAACATTGAAAAACATTCAATGAATAAATGACTATATGTTTTAAAATATCTAGATTTATTTTATTGCATGAATTCACTGTCAAAGAATTCTCTATATATAACTATATATGTTTTTATATGCAATTATTACATTTTTCGTAAAACATGGTTATATGAAAAAAATATTAAAAACGGTTTCTGTTTTTATTTGTATATACAACTTTTATTATATTTATATACATCGTTTTAATATATTACTTTTATAGATAGAAATATAAAAGTTTACAATAGTAGTAAATACATTAACCATATCTTCTATTAAAACCATATTCCTCATCGCTTTTTCTACATTTTTCAATAAAATTGAAATTTTCATCTAAATTAATTGTAACATTTTCTGGCAATGAAAACATAGATTGCGCTTTAATGTACAATAATTGTTTTGATAAATATAAATTTTTCAAATTCGACGCCTCACTCATTGAAAGATCATTCATTTCTAGAAAGGCATTCCCCGACAAATCAAGTTCTTCCAAACTTGGCATCGGTAATATCCAATTCGGTGGTAATTGCGATAATTTATTATTTGACAATGTAAGAATTTTCAGTTTCTCTAACCCTATGAAAGCATCAGGATCAATATATGAAATTTCATTGTCGTGTAAATAAAGCGAATCTAAATATGGCATTTTCGCAAACATTCCTCCATATATCGTCTTTATTTTGTTACAATTTAAGAACAGGGTTTCCAATTTAATTTTTTTCATTAGCCTAGGAAACATTGATATGATATTTTTTTCTAATACTAAAGTGCGTAAATTACTTAATGTATCAAATAGTCCGTCTTCAATTATTTCTATGTTATTTTTAGAAATATTTAAAAATTCTAAGTTCGTCATGCTATTAAATGATCCAACTTCAATATTTCGAATATTATTATCAGAGATATCTAAATACAAAAGCGACGTAGTATTCACAAACGTCGATGTAGATATTTCATTAATAGCATTTGAAGGAACTGAAAGGTATATTAAACTGTTTAAATTTGCAAAATTTAGTTCCGTTATTTGCCCATTACCTCTTTCATTTTTATCAAGAAAAACCCATTTTAATTTTTTCAAGTTACTTAATGTAAGCGATTGTAAGTGATGATCTGTAAGGTCTAAGTATTCTAATGTATCTGGAAGCCAATCAAAATTATCATAAGAAATCGTATTTCCAGAAAGATACAAATGAGTAAGAAATGGTAAATTATTTTTTGAATTCGCTCTAATGCTGTTAAATCCAACGTTTCTTAAAAATAAATGTCTAAGTTTAGGATAATAGCCTTCTATCGTAATGTCACCATAATATGCACTGGTTTTATCTAAAATTAAAGTTTCTAGATTTAAAAAATTTATACTTAAAATTTCACGTACTTCCAGTTGGTTAAAACTCATGTCTAAATATCGCAAATTTGGTAAATTATCAAAGGCTTCTCCAGATATCCCACTTATGTAGTTGTTCGATAAATCTAAACACTTAATCAAAGGGGTAGATAAAAAACTTTCTTCAAGTCTGCCCAATTGCAGATGCGAAAATTTGATTGTAATGTTAGTGTTGTTACAGAGAACATCGTAATCGGTTTTTTCGACTTTTTCTTTTTCAATGTCGTCTTTTAAACTTTCGTATGGGTAGGCTGCTGTCACCATTATCAAAACTGCCATTAAAATAGAAATTTCTGAAAAATTCTAAAAAATATGCTCATAAATATAACGTTTCGGAAATTTTCTTTTTCTTAATTTTGTAGAAATGCAAATTTTATTATAATATTATGCGTATAAAAAAACTATCAACTCTCTTATGTATTTATAGTCAATCGCTTCGTAATTGATATTAATTAAAACTTTCGATTTTAATACAATAAGGTTTCTTTATTAAGAACTGTTACATAAATTACTAAGAGGTAAATTATATATTTGAACTCAATTTTTCATAAAAAACTTTTTAAAAAATAAGCCTAAAAATTTTGTTATTTTAAAAACTATAGTTAAATTAATTTGAGCACATATACCAAACATTAATAAACATTAACAAACAATGCGTAATACTGCCAAATGCTGCTAAACATTACTGATCGATTCTTGTTAATCATCGCTCAATCTTGCTTTACTCTGTCAAAATTATTTTAATTATAGATTCTGCCAAAAAAACACATATTTTCCAAATCTTGCTAAATTCTGCCAAACGTTGCTAAACTTCTGTGAACACTGCTAAATTCTATCTAACGTTAAAAAGTTTGAACTGTTAAAAATTAATCGGATTTTTGCAACGTTTGGCCACTTTTTCATTTCTATTAGGGGATATACTTATTTAATTACAACACTTTTTATCACCTACCTCAAACATTTTCGATTCACGGATTGGATTCGCTAAAATTCCTTATATGACGTCCCAACACGCTTCTCAAAGGACTAATAAAGCACATAATAGCGCAGCTTCGGCTATTTATAGGAACTTGATATCAAACGAAAAAAAATACGAGATACATTGTATAGGTATAAACGAAGTGCTGTTACACATTAACACTTTATCAAAAAGTGCAAAGGTTAGTATAATGTATTTTTAACGTTTATATGATTACTATTTAACTCGATGTCTAAAATTTATCGTTTATAATTAGTGTTGATATTTTCTAGTTTAAAGTAAATAAGAATAAATATTTAATAAATAGTCAATATTTTTCGCTGCTCGTCTTCAACTTGTACTGTAAACTATTATCGTAGGAAAAAGATAGGCTTATTTGAATTTAGCATTTTCTTGAGTTTGTGAAGCACGATAAAATTCGGTCGTTTAGCGACACATCAACATGCACGCCAGTTAGGTTGGAAAATTTAATTAATGTATTCCCTAAAGTGTAATATAAACATGCAAAAAAAAAATTATAATTGTATAAAGCTGTGAAAATTCAGTAGCGATCAAAATAAATTTTTTTTTTAAATAAAACAAAATTAATTAACTTTTAATTTAAAATTTTATTTAACAGTCGCCATGTGCATTAAAACCGTGCAGATTTATCTACTACAACATGGTACCAGTGAGTGTGATAATGTGCATAATACGTGTATACGTATAACAGAAGCAAAATTTACTGGTATGTTTAAGCGGTATCGCCTTGCGGTAGGAAAACATCCGAACTTTTTGATATATACGACACTGATATCGGTCAAATGATGAATACGTACAACTTGTACAGTTTTAAATCGTTTAAACGTAAACATTTTTTTTGCCTAGGATCAAGGACGTTGTATTTTCGGCCTCGCTAGGCAAAAAAAATAGTATACACTCCTCGGGAGATAAAATGGCAAACCCATAGCTCGTGTTTGAAACCCTCGCCTTCGGCTCGGGTGTCAATGTACGCGAGCTATGAGCTTGCCAATTCTTTCTCTCCCTAGGGGCGTAATACTATTTCAAACAAATGCAATGAATTTATTATATTAAATAAAAACAACAATTTTACTTAAAATAAGCATATATTTATTTTTAACATTTGTTACAGAATAAATTAAGAATAATTGCTTAGACTACCTTAATT
>JAWWML010000052.1:10989380-11081311 GCA_035047165.1 Ormyrus rosae | reverse complement strand
GTAGTGGTAAAGTTAAGGGCAAGCCAAAGACCCGTCCCAACAGAGTCCGTTCCTTCAGTTGTCCGTCGGACATATTCGCCCCAAAGAAGCAGGAGGATTCTTATATGCATTTGCCGTCATGGAATATTTGGAAGCTGAGGTTCTCGAGCCCCGAGGATAATAGAAGAAAATCATTCCCCAATTAAACCAAACATTCAAGCTATCGTTCTGCCAAAGAAAAGTGCACATAATTTTTTTTTTTAACCTCAAGATACATCGGCCCTTTTCAGGGCCAATAAATTATACTAACGTTTGAATAGACATTGTGCAACAAGGGGAGAAAATGAGCTATTTCTAGCGAGGATGAGGTATTCAACAGGAGTCGAACGAGTACTGAAAATACCTCACCCGAGTCTGAAATTGCTTTTTCCCATCTCGGGCATGAAATGGCCCTCATTTCACGCTAGAAAGTAGCGTAGAAAATCGAGCATTCCAAATGTTTGTCAAATTATTTGTCCGAGCGGGAAAAAACGGCATATTTTTTTAATTTTTAAAATTTTTCAAAAAAAAATTTTTTTCAAAATTTTTTTTTTTGTTTTAAACTATTTTGTCGATTTCTGTGTACGATTTGAAATGCACGCTCATCTATCCAACTTTCTAATACCAAATGTGGGCTTTTCATATCCTCGTTGACAAAAACACAATGTGTAACACGGGAATAAAAGCTATTTTAGGTTCGGGTGAGGTATTTTCAGCACTCGTCTCTATCTCGGGCGCCCGCGACTCCGACTCGTGCAGAACACTTCACGATTGCTAGAAATAGCCTACTTTCTCCCCTTGTTTCACAATGTACTGTTTCTATAGTTGCAGTTAAACGATATTCTGTTTAGCATTCTATGTTATTTTTTTTAATCTTAAAGTGAAATTTTTATAAATATTATGAGTGTCAATTATTTACGTGTTTATTTATTGTTAATAAAATCTTTAAAACGAATGGTTCATGTTTTAAAGCTAAACGCAATTAATTGAAGCTCATATTGACATGTAATTTAAATAATGAGATCTTTTTTATATTTGAAACTCGCAGTATGGTTTAGTGCGAAAAAAATTAATTAAATGAAAAGAGTTATGTATGTAAATTGAAGTGCAGAATAATAATTATTATGATTTAAAAAACGGTGTTTAGAAATAATAAAATGAATTTTATAGGATAATAAATTGAAAATCCTTATTTTACTTATAAACCTTTAATTTTTTTTTTTTTTTACAATATGCTTTTCGAACAACAAATTTTTATTGAAATATTGAATAACATAAAATAATAAAATAATAGGCGACTAATTATTAAATAAGAACATACAGATAAGACATGATAACGGACGGTTCTTGGTATTGTTTTGCAGCTTATCACTTACTTAAAAAAATTAAGTTAAAATTAAAGTTAAAAATAAATCCGTACATTGATTCCTTTTGAAGCGTCGTATACATTCAAATCGTTTCCTTCAACAATCATAGAAAAACATTTATTGCTAGCTATGATGTTGCCTATTTTATTGCCGTTAGCGATCTTAACTCTTGATCATTTTGCAATATCTTGATTTTATCTGAACAGTTTCAATAGAACGCAGATTCTTGTTTTTCAAATTTAACGAAAATATTAATTTTAACCGATTAAAACTCATTACTCGAATCTTTATTTCGTATGTACATTTTTTATATATTATTAATTAAAGCTAAGACCGGATACGCCGTTGCTACTGAATAATTAACTCCATTCTGTCATATATATTTCAAAGATGCTTTCCTCAACGGAAATTAATGTTCCTATATTTTCCTTAAACGCTTCGCTCAATAACACATCTTTGCAACTCGCATGAAAATACGTAAACTTCGAACTTATATCCATACATGTCCGACGTCTTAAAAATAAATTTTATCAGCTTTTCCAATAAGAAGCTTAGCTAAGCGCATTACGTGGGCGACGAATATATGCACAATCGGTTCGAACGAATTCCAACAGTCGCAGGTAATTGGCATCGCGGAGGCGAAGAAGGAGAACGAGTTTCTTTCCACGCGCAGGACATTGTTATCTGTAGCATTATCTGGCGAACGTTGGCGGTCGCTGCGAACGCAGAGAAGGAGAGAGGGAAAGAGAGAGAGAGAGATAGCAGGCCAAGGTGCGGAATGGAAAGGCAAACGCGTGTCGATCGCCAGCTGCGCGGTTTAAAGCGCCAGTCGATGATATTTTGCTGTTTAGAATATATTGGATTAAAGGGTTTACTTGTCAGGTGACTGTCACCTAGGATAAACTCTTACCAGTGACAAGTAGGAGATCTCTATTATTGTAAGGACAATTATAGTTTTCTTAAATAGATTATTAAGAATCAAATAAAATTCAAACTGGAGTTCGCACACTTATTTTTAATTTAATGTAAATAAAATCTATAATTAAAGTTGATTAATTGAAGGATGATTAAAATTATTCATACTTTTTTGAAAATGTGCGAAAAATGTTAGCACGATGATGCAACATTTAAAGTTTTTAAATAATTATAAACAATAAGTCTTATCAAAAGTAACTTGGCTTTTGTTTTCAAGAAAATACTTTTAATTCCAAAATCTTTGACACAAATTCTGTCTTTAAACGCAATTATACATAAATATAATAATTAAAGATAATCTAAAAATATACTACTAGTATTAAAAAACATTTGAAATAATAATAAAATTGTTCACGCGTTTAAACAACATAAAAAACAGAAGCTTACTACTGACGAAAGCAAACACGTAAGCGTTAAAGAGTAAAAATAAACACACAAGATCCGTCCGATAATCACACTTAAAAAGAAGCTAAGCAGCCCAACTTATTAATTAAACCAACTGATAACACGACTTCTTGGTTCTCTGACAGTCACAACCCACAACCGATC
This sequence comes from Ormyrus rosae, assembly GCA_035047165.1. Lineage (NCBI taxonomy): Eukaryota > Metazoa > Arthropoda > Insecta > Hymenoptera > Ormyridae > Ormyrus > Ormyrus rosae. Next base: position 11,078,402 of record JAWWML010000052.1, on the reverse strand, counting down.
CCTGACTCGAGTGCTCGGTCACTTTACCGATGATAACCGCAATGCAAGGCGCACAATAATGGGCCGTAATCCCCACCGCTGCTCTGAGTAGGTAAAAGAGTCAAAAAGACAGCGAGAGCCGAAGGCGCACAGGTGATGTCGCGCTCCGCGACACTCGCACTTCCAGCGTCGCCGTCGCCGTCGTCATAGTTCTCCGAGCAATAGGTAAACAGACTCTCTCTCTGGCAGTGGCCGAGGAAGGCACACCTGCGCACCCATGCCGAGATAAGAGGCTGCTGCTGTCGAAGAACGAGATCGTCACTGCTGCGGGGGAGCGATTCCCAGTTGCCAGACAGGTGAGTGCTTTGTCCCGGATGGCCTCGATCAATTTTACGTAACCAAAGCGCGCTTGCTCGCGTGACTAATCTGTTCGCGATGTGCGAATATCAAATGCTCTATAACCTGACGTGACAGTGTGTACACGAGCGCAGCTTTCCTGCGATTCTCATGTTTGAAGTGCGAACTTACGTGGGAAGGAATGGCTTGTTGTGAGAAACAATGTTGAGAGAATGTGCTGTCGAGTTGGATAGAAAGTCGGGTGAAATCGAGCGTTAATGACTAGAATTAGATCCTCATTGGAGACTTGATTTTAATGATTAAGTACTGTGATTTTTTAGTTTGCTGGAATAGACTGTCATCATGGCCATCCCACCGCTAGTCAGTTCCACGCCACCACCCTTGGACAATTTTGGAGAGTCTGATGATGACGAATTTGGAGATTTCACAACTGCTGGAATTGATGGTGAGATATAGCAGTTTTTGTTAATTAGAAATATAAGATACCTTTGTACATAATTGGAATTGTTTTAGGCTTGTCAGTGGCATCAGATTCACCTCAGAAGCTATCAACTCCCATGCAAACACCAACTCCGTCGCAATGTGGTACCCCAAAGGTGAATGGTATAACAAGTACTTCACCAACAGTAACAGCAGCTCAACCTAAAGCAGATGGTGTGATCCAGAAGGCAACTACAGAGGAGATCTTGATTGTGGAGAAAACCAATGATGTAGTGAGCCGTATAAATTTAGATGATAGGACAGATAGTGTTAGCGTTAAAAACAGTGGCTTTGATCGTAACAGTTTATCTCGCAATAGTGATTTAGATTTGCCTGACAGTGATGACACTAAAAATCTTAAAAGCAATAGTGATAGTTTGAGTCAGTTTCAAGATGGCTTTGATGAGAAAAGTACTGTTAATAATGATGTAGTAAGTAGTAACAATAGTAGTTTAGATGATAGTGGTAAAACAGGAAGTGAGCTGGAAGATTCATTAAGCAACATGGAAGTCAATGATGATCCAGAGCCTTTAAGTTTGATTTTGGATGATCCAAATAGTATTTCAGATCTGCAGCAAAACCTAGATGATGATTTTTATGATTATGAAAATTACAAAGATCCTTTAGAACAAGATAGTCCAGCTAGCAATAAACCTAATATTGGTTTAACACTTGATTTGCAAGAACATTTTCAAGAACCAAAAGTACAAAATGAAATATTTACAAAGTTTGAAAATTCTTCTAATGACAAGTGTAATGACAGCAATGAATCTTCTGTGACTAATAAAGATAATTTAGAAGAAAAAATAAATAGTGATTCTGATGCTAATAACCATATCAGTCATAATCAAGATAAAATATCAGAGTTGTCTAGTTTTTCTTTGGAAGAAAAAGAAGCAATTGATAATGAATGTCAAACATTTCAAAGTTTTCAATATGAAGGCTTACTCCGAGAATCAGTTATTAATGAAATTAATTTTGATGATATAAATTCACAATGTAAATCTGCAAGCTTTGCAAACTTTAGTTTGAGTTTTGACGATTCAACTGAAACAAAATCAAATGTAGATTGTAAATTTGTAAATAATACTGTAGATGTCAATAGAAACAATGATTGCCTCAAAAACTCAAAAAGTGATTACATACTAGGTGAAAATGTGGATAGATTTCAACAATCAAAAAGTGATTTTGCTGATTCAAAGACTGCTGATGTTATTGAAGGAGACTACTCAAGTTCTATGGATGCCAAGAAAGTAGAATATTCAACAAATAATGAAATCAGTAATCACAAAAATGATGTAAAAGATAATTACAGTCCTGATGAGCAAGCTGACTGTGATCTTTCAGACTTCCAAACTCAACAAGCATTTTATGAAGAAACTTTATTTCAAAATGATTATGCACATACAGATTATGATGCTTCAAAATCAAATCAAACAAGTGACAAATCAGCATATTCCACAGATAATTATGTAGATGATTTTCAATCAGCACTGCCGAATTTTGAAAATGTTTCTGCCAATAAAGAAACTGCTAAAGTAGCTAAAAACTTTACTTCTGATGTTTCTGACACACTTGATCAATTGACAACTGATGATTTACAAAGTAGTTTTGTAGATTATCAAACTAAAAATTTAGATGAAGAACGATCTGAAAATTTTCAATCAGCCTTGGATGAAAATGATGATGATGATTTTGGTGACTTTGCTGATTTTTCAAATGCCCCTGTGGATAATACCCATGCAAATGTAGACTTGCATGAGAGCACTGAAAACATTGAAACATCAACTTTGAATCACGATGCAATAGATGATTTTGCTGATTTTGGTGATTTTGAATCTTCTGCACCTGTAGTTGAGAGACCAACTATTAGTTTGAAAGAATCTATGTGTCGAATAGAAAATAAGACAGTAAGTCTAGTTTTTAATATTTCCTTAGCAATAGAAACTTTCTAATTAGGATCATTAGAATTTAACATTTTCAAGTAGATGGTTATAGATTTAGTTGCATACTTATGCTTGCAAAGTTTAAAATATTATCTTTAACATTATTTTGTTTCAATTGTTTTTAAATCAATATTTAATAATTTGCAGGCTGCAAACAAGATTGAAGATATAATTACAAATATGTTTCCTCCTTATGCTGAGAGCCCTGAAATTAATTTGCAACCATTAATTATTAAAAATGATAAAGTTTGGAGAAATTTGAAAAGCGTTGAAGAAACTAATGCGCTCAGTTATCAATGGTCAAATAGCAGTAGCAATAACGCACTTTTAAACGCGTTAGGTATCGATTCTCGAAATATTGTGAGTTTAAATATCCATTTATACAAAATCTTAATTTATTTTTATACTTCAAAAACTATATTTATTATTTTTTAATTTCAGTTATTTGGACCAAGGTGGAATCCAAACATTCCGAGATTTGCAGCTAATTTAGGTTTTTCACCTTTGGAACCAGTAAAAGCTTCTACTGAATCCCAACTAATAAATGCACCTAGTTCGAATAAACTACAAAATAATGTGAATTCAGAAGTAAATATATAAATATCTTGTTATTTCTTTAATTAACTTTATTTATATAGCATGTACTAATTAATAAAAATACAACAGGAGGTACCTGCTGCACAATTTGATTGGAATAGTTCAGGACTTGTAAACCCACTAGAAGGAAGTAAGTGCATCTAAAGTTGGCAATCTACTTAGTTACATTTGCTTTATTTGTGTGACAATTATTTGGAAATGGTTTTGATATGGCTGCTTTCTTTTTTTGTTCATAGTTTTTATCTATTAATGATAATAGATCTTGTTTTATCTATTAATAGTCTTTGCTTTGGTGAATTTCCTATGGTGTACATTTACTTAATTAACGATACAGGTGGCGGGTTATCTGCACTTCTACCACTGGATTTATTATGCCCATTTGATCCTTTACTAACATCCCATTGTTCCGCACATTCCGAATCCTATCATCATCATCATGCTGCTTCTGCCAGGAGTCCCATGTACAACTGTAAGTGTTTAAGCTAGTATTCCTAGTACTTAAACTTGTAGAAAAATAGTTGCAGGCTAGTGGTCTATTTTTTATAAATTTCAGATTAGAATTTTATTCAAAAGTCAACTTTATTTTATTTAAAAGCCAATTATCGTTTATTGTACAATTATTAGATTTAAAATACATTTAATTTTTATAAGTCAAAAAAATTGCATATTGCGAATAAAAATAGTATTTTAATTGTTTTAATAATATTTATTAATACTTAATTTATTACTGCTATTGTATTGAATTACAGATGAAAGCTTTCATTAATTGTTTCTATTTATACTTTTACATATTAAAAAACTAACATATTTCTTCTTAACAGATTCCTCAGAAACCAGTTCCTCCCGAGATTACAAACAAGCACAATCAAGTAAATCACATAGGTCGAGTAGCCATCAAACCAGTCCACCAAAACCCCAAAAACAACTCCAATCATCCCGAATAATCGAACCATTACCCGGACCAAGTACGATAGACTGGAAGAAAGCAGATACAGAACCAAGAATAAAGAGTGAAATGCAAAAGACTTCGAAATCCTCTCAAACTAACAAACCGTTCCTAGTAAGCAACAGTGTTAGTAAATTAGAAACCGCAAGAGGCGAACCAAGTAGGTCCGATGTGCACAGGTACGAACAACCCAGAAAGTCATCATTGAATAAGCGAGAACATCTACAGAGTCCCGAACACGTTGTATTAGATAGATTAGGTAGACCGATGACTGTTAAGCAAGAAACAATGAAGGTACTGAAACAGTTACCGGATATTTCTTTTCTTAGTGCAAGAACGTTGCTTTATAATCCTGAACAGAAGCACATCGTTCCAGATTTGGGTGCAATGATAAATCGCAAAATGCCCGGCTGAGTAACATTAGTCTAAATAAAAGTTTGAAAGGGCAAAGGACGACTGCTAACATTATTCGACTAACGATTTTATGATTAATTTTTTCTGAAAATACGTTATTTTTTTATTTATTTGTTAATTAAATCTATTAAATGCTTTACAGTATTAACTTCATATTCATATAAAAACTTACGAGTAATTTTTTCAATAGAAATATTTAACTTGATAATAATTATTATTAAATTATTAATTATTGTTTAGTTGTTTAAATTTTAAATTGTTAAAAGTTAAGATAAATTTATTTCCAAAATAATTTTAATTTCAAATAACATACTTTTAAGTATCTTTATTACAACTTTTTTGCAATAAAAATATTTTATGGAAACTGAAGTTAACTTTAAATTTATTTTGCGGTTTAAATACATCAATTCAAATCCGCATTCAGGCCTACATCGGACGTTTTTGCTCTTCCAAATAAATCATGTTATAATGTTCTTATCGACGTCGAATAAAACCATAGAAAAACGTACAAGTTGTCCATTGCACCTACGAAACTATATTCAACATTCCATGAACGCCGTAGACCTTGTGATTCCTAGCGCAATTGACAAAAACTTTATCACTTTGTAAGACTTCGAATTTTTAATGCGTATCAAAAATATTATTATGCATAGATTGATTTTGTCAATTCTGGAATGCGAGAAAGATTTTTGTACGTTTTGTGTACGTTGTACTTATAATTTACGAGTAGATATCGATTTACCGCTTGACAGACTTTCAAGTGGGAGATCGCGAAAAATTGGTTCGCCTTAAAGGAAAACCATTTTTATTAAAAAGTATTCTAGTAAACATATAAGCATTATTGAGATTTTTATCTATACTTAAACTCTTAATTGAACTCACTTGTAACTGAATTATTTTATATTAACTCCGTTTTTACGTGATGTATCGAAGAGAAAATATTTTTTCATAAAACATACTATTTTATTTGATGATTTGTGAAGTTACACTTTTAAGGCGACCTTTTTTGTTGCATTATATAAATTGGTCCACGTTCTAGTCTACTAGAGTGTTGTACAGTACTATGTTTAAAGTATTGCATATTATTGTTTCGACGATACAGACCGTTATGTAATAGTTATTGTTATTGATTTTTACTAGTGATATTAAAAAGCATCTCAAAGATCGCTAAGGGTATTTTGGGATATGGATTTTTAATAAGCTTTGAGCACCAACATTTGTACTTGTCTCATTCTCGCCTGCTCACTTTAAAAAGAGAAAAACAATTTCAAATCGAGTTAAACTTAGTCTTAATTAATAAAAAAATGCACTTAATCGATTGAAATAAAGCACGACGTATTTGTTCAAGCAGAAGAGAGTTGACAAGGTGGTTAATCTCAAGTTTATTATACTAGATTAACCATAAGATTTGCAAAGGAATACCGTATAGTGACTTATTGAAGAATAATGCTTAAGCATTTTCTAGTGCGTAATAAAACAGCTAATAGCTTTACTTATAAAAATTTACAGCTTAACAATTCTTAATATACAAATATATATAAAAATCAAATTAAAAGTTAATATACAAATTGAAAAATGAAGAAAGTTTGTGCATAAAATTAAACATAGTTCTACGATGCATAAGAGACTTATTTTGTAGAAAATTCTTTTTAAGTGATGTATAGACTGCAGAGTCTCTTATGAATCTTAAGAATATAATTTGATCTTACTTTTCACTCTTTTTTATTACTACTGTACAGTATAAATAAATATAGATAAAAAATGTTTTAAATTGAAAAGATAATTTAAAAATCCATTATAAAGTTTTTTAATAAGTCACTTGAGTCGGTACCTTTAAACTACAGAAGAATTGGATAAAAATATATGTACTTAAATGCGTCATAATCAATACGTGCGATGATTAATGAAATAATAAGATACTTGTCAATAACTGCTAAATACATTAAGTTCGTTATTTATTAATATAATGATAATGATATTGTAATATATATTTTATGTAAAATATTGTGGATATTATAAATATATAGAAAATGTTCAAAAATTGACTTTAAAAACTTAAAATTTTCATTTCTTAATTTTCTTTCAAAATTTTCCGTTTTATTAATTTATTAAAACTTGTTACAACAAATAAATTTAATTTTAATTTATATTTAAAACATATCCTACTGGAAACAGGGAATAATATACTTCTGAACTTTGGAGTAAGCACTAAGCACACATTTAAGAAAAAATGTAACTAGGCGTAGAGAGAGAAAGTTACTCTCTCTCCCTCTACCTTACACATGATTGGTGAAGGATAACGCTATAGAATAAGAAAAAAACCCAATTTATCCCAATGTATCCCATTCTCTTTCTACGGCGAGTTATACTTCTTCTTACTACGTGTTCACTTCGGGAGTGTAAGGCTTTACGTAAATGTTTTGCCTTGCACTGACTTGGCAATGTCTGACTTTTTAAATTGAAAACTAGTAAAACAGGGTAAGTAATTTCAAATTGTACTTGCTGATAATCCGATACAGGATTCGTGAAGAATTTCAGCAAGAACCAATCACGATAGTGCTGCCATTTTAAAAATTGGTTTACAACGCCATCTATGCTTCACTTTTCCGTTGGATTACCAATGGGAATGGGTGATGTGATTATCCTGACATCGTTGAATAAACGTTATTGAGAGAAAATAAAAAAAAATCATAATAAATGAATAATTTCAGAAGATTTGCGCGGGTAAAGTGATAATCCTTATTTACAAGTGCTATTATTACCTTAAGATTTATAAGCGGTGCACGAAATTGTACCTGTAAGGTGAACAAATGATATTGCGACAAGTTAGGACAGCTGCTACAGTGGGTAAGCAGTAGGCTTTTGTTTTTCAAATCTTTTTAGGTTATATTGCTTTGGCGCTTCTTTTACGTTTCAAAGAATTTTCATAACAATGGAAATTTGTTATTGCGACACATTATTTTGTTTTTGTTTACGATCAATAAATGGTTTTACAGGTTAGACTGTAAATTATATAAACGAAAACAAAGTAATGCACATAAAAATTTACTTTAGACAACATCTGAATAATTTTCTTTGCTAACTAACTTGTGTTTATATTTTTTGTTTTAGGAAAAAGATTATCAGATTAATCATGGCTCGCTCTACTAGAAGTAGACAGACTGTCCTTTCTAAAGCAGAAACAGGATCAAAAATAAATCTTAGAAAAACTTCTACTAATACTTCAATAAAAGCAACTGGAATTCAAACTAGATCTAATAATAAAAAGACATTACAAGATGAGAATGCTGTACCACTAATAAAAAATAATAAAACTGGAAAAAATTCATCTAAACCATTAGTATTAGGTTCTACATTGCACTTGAAAAACAAAGAGAATTCTGCAACTCGTAGAAGTTCAGTATTAGCTTTAAAGTCTCCAGTTTTGAGAGATAGAACAAATACTACTACTGAACTTATTAAAGATGACTTATCTTCACAGAATACAAGTGAGAAACAAGTGGATAAAAATAAAAAACCAGCAAAAAAAGGTCCTGCTAAAAAATCAGTAAAAATTGATTTGAAACTTGCAAGTAAACCTTCAATTTCTATTAAAAAATATTTAGTTGAAAAACAGCCAACTCAGAAAGACTCTGAAGTAAGTAAAAATGCAAAGAATAAGAACATTGCATTGACTGAAGACATAAATGCAAAAGAGAATAAAGAAAATTCAATTGAAAATTTAGAATTTCAAAATCCAAGTCCAAGAAAGAAAGTAAGTATAAAACAAAATATTTCAATAAAAGAGTTAGAAAAATTATTAAATGAAGAAGAAAGTGAAAATGATGATAACGAAAAGTCAAATGTACAAAAACAGAGCATTGACAAAAATGGTATTCAAACATTAACAAATAAAAATAATCACGTTTCAAAGAAATTCTTTCAAAACAAAAGAGTAGAAAAACATGTAAATATAAATAATACTGGAAATAAGAAAAGTACACAACAAAAAGTTAATTCACGTAAAAAGGGTGCAAAAACTAAAAAGACTGAAAATGATAGTTCATTTAATGTTAAGTTAGAAGAGAAAAGAAAATCTGCAATGCTTCCAGAAAAGAAATTGCGCCCTAGAGCAGCTAAAAATTATTGTGACGAATCACAATTATCGCAGGATTCTACTGACAAGAAATCAGCAGATGCTGAAAATCCTGCAACTGAAAATCATCGAAAAGGAATACCAATATATAAAACTGTTAGATTATCACAAGAAAATATTAAAGATAAAGAAGTATATGAATTTCCAGAAGATTCTCAAGAAAACATTCAAACTGGTAAGAAAAGAAAGAAGACAACTAGAAGACCTACTGTAAAACGAGCTAAAAAAACTAAAATTCCTCAAGCATTTACAACTAAGAAAGAACAAAAGAAAGGTGTAAAGAAGGTTACACGTAACGTGCAATTTGTAGAACCAATTAAAGAATCTTCTAATACAGATCGAAATGAAAAACATGATAAAGAATCAACAAGCAATGAACAAAAGAAATCAGTAAATATGCAACAAATACCATTTGAAAAATCTGTTGAAATTAATTTTGAAATACCTGAATATTTTGAAAATGAAAATGACAGAGAAATTAAAAAGAGTGCTGCAAATATCAAAATAATATCTGATCAAGACTTGGAAGGAAGTAGAAGAATTAATTTGACAACAACTCCACCTGTACCTAAAACAATAACTTCCGAATTGAAATTATTTGGACCTAAAAATGTTATTACTTCTAAACCTACAACTAAATATAATAATATGGTAAATCATTCCTTAATTAGAAAATCTTTGTCTCCTATAAAAAAAACTGTTGAAGAATTTGATACTGGCAGTCCATGGAGAGCAGCAGATGCATTCTCTCGAGTACATAAAATCGTTCAAAGTACACCCCAAATAAATAGATTACCTTTGTTGCGTGAAAAGAAACTACCAGTGCCTACAATGAATTTAATGAATAAAAAATCCATTTCCTCTGAAGACACAATTCTTCTTTCATCAAATACTGAAAATAAAATGATACTTGAACAAGAGAATGGATCAGAAACTGCTCAGAAATCAAAAGTATCTCCAAGGAAATTTGGAACTGTCATTTCAAATATCAGTCCAAGCAGTCCAGGGCAAGCTAGTAGTATCAAGAGTGTAAATAGTAACAAAAGTTCATCAGAAAATCACCAGTCTCCATTACAAAATATTTCAGAGCAATCAACTTTAATAGTGGATAGTAAATTACATGAAAGTCAGCAAATAAATTCTGCAGATACTACCAAATTAAATAATTCTCCAAGTCCGAAAAAATCTCCAAAAAAGAAGTTTAGTACACCAAGTCCTTTCCGCTTTGAAAAAATTCGATCTTCTAATAGAATAGGTAAGTTTTACATTCAAATTAAATTAAATAAAAATTGAATTTGAAACCAAGAATTAATTTGCTTACTAAAATTGAATGTATTCTTTACAGAATCCCAATCAAATTTATTACAATCAGTTTCAAATAAAGAAAACGAAGATGTTGAATTGCCAGGCCCTTCAATAGTGAAACATTCATCACCAGCAGTTCTAAAACAATCAAATCTTGATAACTTTTTAAATTTGGACGAAATGCCCAAAAGCTCAAGAATATGTACACCTCATGGAATTTTTGATGATGTTGAAACTACTCCTATTTCAAGAAAGAAAGGGAAAAATGTATTAAAAGAATTAAATGTAGAAAATGCATTTGGTTTTGACGAGGACGATACAAATGAAGAAGTACCAATCGTTAAAAATACATCAACTCCCGTAATTGCTACAGAAAAAGACGTTAGAAATAGCGTAAAAGGGAAAATATTTCCTAATGCAAGAGTAAAATCTGCATTACCATTAAGAATTTCAACTAATACGGTAAAGAAAGAGCTACTAAAACCTGCTTTAAAGAATACTAAAGAGGACAAAGCAACTAAAATTTTGAAAGATATAAATGAAAATGCAACTTTTGAAAACAACGATGCAAATGTTGATGAAATCAATGAAAGTGTTGCTGAAAAAGAACACAATGAGAGTGACCATATCCAAACTAGTAATGAAGAAGAGCCAAATAAAAAAGCACTGCTGGATGCCGTGTCATTCTCAGATACATTTGATGTCTACTCAGAATATGCGCCAGAATATACAAAAGTACCAGATGAAATCCCTTTGTTTGTTGACACGGAGCCACTGCATTTCTCAAAAGTAATATAAGTTTATATTTTAATGTTTAATAATCTGCTACAAACCAATTTAATACAATTTTAATAATTATTTTCAGCCTCCAAGACGATCATACAACAAAAGAAAGAAGGCTGTTTATTTTAATAACAGTTTAGACGATTCTTGTAGTGACGAAGATGTGCATGAGAAAGCAAAACCTAAAAAGAAGAAATTATCTAAATTAGGCAAAGAAGAGCAAAAGCGAATGCAAGAATGGATTAAAAGTATAAATTCAACTTTTGACGAAATAGAACACTATGATTTAGTAGTAGAGTAATTTTCTTATTCTTAAATAAAAATTAAAAGTGCATATATTTTAAACATTATGTAAAAAGTGATAAAAACGTGATATGATCGTTTTTTTAGTTTTTTTAATACAGTGTATATACAGAATTGCATTTCTGCACGTTTATTGTAAATCAAGTTAGAATTACAAAACTTATTTTAGTAGATAAATAATAAGAGTGCATTTGAATACTTTTAGTTTTGTTCGAGATATAATATAAATCGTTGGTTTAAAACATCTCTCTAAGTATATATTTATTCTGCTTAAAAGAAGCACACCCAGTGAATTGAACTTGTTTAAATTTCTAAACTCTTGAAGATTTAATTCTTGACATAGAATGTCAAGTTTAAAATTTCAATTAAAATTAGTGCAAGTATATTTTAAGAGCGTTAGTTTTATGGAATTCATGCGGTATATATATATATATCCTATTTGCTTTAAGCTTTTACTTAATAATTGCTTTCATATTTTTATACTTTGTATACTGAGATTCTAATTACTTATAACTGGAACCGGAAACGGTGTATTTGACAATGTACAAATATTTGCAAGATTTGAAAATAAAGTTAATGATATTAATTGTTATTGTTTATTAATTCGTTCGTTTCCCCGGCAGTTTTGCGCATATAACGACGTCAGCGCAGGAGTATAGAAAGAGAGAGAGAGAAGAAAAAACAGTTTTCGCGCGCTTATCTCGAGCACTTGGTTTATAGTTATTCGCAAAGCTGCGGAGACGGTTTTTCGCGCGCCGCGGCAAAATGTTACTCATGTGCAGCAAAAGCTGATAAGGCGTCGCGTGACTAATTCGCGATAACAATCGCATCGCACCAATTAGATTCGAATCCTTTGTGCGCGTATATATATATATATACATTGCGAGCTTTGATTTCGCGCACTCCTTTATTCTCGCTTGGCCGATTTCCGTCTTTATCGCTTCTTCCTTTGTTTTATCCGCAAAGTCGAGTTTACTTTGCGGCCGAGAGTGATGAAATCCTGGGATTTTTTTTTCTTTCTGCTACAAAGACTTGTATGTCGTGAAACGAGTTTATTTGCAAACTGTCTAAGTGCGTGAGCTTGAGCTTTAAACATTGTTTTCATCCTTAAAACTTTGACGTTATTTTTATTTTTATTGGAAATATTGTCATTTGAATGAAAAATAATTTTAAGCCTTTGTTGAAGAGTTTATTATCAAAGTTTAGTTTTTCTGCGTTGTCAATTTATAACGCCCAACGTCTTTGTACACCGGAGTGTGAGTTTTAAAACATATTTTTTTAGAATCTTAAGAATAAAAATTATTGTTATATTTTTAACATTTATATTTCTTTTTTCACTTCATACATTAATAACATTTTATTTATCTCACTTTGTCTAAGAAGATTAATTGTTACAACATTTCGCTTTTGTTGAATTATATATATTTCTCTTGATGAACTTCTTGTTCCTGATTCGCGTCAACAATTACTAATCGCTTCAAATACCGATCCAAGTTTCCTAAAGTTAACTACTTACATCACTACAGAAAAAGGAAGAAACCGGAGAAAAATCCGGAATCTATGTAAATAAATCGAGAAACGCGAAGATTTCCAACGTCCAATTTACCTCGCGTCTCCGCCGAGAATATTAATTAATAAGACAACTCGTCGTCGCGCGGCTCGTGCTTTGCATACAATGGACCGCATCGCGTCGAACAATCGGAAAATGAAAAGGGGACGCTTCCCATTGTGCCCCCGTCGTTTGTCTTGAAAAGCGCGCGGCTCTGGGGGGGAATCGAGAAATCGGGAGGGCTTGCTTTTGCTTTCCTCGGCTTTATCTGAATCGTGGGCACACAGCTAGGGGTGCTCGACGACACGTGCGAGCTCTTACGCTCTTCTGAAAGAGAGATGTTCGACTGGAGATAAGGCTTGTTTCCGTTATCGGCGATCCTTTTATTTCCCGCGCTCGAAGCGCGCCCTTTTACGGTGCAGTGCGCGCCGAATAGCCTCGGTGGATCGTCAAGGCGAGTCTTCTTATTGCGCAATCGAGGGTAAAAATAAAGTCGACTCTGCTCTTTGCAGTCGAAGAAATGATATCTCGTTGAAAAGAATACAAGGGACTGTGCGCTGCGTGTTCGGAAGAACGTCGCATCAATGTTTGAAGAAGAGTTTTAAATAAAAATGGCTCGAGTAACTCAGAATTAAGCGCCGGATAAGAGCTTCGAATAAAGCTCGCACTTTATACTCGCGCGGCGCAATAAAACGCTCAGTTTTATATCCTTCCTTAAATTTTTCCCCCGCGAGAGCCTCTCTCTCGCTTTGCAAATTGAATGTCACGCGGCGGAACACAAAGCGCCGTCCTCTCTCCTCCCGGGCGCATTAATTACGAAAAACTGCAAATCCGACGGCGAAGTTCACCGATTCCAGCCGTCGAGCCTAAGTGTATCCCCGTGTAATTTCTCAGGGCCAGGCGGCGCGATATTTTCTCCTCGCGCCTGAATTTACGGCTCGCGATTCGCTCAATTTACGAGAGTGCGCCGATCTTTCGCAGCCGCGCCGAGGAGTTAGTCTGGAATCGGCGATGAAGTAATGTGACGAGGCTTCTATTTCAGAGACCTCTGATTTCCATAATTTTTATGGTTTAGTTAAGGTTTCCTCTGATGTAAGGTATGTGGATATGTATACATACAATCGCGCAATAAGAATAATTTAAATTTGAAATTTTTTTTCATTGACATTCTTGGTATTTTTAAGTTGTTCTTAAATAATTTTAAAATTGGTTTAAAGCCAGAAGTAATTAATTCGACGTTAATTTTTTAAATTCAAAAATGTTCTCTGCGTATCAAATATTTATAATTTTTAGCGGGGTATGACGTCCGTGACAAACAAATTTGCTAATAAAAATTCTGTTTTTATTCAATTAATGAAATCAGGTGTAAAACACTCTGACGTTAGCTTTAATAAGAACATTTGAAATATCTACTTGTTATTCTCTCGAGCACAGTGCGATAATTAATTTATTCGTGCTCGTCCGATTTCATATACGTTTCACTCTGAAAACTCGATTTCTTCAAAAAGGAAATTAACGCCTTCCTTCGAGAATCAAAACCACAGCGTTACATAATCGAATCGATCGATACGGAAGAAAAAAAACCGAGCTTCCAAATCAGCGTCTCTCCCCGGCCGCTCCAATAACAAATCCGTCGAGCTCTCGGCAATCTCTCGCGGCAAGCTTCCAAACGACAAAGCCAAACTGAATCACACGCGAGCCCGCGCACCTGGCCAAATAAATAAGCCGCTCGGAAACTCCTTATCCCGTCAAAAATATTCCTTCTCTCCCGGACTCGGGGGTCTCCGTACACGTGCGCACGTGCGGCGTTTCTTTCGGGGGCGGCGGCGGCGGGCGAGTTGAGTCATTTTTGCGCTATCGCTCCTTCTCTTTTCCTTTTTTTTTTTTCGTCCGGGCTGGGCTTTTGGTTTTATTGCGTTTGGTAAATATGCGCGCGCGGCGGTGGCGGCGGGGGTCGTGCCCCGGCGGCGATAAAGCAGGGCCGCCCCTGCGTTCGCGCGCTGTAAAAGCCGCGCGAGGGAGAGAGGACGTGAGTTATATATCTGCGCCGGGCGGCTTCGCCCGAGAGAGGGGTTCGTTCGAGGCGCGGGGAAGGAACTTGTGCTGACACGGAATTTGCTCGGCGAATTGCCGGCTTGCGGCTCGAGTTTTTTGTGCTTTCTTCTGGCCGCGGCAGAGGGTTCGCTCGCTTTACTTTGTGCTGTCTTAATAGTCTTGCGTTTTTACGAGGGCTGCTTGAATTCACTTTCTTTCAGGATCAATTTGTTGCGGGAAAGTTTTTTTTTCTCTTTTTCTTTTTTTTTTAACAATTTTATTTTTATTTTAGGAAAAATTATGTACAAGTACAACTGCTCTTTTCGATGCTATTATTTCATTATTTTATCGTACATTTTTCAATATAGCGTGGTTGTTAATACATTTGCTTCAATACCAGATCTCTTTTGTACGACGCAAATTTTTTTTGCAATGTTATAATCTCTAAACTGTTTTGAATCTTTTTTCGCTTTTAACGCAGTGCCGCGTTTCAATATATTCAATCGTATCAAGATGAATCATTGCCGAAGGAAAAAACGTAATTACGTACCGAAAGATATTGATATTAGGTCAAATTCAGCACAATTTTAATCTAATCTAAAAAGTTGAATTTATGTACTTATGTATTTTTTGTACAACGCCACTAATGTATTCTAATGTACTGGAGCTTCATTATAAATCGTCTATATAAAGTTTCAATCAAACTTTGTATCAAACTTCTGAATCATCATTCAATATCGGACGTGCGAAATGTATTTCTGCGCAGTTATCATTGCAAACATTCTTCTTTAATACAAACTCGGCAGATAGTACTTGTAATTCCAGTACCCGTAATCTCAAAACAAAACACACCGCACAATATCCACTATAAATCTCAAAACATTTGTCCTCCCGGCAGAAAACAAGCGCGAGCTCCAAACTCCGGCG
This sequence comes from Ormyrus rosae, assembly GCA_035047165.1. Lineage (NCBI taxonomy): Eukaryota > Metazoa > Arthropoda > Insecta > Hymenoptera > Ormyridae > Ormyrus > Ormyrus rosae. The sequence goes on along the minus strand of JAWWML010000052.1, from coordinate 11,062,647 downwards.
GCAACAACTCAACGAAATCGCATTCGATACGCGCTGCACAGAGACACTCCTTAAAAAGAGCGCTAAACAGGACTTTTGCGTCGGGGCTGATTTGGGGGCCGCAGCTGCCGCGCTGTGTGAGAAAGCGCGTCGACCCGTCGTGCGATACACTTTATTCAGCATTTACATAAACGCGAGCCGCGAGTTATTTCGCTTACATAAACCCGCGTGTGTATGTACCTGGGCGCGGGGGACACCTCGAGAAAAATGACCTCAGCTTTTTTCCCCGCGGTCGATCGCCGCTGCTTTCTTTGTGTTGTACGCGCGGAGAAAGAGCGCTTATGATAATCGCTGGATTTTTCCCTGCTTTACACACTGTTTTGCCGTTGCGCAGCAGCTGCCGGGCTTTGCTGGGTAGCTTGTGTTTTTCAATAGCAGAATAATTAATGCTTGCCGCTGCGAGGTGGCAGGGAATTAAGTGAAATTTCTAGAAAGATCAGAATTTTAATTATAATTCTCATTGGTCCGGAACGTTTGTGCGAGCGGTGGATTGTGCGCTCCTTGGTTTATCTGCGAGTGCATTTTCTCAGAGCGAGAGCGCAAATTTATCGTTCTGCTCGCGAATTAATGACGCAATAAGCGCGAGATCGCGTACTCGTACATGCTCTTAACGATTTTTCAATAATATTCAACAAGAGAAAGAAACTTCTTTTTTTCTTTTGTAGCAATCGGTTTCTCACGTGGAAGCTAACAGTGTTTGTGCTACTTCTCCAATTGTATCGCTTACAATAGTTTTATAAAGTTTTTTGTTCCGCACAAGAGAGCGATTTGTTATATTTTTATACTTCTGAGTTTACTGTGCGAAGGGAATTCCAAACTGTTTTTATAGGACTATACAATTTCTTTGAAATGTTTGTGTAAAAAAGATGCTTTTTTTAAAAACTTTAATATATCTGACAGTTTATCGAAAAACTTCGAATTTAAGATGCTTTCAGGAATAAATAATAAAATTTATATTTATTTGTCACGTATTTTCGTTTTGCCACGAACTGTTTACATCGCGAATCTTTTTAGAAAACGTAGTAAGTTACCGTTTCTTAGTATGAATATATAAAACGAAACGCCATTACTTAATCATACAAATATTTTATTCTAAAAGCAGCTTGTTTATATATTTTTAGCTCATACGTTTTATCATTTTTCCGAATAGGCACATTCCACTTATCGATATTAGTGTAGCTTTGCATTATGTCATCCATAAAAGTATGCATAAGTTCCGTCGCCGATAACACACTTTCATAAAGTAGATTTAAGGAACGTATTTTTTTTTAAAGAATTTTCGCGCGACGCATAAATCCGAAGGCCGGATTTTTCGCATTACATTGCCTCACTTTATCGGTCTCTGCAAATCGATAAGATAACCGGAGAATAGAAAACGTTCTTAATTTCTCCGTCTTTCGGTCGCAGTAAAATGTGGGAACGGCTTTTCGCAATTAAAAATACAAGTTTCATAATTTAAAAACCAAACTTCCAATCTAATCTTTTTAGTGAACGTTCAATCTGTATCGTTACACAAAAAAAGAAGAGAGATTAATTAATCAGATACTCATCAATCAATTAAATTATCGATCAAACGCATCAAATATAAACATCCCACCTCAAACATATCTAAAAAGGTAAAGTGACTAATTTAATCCCTTCCACGTATCACTTATCAATATTATCCTACTCTAAAAAAAAAAAGAAGCAGAAGAAAACACATCCCTCGCAATTTGCATAACATCAATAAAGCAGCGCGGGAGAAAGATTCAAGCCACGCGCGGCGTTATCAGGGCCCGCAATCAGAGGGACACAAAGCGCCTAAGCTCTCTCGGCGCTGCTTTTCTTCCATTTTTTTTTCAACGCGGCGCGCGCTCTTACGTGCTTCTTTTTCTCAGAGGCAGGCAAGGAGGGAACCTCGACTCGCCCAAGGATACCCTACATTTCCTCGAGAGCATCGCGCAAGTGCGCACATAAGCAAGTACGCGCGCGCGCGCGCGGCAATGACATTCCTCCATAGCCGACGCTTTTCTTTGTGTCGGTTCTGCGCGCCGCTTTGCCTTTTTTTTTTCCTCTCCGTCTAGAAAAATAAGGCCTGTTTGCTGAGGTGCATATACAGGATCGCTCGTGGGAATGAACCGTTGCGTTTCCAAATTACGTAAAGCTGCGCCGAGGGTTGAGCTGATTGAGCTGGAATACGAGAATCGATTTCCTGGCGGGATAATCATTTTAGATTGGAGAGTTGTTTTCTTTTACGTCGTGTTTTCGAAGCGATTTGTTTGAAATTGTTGTAACTAATTTTGGCTAATTGCAGAAGTACTTGTGCTTTGATTGTTAACGCACGAGTTATTAAACAGTTCACTCTATTTATAATATTTGCGCCAACTTGTGCAGTTGTTAGCATTAAATATTGCTCAAATGACAATTACTATTGATTAACGTTTGCGACGAATGGAATAAAGTTTGCTCAACTATATTGAAATGTTTATGGCTTTCGATTCTTATATTTTCGTCGTGCTTTGAGTTGTGTTGACAAAAAAATATATCACTGCTTGCTACGCGGTGCAAAATGTCAAAATATATTTATTATTTATTACTTATCAGTGTTTATACAATCCACTACGTGATAACCACAGATAATATTACTATAAACATTGTTCTTGAACATATTAAACGTGAAGCAAAATATCAACTAACAATTATTAACTTACAAAGGTTAACAAAAAGCATCGAATTCATTCTTAAACAGGCAGTATCACAAACTCCTACTGCTGTTTTTAATTTAAATGAACTGCATTCAATTGCCGACGCAGTAAAGATTTATACGCCGGAGAAATCAAATTTACTGCTAATTCTTCAAAAAGACTTTCAGTTAGAAGAGCTCTACTGTATAGTGGATTTTTATTCTGAAAAATTTCGCAAATCAGCGCGACCAAAGTCATTATTGGTTCTCAATAAAATCTCCGCTTCTGTACTTGAAATTAAATCAGTTCTAAATTATGCATGGAGTAAAAAGTTTTTGGATTTCACGATTATAAAATTACTCGATAATCCAGAAATCTTCAATTATAATCCATGTACAGGGATTTATCATCGTGAGCCGTACAGTTCAAAAACAATGATTTTCCCTGACAAACTCGCGAATATGAACGGTTGCGTTATAAACACGACATTTATTGACTCCGAAGTGTACATGACTAGAAAAAAAGTTGGAAACAAGTGGAAATACGGTGGTACAGGCCACTCGGCTGTCAAATTTTTGTCGTTTGCTTTAAAATTCAAACTAAATATTGTGACCGATGAATTATCGGAATTCAGTTTTAAAACAGCCTACGAATTACTCAAATCCTCGAAAATTAATGTAATTCCTATAAATGATTTTATAGTAAAATCGTTAGTTTTGAGTAACTTTTCGATAGGTAGAATAATGGCCTTCAAACAGTACGGTGCTATGGTTTTAGCTAAGGACACCGAAAAAATGCGAATGTCATTCACGTCGCTTCTCCCCTCAGTTTTGACTCTTCTGATCATTTCGCTTATTATGTATTTGGTCAACCGTTCGATTCTTCCAATCAACGTTCCGTTTGATAATATTGTGCAACTTCTGCTGGGACAGCCGGCAAGGCGCCTTTCGCGCAAATCATCCGTCAGGATAGTAATTTGTTCCGTAGCTGTAATATCAATGTTTTACTCACCCGATATAATTGCTTATATGACTGGCACTATAGTCCGCACGACTGATCCGCCTATAACAACTTTTGAAGATGTAATTAACTCCGGACTGCAGCCTTACGCTGAACGATATTTTTTTCAAGTATTATTCAACGATAGTGACAAGTATCTCCCTTGGCTCAAGTCGAGAATTATTTTGCACGATACGCCCGACTATTGCTTAAATTTGTTGAAGGCCGGAGAGGATGTCTTGTGCTTTGTCGTTAGAAAGGAAGGAAAAGCGTACGAGAAAAAATATAAAAAAGCGAATGGAGACCAGCTGATTGAGCTTACCGCTGTCAAAGCAGCTTTGATGGCACAAGCTTTGGTGTACGAAATTGGATCGCCATTCGTCGAAAAGTTTGATGCGACTTTGCAAAAAATGGTGGAACATCAAGTTTCTAAGGTGCGCAAAAAAAAATCTCATCGTCAAAATCAAGTTATGGATTGGAAAGACTTTAATACTTGCCTTGTAAACCTTCAACTTTTGATTATATTTTCTTGCGGGTGTGTTTTAGCATGTATAGTTTTCGTAATAGAAAAGATCTTTAAATAATGATTTCATTTAATCGCTCAAATTTTAAGCGTTATAATGTATGCTGCTGCAGTTAATAAAATGTTATTTCAAAAAACAACGGATTTCTTTATACTTTCCTATTCATAACTATAGTAAAAAGAAGGAGAAAAAGATACAACCATAACTTTCATGCGAATCCAGAGAGTTTATCAAGCGATAAAAAGATATTTTCGGCTCCTACACTCTTACACCAACCTCCAGCAGCTTCAAAACCTTAACATCTTTCGATCGATCTCAACCTTGCAGCTAACCGCTCCGTTAAAAAAAAAAAAAACACTCCGCGATAATGATTAAATTCAAAAATGTCACTATCCTTGCTCGTACACGCATCCTTGGGCGAAAATCGCGAGCACCCCTGAAAAGCTCGGCGCGGCGCGTGTCCCCAAGGGCGCGCTCGTGTTAATGACATTCCTTGCGCCAGTTTTTCCCGAAGCAGCGGCGGCGGCGGCGACTCTCGTCCTTGGCCGGGGAGCAGAAGCTGGCTCAAGGCCGCGCGGCGCGGATTCGATCGCGGATGCGATTTCCCGCTCGCGAAGATCCTCGAGAGATGTGGTGCACATGCCTCCTTAGGGGATCTGTATTTTTAGCCGCTAATTGCGAGGCAAGGATGGGGGGGGGGGGAGGCTAATTTCAGAAGCGGATTCTATTAAGCGATTCTTTTTTTTTTTTTACTCAACGATCGACCCGGTTTGCCGAGTTGATTTATACGCGCGGATGCCTGGATTCTCCGGCGATGCGGATCGCGCGCTTTTTTGTTTAATGCGAGGGCTCGAGCCGTTATTAGAAGCGGGAGGTCGCGGGCTACTTTCAGACGCGAGTCTTGGGATTAAATAGTTATTGGAAAAACTGCGAGCATTGGCTGAGTGCACGCTTTGCGAAGAAATAAACTTTCTGACTTGGAGCTTTTAATTTTTCTTCGTTCTTTCGTTCATTTTTTTTTTTATTATGCTTGTGGGGAAATTTCTTTCTTTTGCAGAAAGTAGTGCAACAGAGCCAAGGCGTTATCAGTACGAGAATTTCAAGGTCTTTTATTCTTGTGTCAATGTTTTAATGAACATCTTGACAATGTTTTTAGAAAAAGAATAAATATTTTCAATGAAATCACCGTTCATTAGAAGGTTAAAAGCATAAAATTATAAACGCATAAATATAAAAGTATATATTATATACGTAAATATTAATTATATTATCATAAAAATCTGTTTACAATAATTTTTAAGTACCAAACTTGACGTGAACGTGTAATAAATCAAAATTGTGCACATGAGCACAACTAATAACTTATTTAGAACATTAAACAGGCCGCTCAGGTGTATAATTTCCCGAAGAGAAAAAAATGCTCATTTTACCATACCAGCCGCAGTTCATCGTTATAAATAAAGTCGGAGCAATTTTCAAATCGCTAAAACTGCTCTCGCGCGGTCATAAATCACTCGAAACTTAACAAAGCCTAATCTAACGTACGCAGAATACAGCGTCAGAAAGAATTGAATTCCCCCTCGAGTTCCGCGTCGCCTTTCCTCCCGAAAGACGAAAGAACGGTGTCCCTCCATCTTCCTCGCGGAAGTGGCCTATAAGCCCGCGGCACGTGGTTCCCGGCATCCGCCCTCAACAGGTAGGCGAAAAAAGTGAGGTAGCGCGAGGCGGTAGAGAGAGAGAGAGAGAGCGAGAGAGTGCAGTCTCGGCATAGCAGGCGGGTGAGTCAGCGCGCTCCTCTGCTTCTCCCGCCCACGAGCACCGGTGACTCAGTCGCCGGTTCTTGGAAGCGCCGGCCGGCCGGTTCCCGGTCCTCTCCTCCTCTCTCGAAATCTCGCGCACCGCTCGCTTTTAATTGCTTGATTGATGCGCCCGGGGCAGGGGGGGGGGCTGCTCGCGAGACTCGAGCGCGGTATAGTTGCTCGCGCGGGGGCACGAGATCGGGCTTTTTCGTGCGCGGGAGGTAATGGAATTTATGAAGCTTGAACATGTTGATTGCGGAGGGCACGTTTTACGTGGTATAGGGGGATGCTGTTGAGGATTAACGCCGGGACCATCGGTTTTCTTCACTGTCGGGGAAAATTAATGTAGGCGACTTTTATTTTTAGCTTAAAAAAAGGAGGAAATTGTGTGGAGCTATGATACGTCATTTCTTAATGAGGCCATAATAAAATTTAATAAAATACGAGTGTCAATGCATAATTGGATAGATGACGAAGTAGGGTTTATAAACAGCGATTGATAAAAATTGAGTTAATTCTATTAAGAACGCAGTGAATAAGCCGATATAGATTTAATAAATTTAAATAAGATCGAATTGGTGTACAGTATTTGGCTGTGCTAGATTGGAGCTCAGCTCTGATATAGAAATGATTTCATTACGGTAATTACGCGGCCGTATGCCGGTGCAAAAATAATAGCGTAAGTGTGATAATAAAAGCAGATACGGATCTTATGTGCGATTCGAGTGTAGTACGTGAATGTCCACTTTTAAATGTTACACGTTCGAGTGCGCAACAATAAAACATTTATTGGAGCTCATTTCCCTCTTGTAATTGTGATATTAAATAAGCGAGTATCGCATTATGAGATTTGCCTTTATTTACCAATAATTTCCGCAACGAGTTCAGAATTAGCTCCGATTATTTTTTAACACCTGTTTTGAAACTTGCGGAATTTAATAAACTTATCAGTCGACGCTACATTACGAACAGATAAGCGCGTAAAATCGAGTGTGCTATTCTTATCGTTTACTTCATAATTAAACGAAAAAAGCAGCTATTCAAAATTTTCAATTACTGTTATTACGAGGTACGTAAAATGATGCAACCGAGCACTCGTAAACTAAAATTGCATTACTTAGACCAAATTTTTACAACCCGAAACTAGGTTTAAGATTATTTTATATGCCGCAGTCCTAATGCGCTTTTAAAATAGACGGATTTACTTTTCTTTTTAGTATAAGAGAAATACAGCAAGATGTATATTAAAAAAACAAAAGCAATTATCAAAGTTCTTGAAGCTGTTGCAAGCAAATTTTAAGCAGCAAGACGCTTCCTTTTTCCACGAACGGAAGAGACCGCGATACAAAAGGGCACCTGCCAGCCTGCGGCGTCGCGCGCAAGTGTCCCGCTTTTCAAAGCTCGCGCGGGAGCAGTCCCTCGGCACGTGTGGCTGGCGATTGGCTGGCTTTCGCTCGCGCTTTATATATAGCCCGTGACATCATGCTGCTTCGTCCCGCCTCGCCGCTGCTCGTACGCTTTCGCCTCGCGCTCTCTCCGTCCTCGTCCGGCCCGTGCACTCGGCTAACCTAAAAACAGAGAAGGCGCTCACGCACACACGGCCACGAGGGAACGAGAGGGCAGCGTGCGTGTGTGGTTGGCGCGCCGCCTCGAGGTATTCCCCCGTCAGGCGTGACTCATCGGCCAAGTCAGCGGGCTTAGTGTTAACGCGCTTTTCGAGAAAGAGCCTTCCCCGCCAGCAGCTCAGCGCACCTTGTTTTGCATCCGCAACGGAATAGCAGCGGTAGCAGCAACCAGCAGCAGCAGCAGTGTGGCCGAGAGGTAAACGTCCAGGATCCAGAGAGAGGAGAGTGGCTGCGCCGCTCCCTCCTCCCGCCAGCTCACGGACACTTTATCGGAGAGCGCGAGCGGAGCTTTTCCGAGAAGAGGCCATCCGCAGACGTCATCCGCGTCGCGCGAGCCAGGGGAATCGCGCACATAACCTATATCGCCGACTGCACAGTGTTGTTTGTTTGTTGGTTCCCGCTTGCCGTTTATCCCGAACATTCCTGGAATTGAAAACATGAAGCTGGACGTGCCGGACGTGCTCTACGACAGCTCGAGCAGCGTCTCCAGCGACAGCGCCGCCTCCCAGAGCTCCCGGGTCAGCCAAGACTTTCTCTCCAGCATCGCCAATACCTACGCGCCCTCCAATAGCGTGAGTATATATTTTTTCCGACGCCCGCAGGTGTCCTTATAAAGCGGTTTCGCGATCCCATGTGCCGACGAGAGACCGAGCAGCGTAGAAGGGGCTCATTTGCATATTCGCGCGCCTCCCGAGCCTGGGCGAATATATGTGTCGCGCGGTTTCAGACTCCACGATCTTTGGCGAAATATATTCGACCCGGGAGGCTGCACCGCCTCGTTTCGAGGATTATGTAAGACTGCCTTTCCGCTAAGGACCGACTGCAAGATCGCGCGGTGCACGCTCGAAACTGGATTGGATTACCGTAAAGGTCTGCACATATGTTTTCGGTATTTCGATCGAAAAATCGACAATAGGTACTGGCGGTAGGACGGAGTTTATTTGCAAAACTGGAATTTTGATCGCCTTGTTGACAGAATGACTCGAGAGATTGATATCGTTTCGCATGGTTTGCGCGCGCGAAGATAAGCAAAGCTCTCGTCGTCACCGACGATTCGCCCGATCGCGTTCCAGGCCGAAAAAGCGAATTCCCCCGTGTACAAAGGTTGAATTCGCACGAGAGAAAAAAAACCGCCTCGCGCGCGCCGATTAGGAGGCAAAGTCGAGCCGTTATCCGGGCGTGCTATTTTAGGCGGCCGCCGCTCGCGCACTTAAGAATTCACCTGGGGAAAAATTGTAACGCGAGGCCGCCGCCGCCACTGCGCCGGCATGCGGACGCGCGTCGGCTTTCGCGGGCCTCTGCACAAAGCGCGGCGCTCGCGATTAGAAATCTGAAACGCGGCCGTTTTTTCCACCGCTCGAAAATGCGTTTGATATATCGCCGCCGACCTTTCCCGTTTCGCGGAGAAATGCAATTCCCCGCGGGACATCGGTGTTTGTAAACAAAGCAGAGCGCGATCTTCTCCGCGTGACGCGCGGTGCCTCTCCGCTCGTTATCCAGAGACGAGAGGAGGAATTCGGGAGGGAAGAAACCGGCCAACGCGAATCGACGTAATCGGCGATTGCGTAAGCGGTGGGTCGGACCGCGGTGTGCAATGCGCCGAGGAGAATACAAGAAGACGTCGAGCCAGCCGTCATGAGAGCGATAAGGCCTGACGACGATGATTTGCGAGTTTCTCGCCGCGAACTTGAGTCCCGTTTAGCGATGAGGAATTGGTGCTAACGTTCAGGCCTGCTTTAAGCTTATTTGCGGAGGCTCTCGAGCAGCGGTGTTTGTGCGCTCTTTGCTTGCTTAGATTTTTTTTTTTTGTTCGTTGAATAGAGGAATTTGATGCTGAGCTTGAAATCTGATAGTTAAAGTGCTCGCTTTTTGCTGACACTGCTGCTGTTTACCTTGCAATGATGTCCATTTTGAGTGATTGAAACATGGAAAAAATTTTATTAAAGCAAATTTTTAACTTTGCGTCAAATCGATGGCTTTTTGTTAAGATGTATTCAAATAATATATATAAATATGGTTAACTGTATCATGCTATAAATTTTAATTAAAAGCATATTAAAAAAAATTTATTATACATTTAGTTCACTCAATTAATTTTAGTTAATAATTCTAACTGACTTTTATTTCAGTCTCTTTGAAATATTAAATCTTCTCTGATATAAATTGCGATAAGAATTGACAAGAAAACGTATCACCCAAAAATATCTTAATAAAGAAGCAAACAAATTGCATCAGAATTTTTTATCTCGAAAAATAAATCTGACCTCTAACAAGTAACCCAGAAATCCTGCATAAATGAATTTAAAATTTCTTTGAAATCGTAATCAATAAATTCCATTTCCTTTTTCTAAAACCAAAAGATCCAATTCCAAATTAACCAACGCAATCCTCAACGACCCTCTAAATCCGCAAATCCCCCAAAGAACCCCCGAAACTCGTTCGCTTCCAACACAGCCGAGGCAGCAAAACAGCTCGTACTTCGCGGAGAATCACAGCGTTTCCCAGATACGATTAAAGACTCGAGCGTCGAACGCGAAAACGGCGCTTGCGTCGTCGATATAAACGCGAACACTTGCGAGACAGTGGCAACTGCTAAAAATAATCGCGTAATCCGGGAGGGGGTTACGCGCGGAGGCTAAAATTACGGCCACGTCATCCCGAGGCACAAGTCGCTTAGCCGCTATACACTCTCGGGAGAGCCTCGGGAGAGTCCGATCTGTCGCGCGAGCTTGACCCCGAACTTCTTTCGCGCGTTGGGGAAGTTTCGAATGCTTCTTTCTCGCTCTTTTTCGAAGGCGCTCGTCGGGAGGCGGGGGCCCCGACAAAAACCGACCGCTTCTTCGCCGAATCATTGTTGTTTTTAAGGCGCGCGCTCGTGTTTTCTCTTTGTAAATAGAGTTTTATTTTTCCGTTTACAGACGATACTTTTTTGCTTCTCTCGCGAGCTTCGGTCGGGTAATTAATGAACCGCGAGTTAATTAATTCAATACGCAGTTTCCAGCGGAAAATAAATTGATTAATATTCAATGCCCATTACGTAACGATGAATCTTTCATATTTGTAGAATAACCATTCTAATTTATCGCTTTTCTTTTACGTAATCGCACCGCGGTCCGCTCTATTCTGCATCTCCTTAACATTAAATGCAAATCCGCAAAAACTCCATACACATTCCCATTACCGCGTAGAAAACACCGGTAAACAAGCGCCTGCTTACCTAACGGCAGAAATTTGCAAGACCCCAAAAGGCGGGGAGAATTTTTAAGCAACCATACGTATACACCCGCGGACAATATCATCCCCCTTCTTTCCGCATAGCCGCGCGCGGGTGACGCAACACATCTAGCGGAGCAAGTGTGCGACTCGCGTCCCGATCCTCCCGTATGGTCAAGAAAAAAATCCTAATGCATATTCGCGCGCAGCCTTCCGTACCGACGGCGCAACAAACGAAAGCGAGCGGTGCATTGTGTCGCGCGTCTGGAACGTTCGCGCCAAGACCTTTTAAGGGACGCGGGCTGCGAGAGAGAGAGAGAGACGGGGCCCAATGGCCGAGCGGTGCTTTCTCGTGGGACCGGCTTCGAGGGGGACCCATTCGGATCGCGGGTTTACGGGAAAAGAGCGTGAAAGTTGCCTGCGCCGCGGAGTTTAAAGGCTGCCGCGAACTTTCCGTTTGTTTATTGCTTTTTTATTGCTGGATAGGCTTTGTTAGCGGGCCGTAAAAAGGTTTTACTTTGTTTGGGAGAGGATGATTGATTCTTATAAGGCACGTGTACATTTCTCGTTGAAAATGGTTAAAAGAAAGGGTATATATTTTTTGGACTGAAACAGTTGGCAATAAAAATAGGGAAAGGAAAAAAATTTTAGTAAAAATACATGTGCTTGTTTATAATTAATTTTAGTAAATGTGCTACTTTCTGCTAGTCACTGTAATTTTACTATCATTTTTTTCCGCGGGTAAATAATTATTTAAATTGTAATTGATTTTCGTAAATGTGTTACTTTGTACTCATCATTGTAATATTTACTATCGTCTTTTCCGCGTCTAAATAATTATTTAAATTTTAGAAACATTCTTCAGAGTTAAAAATATTTATCTTTATATCAATTTCCACAACCTTCAAATAATAAAATAAATTATAATATTTGCTTCTTATTCTCCTTACAAAAAAGTTTTTGTAACAACTGCTTACAATAAAATTATTAAACATAGTACATATTATGCGTAAAGTGATACAATTTACACAATAGATTTACAGATGGTGTTTAGTATCGAACAACTTTCCGACCCTCGCTGAATTTGAGAACCCACAAGTTATACTCCCCTTCTTTGTTGGCGAAATAACATCTATACTAAATCATTTTTATGATTAAAAGACTGGTTTACGATCCAATAAATAAAAAACGTTCATTACAAAAATTTAAATTCATTTCTTTAACGTCTCGCAATATAATTTCCAAAATTCAAATAATAATACTGCTTTGAATAAAAAAACGAAATAAAGCCAATAGGTCCTTAAATAAATATTTTCTTCGTATCACAGTGTACGTAAACCGCCGTCCCAAATCCCCGAAACCATCTCCCTCCAGAAAGGCACTCGACAAAAACTCGCACTCCCGCTACGTAGCTGTCATCGAGTTTCGTCGATTCTCGTCAATCGAAAGAAAAACAGAGCCTCGATCCGCCCTCGAAAAAAAAAAAAGAAACCGAAAGCAGCATATCGGCCGCTAAACTCAACTCCGCAATCAGCCTCTCCTCCCGCCGCTCTCGTGTTACTCCACTCGACGGCGGGGGGCTAAAGTTATTTACTCGACTGTACGCGGCGAGGGGTTTCCTTGGGTCCCCGGCTCGGGGGCAGGGCAAAAGGAGCAGGCAGGCAGTGGGTTCTCTGCTCCCCCATCGTGGCCCGGTATTGATCTAGCATTTTTCGAGCGCGGACACGCACACGGCTTCCTACGCGGCCGACGCAACTGCTTTAAAGAGGAGGAGCCCATGCGGTCATTTAAAAACTCCAGGGGCTAGCTGACCGGTTTTCGAGCGGCGCGTTGAGTTTCGGATTAGGCTGCTGGCCTGGACGAGCGATGGTGGAGGCGGAAGAACTGTCGGAGTGATTAGGCGACGGCCGGTACAAAGCTGATGGGGATTGATGGTCTTTAATTCGTTTTTCGGAATTGTTAAATTTATATTTCTATAGTTGCGGTAAAGGAGTGTTTTATCACTGATGTATAACTTGAATTCAACTTGCTTATAAATAAATGCAGGATATACATTGTTTTTGCTCTTGAAATTGGCAACAGTCATTCAAAAATCCCAACGGCGTTCTTACTATGCCGGGGACTAAACCAAAATCAGAATTGGAATTAGCAAACATGTTTATTTCCTTTTCATAATGCAATAAGATATGTCAGCTGTAGCCAAAATATGGGATCCACGTAATAGGCCGTAAACAATAAACAATAAATCCAATTTCAAAGAATCACGTTATTGATCATCAATAATTCCCGGTTTTGCAACATTTTTTTCCCCTTGAATTATGCGAAGCTTTAACAATATTCGGCTTTTCTTCGGCACCGTTTCTATTTTTAACCTTCCCGAAGCTAAATCCGTCGTCAATAACAATACAACGCGGCGCTAAACCAGCTCCCGCAAACTCCGCCGTTAGTTCCACTTTCGGGAAGCTCCCGCCTCCGCGTCCATCTCGGATTTCGCCTGCAAATGCCACCGGGCCTACATCTCCTCGAAATGGCCGCGAGAAACATATATATATATGTTCCAATTAGCCTTCCAGCTCGGGCGATTATTCCGACGCAACCTGCCTCTCTCGCTTCAGAGTTTCGCGTTTCACGTGTGCGCCGCCGCCGCCGCCGGTCGCACCTACGCGGCGCCGTAACACAACACGTGGCGCGTAAATGTATTAGAAAGCGGTATACAGTACTCGGTCGCCGGCGAGAACGCGATCCGTCGCGCCTCGCGCGCCAGCTGCGCGCCGCCGCCACCACCACCGTCCCTTTGCTCCAATTATCTTTATTTATCGGGCCGCTCGCCGCGGGGGGGTTTCGTGCCACGGCCCGAAAGAGACACCCGGCCGAGAGATAACATGCAAATAAGAACGAGGGACGCGGAGGCGAAGCGAGACGGAAGCGCGGATAAATAAGGAGATAAGGAGGATCGGGAGATGGACAGATGAAGGTAGATGCGCCGCGGGGAAAGTTGCGGACTCTCGTTGGAGTTTTGGCTCGTTTAATGGGTTTTTAAAGAGGTCTTTGGGTAATTTTTAAGACATTTTAGTTTTAGTTTCGAGGGTGATTGAATAAGGAAAATCAGCTTTTGCTAGAAAATAGATTTCAATTATTTCGGTCTGCGAAAGTAATAATGTCGTGCGAGACAATAACACATTCTTAGTTTCTTTAAAGACAAATTTATTGAGCAGTTAAGAATTTAGACTAATCGTCGCGCGAACAGAAATATGCCGCGGCCAAAATTAAATGACCAGCCTTAAACTATGCAAAATTTTACTCTGTTTTGTCCCAATATTTCAGTCGAAATAAAAGCACACTTTCTTCAAAATAACTCGAATAACATTGGCAAATTATTGTTTAAAACTTATCTATTCGAAACCAGACGGATACAAAAAGAGTTCGTACTCTTTTCAATAAATCGTTCGACCGTTTATTCAATCGAAGCAAAATGACCGAAAGAGGAAAAATAACGAAGGATTTCCACGGAATCAAGTTCGAGAATGCGCGAACGCGAGGAACTCTCAATGGCATATTCAGATAAGCCGGCAAATGTCACGGTTGTCGGTCCAGCTTCGGAGCGGAAATGCACCGAAGGATAAGACTATACCCAGATAAGGAAGTTCTCCGGGAATCACCCGGGAGACACTGACGGCTCCACCATCTGATTAGCCGCGAATTCATAAACCGAAATTATGGGTTCGTTGATTTATAGCTATACGCCTCAGAATTCAGGATCCTGGCCAGCCGCCAAATTATGTATCCGAGGCTTTCTGGGTTATAATTACGATTTTCAGGAAGCGAGAATAGGGGATTTTTTTTTTCTTTTTTTTTCCAGATTAGATTAGCGGTTATGTACTGTTAGAATCGGGTGTGCATTACGCAGTTTTTTTCTTTTTTTGTCGCGAATAGAGGACGTTTATCGAAAAAGCGGGAGCTCATTTCGCGATCTTTGTTTCGAGTTTGGTCACGTTGGGAGCGGGAGACAAAAGAAATCTTTTGTCATGACAGCGATAAGGCGCCGAGACAAGCGACGCAATTGTTTCTCTGCAGTCATAAAATTAATCTCGTTACGCTGCCGATTGAGGAAAACTGTTGAGTGTGTGCATTTACTTTTCGTAAACGGTAGATTTTCCGCGTTTCCGGTGCTTTGAGATACCGGTCTACTTTTTAAAAAATCAGGCTCTAAAGTACGCTCTCAAAATCAACCGCGATAAAATCCAGCAAAAATGAAAATGCAACTCACTATACTCCCTTCGACCGAACTTACAAACCCGAATAGTCATCTCGACACCCCAGAACAAAGCGCAACCCTCCTCCCCGCACCTCTGCACGATAAATCAAGGCGCACGCAATTTTCTAAAGTACGCATAAATGTACTTTTAATAAAATCGGCCAGCTGGCAGCTCGTATCTATCTCTCTCGCGCAAGTCTTGAGCGTCGCGCGCGCGCGGCAGAATCGATGCGGCCCCCCCGACGACAGACGCTGGCCTTTTTCCCTCCCGCAAAGTTTCTCTCTCTCTCTCTCTCTCTCTCTCCGGGTATCGATTTTTCGAAAACTGGGGGGGAGGCGCGCAACTATACTATCCCATCCGCTCCTTCCCCCCTCCCGCACGGAACGCGTGCCATTTGGCGGCGCGGACTGAACTTGGCCATGTGCGGGGGTGGCGATCCGGAAATCGCGAGCGAAAGCACGAAGCCCCTGTGTGCTCGCCGCGCCGCTCGTAGTTTTTATCGCTTTCGCAGACACGCAGTTTTTCGTCTCCTCTGGCGGGGAGGGGGGAGGGGGGAGAGTTTCACGATCACCGGGCTCCTTTTTCTTTTTAATTTATCGACTGGAGCAGCTCGTAAACGAGGGGGCTTATCTGGAAATGTTGGAAAATTTCATTTTTAAGCTTTCCTTTGTTCTCCTCGCGTGGTGCTTACAAGGCTCTAACCAGATAAGATTTCGAAAATGGACTTTTCCGACTAATGTCTCGGGAAATTAGTTTCGCCTTCGACTTGGGTTTGTTTATTTTGGGAGGAAATTTCGGACGGTGATTTATTAACTGAGGCTATTAAGATAAATCCTCGTTTTTTTTTTAGGCTCGGTAGCGAGTTTCTTTCGAGTACTCGTGTTTTTGCTATTAATTTTATTTCTATTGAATTTGTAGCAAGAATTGAATTAACTCGTTTCTAATAAGTGTCATTCTTTTACACTATATGTTTGACTTTTCTTTATCTAATCGAGTTTTTTTTTCTGTTTACGGAAAAACATCAGTTATTTGAAAAAATAAAGAGTTGCTTTGACTTCTCGGCAAAAGATAAAAGTCCTTGCTTCGCGCAAAAGTTAAATTTAACCTCTTCCACGGGAAATCCCGAATTCCCAAAACACATAACAATAAAATTTCAAAACTAAAAAACCGACAAGCTGCTTACACACACCCCCGGCGATTCCCCGGCAAACTTTCCAAAACGCCAATTCCAGTCCCGGGAGCGACCGAAAAATCCTCTCGACAATGGTCGCTCCTCTCAAAAACGCGCGCGCGTGGCGCGACAATAAACCGCGCGCGTTGGCGCGCGTTTCCACGCTCGAGACCGGCCGTTAAAAAGTTTTTCGGCTCCGCGCGGAAGCGAGCAAAGTGCGCGCGTGACAGCTCTCGGCGTCTTATCCGCGGCACGTGTGCGCCGCGGACGGCACAAAGGAACAGGAGAGACGAGATAATGTATAATAGAAGAAAACCGGAGAAAGGAAAAAGGCGAGAGAGAGAGAGAAGTCTGAGTCACTTGCGGGGACTTTGCACCTGAACGGCCGAGACTTCGCGGCGCGTACACAGTGCGCTTTTTTTTTCTTTTTTTTTTTTATTGTCGGAGGTTTATCGACGCATTGGCGATTCATTGTGTATACGCGGAAAATTGCGCAGTTATAACGAGGGAATGTAAATAAACGTCGGGAGGAGAGCGTAAATAAACTTTAATTGGAAAAAGACCGAGTTCAATACTCTGCTTTAGTAATGATTCTTGAATTGCGGAGAAAAGCTCGAGTACTACATATATTCATTACAGTTTAGATACGAGTGCTCGTCGAAGTACGGGGTTAGCGACATTTGAGAGAGATTGAATTTCGACGACGTTAATTCATCAGCAGCTTCATCCGCACTCTTTTTCCCGCGGGCCAGTTCTATTTTCGACGTTCTTGCTTACTCCTCGCTCTAAAAATTGCGCGTACGGACGATTTTCGAAACAAAAGCTGCCGTGCGTATTTGCAATTTCGCCAATTTCAAGCATAATTGTTTATTCAGGTGTCAACGAACCTGATAGATACTCGATGTATATTATATATAATTCATGAACGTTGTTACTTAATCGTTACCTAAAGAGAGGCGGCAAACCGAATCTTAGCAGCGATCTATACGTAGGTGAAAATTCTTCCTAGAATTATAACGATTCCTCGACGGATTATTGGATTATGTAAGATGGACACTTGGATTGTAGATTTTTCTATTTACTTATCAAATTCACGAGCGCAACAATGATACAATTTATTACTCGCGTGAATCTTGATAACAGCTTACTCCGTATTCGCTCAAAACATCGTTAAAAACGTAATCATTTGGACGTTACAGACGCATGTTTATCGTTAGATTATCAATTAGCTTTATCGATCCGTTTTGGAAATTCTAAAAATCTCTGCCTAACATAATTCTAACAAGTTTATCTCGTCCGTGACGTAAGAATTCAATAAATTTGATGTACCATTAGTGCTCGACTTCGCGATAACTGCAATTTTTCTCTATCTCTTTCTCTCTCTCTCTCTCTCTCTCTCTCTCTCTCTCTCTGAAAAGGCATCTGCTTAATCGCATTGAAATTTATTGCACCCCGTCCGTATGAATATTCAGCCGCGCTTTCGAGCGAAGAAAAGAAATCCTTCATCAAAATTCATCGCGCGACTTAAAGAATTCAATCGAAAAAAAAAAAGAGAATCCCCTTAACTTTATTTACGTCTCTCCCTTGCGCTCGTTTCTTCTTCAAACCTTCGCGACGAAGAAGGGGGAGACGCGGATACGAGGAGGAGAGAGAGTATTATGTGCGCAATAAAAGTATTATCTTCGGCGGGGGCTTTTCTTCCTTCGTGTAATCCGGCAACATTTCCGCCTTCGCTCGGCCGCCGCTTGAATACCGAGCCGCCCGAAAACTTTTCTTTTGTCGGGAGTTTCGCTGCGACGATCGTGACGGACCTTATGAAGAAAACGGACAATTGGGAAGTTTTTAATATTGTCGAGTGCACGGAGCGCGTTAAAACCTCTCTCGAAAGAGAGAGAGAGAGAGAGAGAGAGAGAGAGAGAGAATTCTTATACTTTTTCTCTCCTTCTGCTGTCATCGTTTTATTGAGAAAAATATAAAGTTAACTACATTATTTACTTTAGCTTTGCCTCCACCAACCGATAATTTGATTTTTTTTTCAAGGTTGTGGCTGAGATTATTATCAAAAGTAATTTTTTAGCGTAGAAATACCGTGTGTCCAAGCAAAAATGTGTACGGCTTCAGATTAAAATGTTAGTCGTTACGACGATTTTAATATATAAAAACTTTGATGTAACCGTCAAACACTACATACATAAAGTAATTATTTTTTGCCAGGGAAGCCCCGAACTAACACTCCACTTTTATAAGATAAAATTTAATCTCATATATTTTTATCATTTTAATGTAAATAACATGAAACTCCCTTTTTTTTTTACTGGACAAAGTTTATTTTAAAAATATTTTGGTTAACTTATCATAACAATTAAAGAAAAAAAAAGAAAAAAAATAAGATTTAAAAAAAACTTCAAATCAACTTTTTTATTAAGATACAAATAATTTTCCTTTTTAGATTTCGTCCTCAAGATAAGACAGAGTATATAGGCTTTAACAACATGCCTATAATTGTACGTAATTCGTAACGTAATCTGTCTAGCCAATTATGAAAACATGGATTTAGAAGTAGTTCTTAGAAAGATGCATAACGACAAAGATGCGGTAAGAAAAATGAGTTTTTAATTCAAAATTTCCATAAACGAGCAAGATTTATTTAATAGCTTAGAAAAATGCCCTAACAACCTTTATCAAATTTTAAGTCGTCCCGGAAAATTTCCTTTCCTTAATTAAGCGACTAACCTTATCCTTCTCAAAATTAGTTCGAGCCGATAAATCGGCGAACTTTCATAATTTTATCAAGCGGCTCGACATACTCGGCTCGCTTTCCCGCCGCGCCGATTAATTATCGAGCCGACGATCGGCATTGATTATCTCGTTCGCAGAAATGCCCGGGCCGGTATAACCCAGAGCCGCGGGTAAATAAGCAGGTCCTTAAGATGCGCATCGCGTCGGCGTCACCCACAAACATTCGATTAACCCCCGGCGAGAGTTCCGCCGTTCCGAGGAACCTCTTTATATTAAAAAAAAAAAAAAAATAAAAAAAAAAATAAACAAGGCGTCCTCCTTTGTCCGCGGGAGTGACAATCGGGCCTGCGGGGACAAAAGCGGCGCGAAGCCACCGCAAAATGCGCCGTCGCCGGGCTGCTTAGCATATTATGTGCATACGCAAAGAGACTCTTACTGAAGACTGACCCCGATTGTCCTTCGTCGTTGCTGCAACGAGGCTCTGCAACAACTTTTACCCGACACGATGACGCGATTTTTATTGATTGCGTACAATGTCAATACGTGAAAATTGATTTCGGACGGCGGACAATCGGTTTTTGTTCGATTTTTATTTGTCGTTGTAGGAAAAAGTTTTTATTAGGACCGTAAAGTTTACGACAGTTTTTTTTCTGTCAATTTAACGACTGACAGTAATATTAAACGCTCAAACGTTTCCTTCTAATAAACGCTTGCGATACCTAAGGGCTGCAGTTTAGTCATCTAATCCTGTACTTTCAAAGTCTCAAAATTCGAAAAACAAAGTCGTAAATATCCTTTATCGCAAATCATAATATGAGCTCCATATCTGGGGGTAAAAAATCACCCAATGTTTTTTCAGGCTTCGCTGTCGAATCCCGAAAAAAAAAAAAAAAAAAAAAAAAAAAAAATTAAACACCCCTCGCCCAAAGTGTGCCAACCCTCATTAAACGTTGAAAGCGACATTTCTTTCGAAACTGAAACTCGAGCCGATCTGTTTACCTCCGAGAATGTCATAATAAGGAGCAAACAGCAGGAGATGGGCCGCAGTAGCCGAAGAGAAAGACGAGAGTGAGTAAGACTGGAGGCAGGTATAAGGCAAGAGCTCTCGCGCATGCGCCGCACGGCGTTTCGTATAGGTAAACAAGCTTCCATCCACCGCAGGATTTAGACGTCAAAACAAGGTTGTAAATCAGACCGTTTCGCCCCGACACGGGTCTAATCTACATTATCGAGCCTCCGCCGTTCCGTGAAGGTCCGGCGTATATGCGCTCTCCAATCATTTCTGCGGAAATTGCTTTAGTTTCTCAGGGCGAAACAACAGCCTTTCTTCGAGAGATCCGCTGCTGCTGACACGTTCGATCAAGTTTTTCTAATAGCCGGAGCCGTTTCGGTGAAATTATGCTCGGCTGCAGTAATTCCTCTGTGAGTCATTTTATATCGGAAGGAAGCAGGAGCTCGAGTCTTATCTAAAGCCCTTGTTCAAAAGCAAGACTCGAATTTGTTTTAAAGATCGCATTTGCTCAAAGAGATCTTTACCTGAATTAGTTTGCCTTTTAAACACCGTTTTTTTTCTTCTTTTTTTGTTAAAAAAAGTTGACGAAGCGAGGTTAAAAACGAGGCCGCGCGACAGTCTTTGTTATCTCGCAGATGCAGCTCGAGTGCCGGGGCTTCCCCGGCAAAAATAGCCATTAAGTGACGTCGCGAATGCCGATACGAGCCACTTTCACGTTAGCGTTTAATCAAATTGGCGCTTATTTATCTGCCGGTCCCAAGTACCGTCGAGGAAAACTTTTTTTTTTCTTTTTCACATTATCTCGCGTGCCGATTTAAAGAGCTCGGAATTCCTAGATAATATTCAAACAGAGTCGTCGGAGCGAAGTGTGGAGGGAAAGATGCGCTCTCCACTCGAGATGAGCGGGGCTCAGGATAGTAAGTTACATAAACAGAGAGAGAGAGAGAGCGAGAGGCCGGCGGTCGATGCGAAAGAATGAGTTGAGAGAGAGAGAACGAGAGCCGTATTTTGCCTTGGATAAATAACTATAGTTCCCTTGGCACATACGATCGGCTCCTCTATCGGCGCAGATTATCCAACACGAGATCGATTTGCAGCCGCGTTTCTTGTCGCAGGACAACACAGAGCGCCACGATCGGATCTCGGTTTCGCGCGGCTTTGATGTCCGCGCTGTGTTTTTGGCCTAAATATTTACCGAGAGCCTCGGCTTACCTTCTTAAATAAGAGGCTCATTAATTTTTCTAATTACATCGAGTGTCGGTAATGATGGTCGAAAGAGAGGCGATTAAGGTGGATTTTCCACCTGCAGTCGGGCATTGAATCTCGAGTCAAATGCAGAAACAGATGCTCAGCTTACATCTGCTGAAAATCTCTATACGCAAATTCGCCTCGCTCTCTCTCCTCGGAAAGCCTCCTAAACTTAGCCCGAGTCCCCGAAAATAGAGGCATCGCCACAAAGTGCTCTCGGATCGTTAGGGACTCGCAAAGAAAAGCTCGGCCGCGGGTTCGTCGCTCGCGGGAACAAAGCTCTCGACGCGCCGAGAGAGAAAGAGAGTCGCCCTCTCAAGGGAATTCCTAGACGGAAATAGAAGTCGCGCGCGGCTCTTCTTAGAATCAGCTGGCAGCGCTCGCGTCCTTTTAAAAAAGCGTGCGGCCACCTTGCGAGACTGTCGCCCGCTGCGCCGTGCTACCGATTAGGTATTGACGAGCGGACGACCGCCTGTTCTGTCATTTTTTTTGCCCGCGGCGGCTGTGATTTTTTTTCGAGTTTCGAGATCGTCTCGCTGTGACGTGCTGCAAGCTACGCAACTCTCTCCGTTTCTTGACAAATTTCAGATGAACCTGTAGGTAAAAATGGCATTTAACTATTTATTGATTTATAATTAATTCTTCGTTTGAATATACAGTAATTTTTACAATTGAAAAACTATTTTAAAACTGCAGTGCAATATTAAAAACAGATTTTAAATTATTGGATGTTCGTGTACTGTTAACACCAAAATAGTGCAAGGTCTAGTATATTAAAAACGAAAGTAATATTTACAGTGAAAATTCAGAATGATTACATCATTATTTTTTGAAAGCGATCGAAAATATTATCGAGTTGAATTACTACATAAAAGTACATTATCTGTCGTTTTTTAAACTATAAAAATATCGTTTATCAAACACCTCCTCCACGTGACTCAATATTAGCAGCGGCGAATAAACAATCGTACGCGTGCTTGCTTTTATCTATCGCTTATGAATGAAATAATTTTACAATATACACCTCGAACGAAGGAATTTGTTTCCAAACGTCTCCCCCCTCGTCACCCCCATTCCAACCCGCTCCAATTTCCACGGCCCCCGTCGAACCTCCAAAAACGCGGCTACGTACAAACCGAGAATAACTCGAGCCCCGCCGTTAACCAGCTGCATCTCTCGGAAAAACTCGGGCACATTACCTAAGCCGCTTCGCCAAAAGCTCCCGGAATTTCCGCGTTCCCGAAAATCGAGAGCGCGCGCGCTCCGAGAGCCGAGAAGGCAGCGGTTACGCAACGGCGCGTAATTTCCACGTGTGCGCGGCTCTCGGGTGTGTACGCGGAACGCCGCGAGAGCAGAAAGTCGCGCGGCGTGGGGACTCTCCGTGCGTCAGTTCGGCGAACTGCCGCGGGATACGGAGAGCTCGGTGTCCGCACGCCTCGAGCGAGAGGAAGGAAGGAAGCGGCTTGAGGTCAGAGTCCGCCGACTGCCGTCTCGTCGGTCTTTCCTCTTGATTCGGGGATTTTGCATCATCGATCGGCCGCCGTGACGTCGGCCGCTGTCAAAATCTGAGTTCGGCCGAGCAAGTGGATTGGGACACGTACTTTGCCCCCCTCTGATAAGAGAATTTGGATTTTTTACGAGACTTTGTAATAAATTTTAAATATTTTAAATAGGCATTTATACTAAATTTGAAAAATCGTTTTGAAATGGATGTAAATGAGCTTGAACTCCTCATTATAAACAGTTCTTCTCGATAGATATCGGAAAAGGACATTTTTCCCTCAAAATATCCATTACCGTAATCCGCATTTTCACTTAGCATCGAGCGCAGGTCGGAAAACAGCTTTGCTCGTATACGAAAGCGCTAAAAGTGAAATTCGTGAAAATCGATAGAATCGGCCGTAATCCGAAAGAGCCATAAATCTTCTAATTGCCCGTAATACCGAAAAACGTTCCCCCCCCGACCGTATCAGTGAAATTAGTAAACAGATCGATCTCTATTCTGCTAATGCGTTTCTAAGCAAAGCCGTAGCCCCGAAGCCGTGTGTCGCGTCCAAGTGTACGAAAACTGCATCGCGGCTCCCTCCCCGTTTTCCACGTCGATTGGCCGGGGAGTGCAGAGCCGCGGCGGCTATCGCACGAATCGGCAATCAGTCGAGGAGGGGCGGTGACGTCAGACTCGTGCAGTGGTTGCGACCGAGAGAGAGAGAGAGAGAGACAGAGAGAGAGAAAGAGAGGGACCGAGTCTCGGGGATCGGGGAGGGGGAACGGCGCGCGCCGGCTTCACTATATAGCTTTCGGCCAGTCACGTTGTTCTGTTCAGTCAATGCTTGAAGCAGCGCGGCTGCACTACTAATATAAAGCGAAGCCGCCAGTCGCCACCCGCCGCGCGCCACCGACGCTCGCTCTCTTCGCTCTCCCGTGACGGAAGGAGAGAGAGCTTTTGGCCGAAGCTCTCGAGGACTTTAAGTGACGAGAGGGATCACAGTGTCAGAGGATACTTTTGTGCGGAGATTTTTTAGTTGAACGTTACTTTGCCGATCGGACGGCCGGCCGCGAAGCTGGAGGTCGCCGGTTTTCAGTTCAATTTGCCGGTTTTGAATAAAGGGATTGACGGCGCAGGAGCACCGTCCGGCCCACAGATGTCGCAGCGCGTGCCGAACGCGGGCTTTTACGATTCGTTAATCGACGACCCGAGTGCCTACATCATGTATCCGTCGATGATGCCGACGGGACTCTCCGACCTGCTCTGGGACTTTGGGGACGAAAAGAATGGGGTAAGGATGCACTTTTTGTTTTCGAGTTTCTTTTACTGGGCGAATGTTTCGATACGCGACGGATCTTACGAAAGACGCGCTCGAAATGCTCGCTGGTGCTGTATGAAAATTAAGCGAGTTGGTTGCTCCTGTACGTAAACACAATTAACATTAGGATCTGCGGGCGTTGCAATTATTTACTTGCACGAAGCCGCGCGTAAAATTGTTTGAATTTTATTTTAAACCTAATTTTAATCTTGTAGTTTTTAGTGTGAAATTTTAAATTTCGATTGCAAAATTTTTTAAAAAGACAGTCCATTTTAGGCAACGGTTCATGAAAATTCTAAAGATTAACATGCTCGGCTTGCGAATCTGATTAGCGTACATTTCCGTGAATTGAAAGTGAGACTTTAATTTTGCATTTTTCCATCATCAAGCTGATTTTCACATTCGGACTTGCGATTCCTCCCTAATCTCTTTACCAAAAGAAAATTTTTTCTTACCCAAAATCACCTTAAAAAAAAAGGCCTCCAAACGCCGGAGATCAGTCAGTATATCAGCACCTTCGCAAATTCGTCGCCATCGGCCGATATCTGCACCGCGCAAAAATAGGAAAGACCTTATCCGCTGGTCGATCGGCGAACTTGGCTCGAATGACGCTCCCGACTTGTACGCGCGAGCGGCCTTGAGCGAGATCGAACGAGAGAGCCTGAAATCTGTGCCACTCGTTTCGCGCGCTACGTCACGGAGATCATCTCTCTCTCTCTCTGTCTCGCCGGTGATCCTCGGCTCGTGACGTCGGGCAAATTGTCCGGCTCGCTCTCGTATAAACAGACACCGGCCGAGCGAGTTTCGGTGTCGCCTAGCCGTTGTTTGTTTAGGAGCTGAAAAACGCTGCTTCAGTTACAGCGAGAGAGAGAGAGAGAAAGAGCTTTTGTACATGAAGGTGTCGAATTTCTTTTTTTTACTAGTGCCTTTCAATCCTCTTTTTGTAAGGCGACGATAAGGAGTTTATGGTCGTAAAAACGATGGTTCGAGTTTGC
Source organism: Ormyrus rosae (assembly GCA_035047165.1). Taxonomy (NCBI): domain Eukaryota; kingdom Metazoa; phylum Arthropoda; class Insecta; order Hymenoptera; family Ormyridae; genus Ormyrus; species Ormyrus rosae. Next base: position 11,037,560 of record JAWWML010000052.1, on the reverse strand, counting down.
GAGATATTACCCCCTGTCTCTCTTTGCGGCGATGACAGTGCACTTATTTCGACGAAGAGCAAAAGTTTATTGACTATACGTTTCTTACATTTTGTTTTAATGGCCGAGGGTGAAAACGAGTCTCTTTAATGGACGCGTCGAGCTCGCCTTGCCCGTTTTCTTTTATTAAACTCAATTAAAATCAATTTAAAGGGTAAAAGTTGCGATAATAATGCCGTCTGCTAATTTCTCGGTTATATCACTGTAATTTCAGCAAAACGTAATGTCAAACGTAACGCAATTGGACTTAACAGCTGCTTCATTAGTTTCTTTTGTTCCATCAAGCGATGAATTCACGAAATGCTAATCGAATGTTTCAAAGAGTCGCTGAAAAATTGATTGCCGATATGCGAAAAACGAGAAACATTAATTGTATTTAATCTGCCGAACAATAACTTCATTTGAAATTTAAATATTAAAAGAATAAGATGACTTTGAATCTAACAAATAATCCGCAAGGTTATCGAAGAAACCTTTGTTCGCGAGCGACGCCTTGCAGAGCAACATTTCTCTCGAGACTCTCGCTAAATTCGAAAAATGACCACTAAAAATATAACCGCTTACCGAGACTGAACTCCGTCGCTCCTTCGTCCGCGCGTTTTCCGTACCGTCGTCTCGCCTCGCTTCTCGGATATGTATCATTAGCATGATTTATCATAATCCGCTCGACTTTTCTTTTCTCTCGCGCACAATCGCTCGAGATTCGCCACGCGCGAGATGCGGACTTATCAATTCACGACGCGAAACGACACGTACTTTGTACGGAGCCGACGAACAAAGCGGGGGCGGGGAAAGGAGTTGGTCAGTCGGGGGTCTCGTGATTTTTCAGCGATTCGCCAAAGTCACGTTTTTTTCAGACTCGCGCGGCAGACTCTTTTTCCTTCCGCGAGTCGATTTTTTTTTTGGCTTACGGTGCCTTCTAATTTTACGTCTTTTGACGTCGTGCAATTTTGAGGAAATTGAAAGATTACTATTTATTATCCGGGAAAAATTTCTTTCGAAGAAAAAATAATCTTGTTTTAAAGTCTCTTTAAAAAAAAAATGTCTCTTTACAGTAGCGTTTTTTAAAAATTGAAAATTCTAGGTAAAACCGTGCTCTGCTCCGAAACGCTTAAAATTAACAACTGCTTTAATAACAGAAGCAGCTTATAATTTCGAAAAAAAAAAAAAAAAAAGAAAAGAACCAGCCGCAAACGGGGAAAAGGGTAAGCGCGAATTAAAAGCACGCTAGCAAGTCGGCTTACGTCAAAGATTAAATTGCTATCGGTCGTTCTCGCAAAAATAAATAGGTATAGGAAACGCGAGGGCACACAATACCCGCCGAAGGCACGCACTTCCTGCGTACGCTCAAAAGGAAAACTCCTTTGTCCCTCCGCTTCTTTCCGATGAAGAAAAAAAAAAAGAAAAAAAAAGAATCACGACAAGCCGAGCAAACAGCCGATAAGCGCTACATCCGATGATCGCGAGCTTGCGCCGCGGGAAATCGGCGGAAGCGGCGATAAGCGCGCCTCAGGTGCGCTCAAAGTGCCCGCGAAGGTCTTCCGAGAAGAAGCCGCCGGGCGGCGTTATGCAACCGAGCCGAGGGATTGCGTCGTACGAAAGCACGCGCGTCGGAGCGTCTGCTTTCCCCGAATCGTACGGATATCGTAAGGATATACCGGGAGTTTGGGCAATTCTTTAATCGGGCCAGGTATAGTTGGACGGCTTTCGGGGATTTATTTTTAGACTCTCGACACTTAGCGCCAGGAAGTGAAAAATTTAAGCGAGTTCCGAGAATGCACTTGTGCAGTCGACGCGGCCGTTGAGGAGGCGTAAATCAATTTAAAAAACGTTAACTGCCAATAAGCGAATGCCGTTGAGGCTATAAATACCTCGTGATTCGCTCCGGCTTAGGCTGACAAACTTGCAAATCGTACAGTAAAAATTAATTTAAAAAAAAAAACGCGAGAGATTTACAGCAGGAAGCGATAGAACTTTGCAAAATTGCTCGTGACTCAGAGAACCGAGGCAAACACACAACGTTCGCGGTGCGCGCGAAATTAATTCTGTCGTCCGCGACGATTAAATCGACTGCCGCGTCTGTCCGCGTCGGTCTAAAACCGCGCGCGGGCAAGAGAAAGCCCCTCGGAATTAAAGGCAGAGACAGCAATTAAATCGTCGCCGTCCATTGAAGGCAAAGAAAATCCTTGACAATCAATGAAGTGCAAACCATTGACACGGCGCTCAATTGGGGACGGCAGACGACGACGACGGCGCTCATCCCCGCGCTTAGCAAAAAAAAAAAAAAGAAAAAAAACGAACGAAGGAAAGCAGTTAAATCTGACAGGAAGCGCGGAGTTAACGCTCGTTAACCCCGGCTCAATTAGGAGGGTTTCGCGCGAGCCGGCAGACGCCGCGCTGGACTTTTCAATGCTCTCTCTCTCTCTCTCACACGAGCGGCGGACTGCACCGCCGCCGCGGAATTGAATGAGAGGAGTATATAAGACACGGAGAGAGAGGCTGCTGCTGCCTCGTGGCGTCGGTCCACGCGAATCTCACGCGCTGGTGATATCATTCGCTCGTGCAGCCCCGCCGAGAGGAGCGAGGAATGCAGCCCGAGTTTTTGCCGCTTTAAATTGGCGACAATTTCCTCACGACTTTCCTCCGCAGCGCGACGCTCTTCGCCAGGAATTCCTTTTCATTCCGCGGGCAGAAGGCGCGTTGTTTCTTTTTTTTTTTTCTCTGCTTCTGTCGACGCCGTTGATTAAATCCAAGCGTTTTTTTTTAACGCCGCATTAATATGTAGTCTCGAGTTTCTTAATTGATGAAGAAATTGTAGTATATACGAAATTCGTAATTCGTTCGCTAAAGCGCGCGGATGTGATAATAAATCTTTTGCCGAAATGAAGTATATCAGTTCGAATCGTTTAGAAACGCGTAAGCTCGCGCCAATTTATGTGTAGGTCGTACGACTCTCGAAAAATATACGATAATTGGCCAAGCGGCCGTGACACGAGCGCTTCTCTCTTTTTTTTTTCAAAAGTGTCTCATCGAAATTTCCGCAAGTTCCGCTTCCAAGAAGCTCCGAACGGCCACCGAGTTAAAAAAGAAAAAAGAGGCAATTTTTTAAAATTTTACGCAACGAGCGGCTTTGATTCCTGCCATCGAAAACGCTTCCCGGAAGCTTTCGGCATCGCGGGAAGAAAAAAAAAAAAAAGAAGCAGTCGTCCCGTCAATAAATTGTCGCGCGCCGAGGGCCTCGGACACGCGAGGAGAACGTCGCGAGAGAGAAAAAAAAGAACGGCGACGACGGAGATAAACGGCCCCGAGAAAGAGAGAGAGAGAGAGAAGAGAAAATTCGGCGTAAATCGAACGAGGAAACGGGAGAGATGTTTTGGCTTTTTTGACAGTATTTTGTAAGCTCCTCGCTTCTGGTAACCGAGTTTCCATGCTAATGTTTTTCTGGCGTGTGTGCGCGAAATTTAATTTCGGCCGATAAAAGTAAGTCAATACTGGTGACTCACCGCGGGTTTTCCCTAATAATAGACACTTTTTTGATAACAGTACTCCGGGGCACCGGCTTATCTCAATAAACTGCTCTGCAGCATCGCTGCAAGTCATTAATGCGCGGTGACTCACTCGAAATCAATTCGACTTTTTTCTGGCAAAACGCGCTCTCGAACGGTTACGCAATAATAATTAAGCGATCTACATTATGCGAATGGACCCGTGTCGTTTTTCCTCAAACTTGCACGTATACTTAAAACTGCACAATCTCCGTCACCTTGCAAATTGCGCTTAAAAAAACATCCTTCATTCATTCGTCCACTCATTCATCTCTATCGCGAGAGTCTTACTCACGGTCTCGAATGCAAACAAGCTCTTAAAAAAAAAAACACGATTAAAAGGCGGAAAAAAAGCCGCCGCCGCCGTCGCCGCTTCCGCGAAAAACGTCCACGTGACGGGCCGGAAGCAATTCGTCGATAATCGTGTTCCGCACCTGCGGCGAGGATGAAAATTCTTACCTCTCCCCAGATTCCCTCTCGCCTCGCGACTCGGCGCGCCGCGGCGAGTGACTCATCGGCGCCGCGCTCCTACTACTACCGCTCGATTTATGAATGAAAACGTCGTCGCGTGCGAGCAATTACGTGAGCGTTACCGAGAAAAACGGGTCCCCGCGAATTTGCGTACTCGCCGAGAGAGCGGCGCCGACGGATGACTCGCGGGATTCGCGACTACGACGCGCTGACTCAATCGTTTCCGGTTTTTTTCCGGCGCTATCTGCGGCTATTTGGCTTTTTGTCGCGGCCCGAGTTGAGGCTTAATTAGAGGTTGGAGGCGGGAGGAGATGCCGGAGGCGCTGATTCGGCCTGTTGTGTGTTTTAGAGAGCAGCTTTGTAGATTGTATCAATAATAAATGGTAAACTATGATTAACACCGGCTATTGATATAGGTTTTTTAAGGCTTCTATTCTCGACTTGGTGATTTATACTTTTTATAGTTTTACTATAGCGTTTGAAAACAATTAGGCACATTTTTTTTTTTATTTTTTTTTTTTATTTTTTTTTTTTTTTTATTTATTTTTTTTTATTTTTTTTAATTTTTTTTTATATAAAGAGGGATGGAAGCTTGAAAAAAAGCGTTTCACGGTGAAACCTGAATTACACAACTGATTCATCCATCGATTGCATCACGCGCAAACTTAATCCGCGACAGACACGAGGCCCAAAATTTCTCAAAACTCTCTTCTCTCCGAAGCTTCCCTCCGGTTGCACATGAAGCAACCCGACCCACCGTAGGACAACGGCGGCCGTCTAATCTCGAAAGGAGGTCAAGCGGACTCTCCTGCGTGTACTGACGTCAACCGCGCGCCGCTGAATTACTTTCCCCGGGAGAATGTCGGGAAGGGGGCCCGACGCTCTCGGGATTATCTTTTTAAACCGCGTTTTTCCCCGCGCGTTTTTTCGTTTTCAGGTAACGCCGCGCGCGTTTCTTGGAAAAGGAGGAGAGACGGGGAGTCGGGAAAGTTTTCGACGCGGAGCTTTCGAGTGTGGGGGGGGGGAGGTTCAAACTTTATGATTTGTGGCCCCGCAATATCGTGCGAGTAATAATGCGATTAGCCGGGGGGCTTTCTTGGAAGCGGCGACGTGAGCTTTATTTACGAGGCGCTCTAAAATCCTTTAAACTTTTCGAGCTCGGATTATCGAATTGAGTTTCGCGGTAGTCGGTAATTTGTTTTTCAAGGTTCGCGCGGAGAGAGTCTGCCGAGTTGCTTTTGCCAATTGCTTGCAGATACCGCCGGATCGAGTAATGTTTAAACTCTTGATCTCCGCACATTTTCGTCTTTTTAAATTTTAAACAGCTCTCAACCTGCCCATTGTTTTCCCGACAATAATAATAATAAGCCGACGAAACCTCGTTCGCCTCGAGAAAAGCTGAAAATAATATGCAAATTAATCGGTCGACAGATCCGCAAAGCGAACGGTAAACCTCCGTCGAACAAAGCGACTCCTCTAAAGAATCCATTAAGGCCCCGAACCACCTGAAAAAAAAGGAAGAAGAGCCGAAGAAAAGCTCTCTCGCCTCGGCGAGTGAAAAAAGAAGAAAAAGCCTCCTCTCTCTGAATACCAAAGCGGCCAGGGTGTGTCTCCTCGAAAACGGAAGAGAAAATAAAGGAGTCGCGGCCCAGTTCCCGCTCCCAAGGTTACACAGCGGCGACGACGACGGCTGTATATTGGCGCAACCGCGCTCGTTCGCTCTCGAAAGTTTGGCGCAGTTGCGCAGCTGTACGGCTGTCGAGCTGCGGTCAATAATCGCTTGCGCCATTTTGGCGAACGCGTTATCTCGGCCGGGCGCGGGAGGGGGGGGGGGGAGCTTTGCAGAAGTCCGAAGATTAGGAAGGTTTCCGCGTCGCGAAGGTCGTAAACTTTCCTCCAGCGGAGCGAGGAATTGACTCTCCGCGCCTCCGACTGGGATATATACGTTGCTCTTTTTCTTTTTCTCAGGCTCGGATTTAACGGTTTCGGCGGATCAATTTTACGGCCAGGTATGGCCTTCGATAAGCCGGCCGCGATAAGGCCGCCGCTTTCAGGAGTGATACGAGCGCGCGGTTTCTTGTTTTCGGAGCCGCGAGAGTTTATATACGCCTCCGTTCGCCCGACTAAACTCGGACTTAAACGCCTGTAATTACTCTTCCACCCGGGGCAGGAATGAAAAGGTGCGCTTTTTCAAAATCAACAGACTCCCACTCTCTCGATCTCGATCAGCCGGCGAAGAGGCTCACAAAGGAGAGTAAGGCGGCCCTCGCATCCTCGAAATCGTACGTCCCCGTCTGCTTTATTAATAACCCCTCGGCGCATGAATAAGTAAACTAGAAAAAGGAGCGGCCAAAGTAGATGCACCCCGCACTAGCTTATATACGTGTGAACGAACGCGACGGTCCCATAATTCAAAGGAATCATTTCTCGCCCCGGAGAGACGGGCGATGATGAAGTGCCTTTCATTCATCCGAGCCGAGGGAAGGGGGAAGGGAAAAAGGGATGCGGCCGGGGGCCGCTCCGAAAGAAGACGGCGGCCGCGCGGATAGTCGAGCGTGAACGCGAAGGGACAGCTTCGACGAGGCAGAAGCGCACGTGCAGCGCGCCTCATCTTCGCCGCCCGCATTTCTCGAGCTGTGCCGGGGTTGATTCGAGAAATCACACCGATCTCTCACGCTGTCTTCTCTCCTTCCCCCGCAGTTTTTGATCGGCGGGAGAAAGGCTGCTTTTGTTAATGCTCGCAGAGGGAGAGAGAGCTCGATAGAGCCGAACGGCTGAAATTCGAGAGGATCGTAACCTCGAGGAAATGTGTACGTCGCTGCGAGCGAGCGCTTAATGTCCCGGGAGTTTGAGCCTCGGAGTTTATCACTTTACTCGGCTGGAACGAGGCATTTACGCGCTCGTTAATTTCGGAGAACGGAAAAATAAAAGAGCGCCACGGCGACAGTGTGTGCGTGCAACCCGCGCAACAAAGCCTCTCTCTCTCTCTGTCCGCATTAGTTCGAAATGTTCGAAAACTACCCGCTACAAAAATTGCGGGGCTCGCGGTTATGACTCTCGGTCTTTACGGGCATCGGAAGAAGCTCTCACGTGTGCGGATTGGGGCGACGGAAATGCCTCTGGCGGTGCGTCACGTCTCAGGAATTCTCCGGAGTGGAAAGAGAGCGGGAGAGGAGCAAACCGCAGGAGCCTCCGGATTTTTGCCCTCCCTCCCTCCCTACCTCCCACCCTTTGTCCCGGGCCTTCTTTTTCATCGTCGACGGCTTGATTTAGGATCGGCGCGCGGATCCTTATGCGCTGGACCGCGAGGAATTCGGAACCGTATGGCCTCGATCCCTCTTCTCGGCCTTTTTTCAACGGAGGGGGGAGGGGTGTATTTTTATTTTAGCCTCGGCTTCGCGAACAGCTGGCCGAGAAGGCGCGGGTGAACGAAATGCTCGTAGGCGATAATTGACTCGTGGAATGTGGCGGCCGAATTTCTGGATCGAAAATTCTTTTTTTTCTTTTGACAAACTGCTCTTGTTGACGAGTATCTTTTGCATTCCTCGCATTGCCTACACCTGCTTTCAACCGAGTTCTCTTTTGCGTAGTTCAAAACCTACGGGGTGATCAGTATCTAGTACTCCTCTCCCTTGACGGCGGGATTCGGGGTTTTCCCCGCGAGAGAGCGATGCAAAAGGAGCGTCGCAAAGTCCCGATGTCCCGGCTTTCGTACGTTCGTTCACCTTCTGCTCGGTTCCTTTGTCCGCGCGTCCGACTCTCTTTGTGCGCTAAAAATGGTAGAGCGACACGCCGAATGCATTTCCCCGCCGAACAAAAACCCAATTAGCGATAAAGAAGTAATTAGGAGAGAAACCGTTTCCGATCGGCGCGGGCCGTATTTTTTCAACAGCTGATTGAGTTTTAAAACAATGAGCGACCAAGGAGATCGAACGTTTCAAGACTGCGAATCGCTTGGGTACTATAAATTTTAAAAAAAAATTTAGCGGATGGTTTTAGAAACCAGCGTACGATGAATTAATAAAGTTACGCCGCCAATAAAAGTCGCAAAGCCCATTCCAATGAATTACAAATAACCCAGCCGCAGAATCGTCCCGTAAACACAGCAACGGGTATTTCCAGTCTGTCGCGATAATTTGTTTACCAAAAGAGTATCTCCTCGAAAATATTATGCCTCCCGTTCAATAATTCCCCCCGGGCCTCTCTCTATAAAACGCAAAATACAGCGCGTCCCCGCGCCGCCGAAGTGGGAGGCAAAAAACAACAAAAAAAAAACGGTTTTCCTGGAAGCTCGCGTGATGATTTATACGCCCACCTAGTCGGCGCCGTCGCAGCGCCGAACCGCGCATCGCCGCTGCTTATCGGGACAACGACTCTCGCGGCGGCGGCGGCGGCTGCCTTTCCGCCGAGCGAGCCGAGAGAGAAGAGCTCATCCTCGGTCGAGTTTGAGAAAAGTTATAGGATCGGCGCTCACTTGTTTGGTCGTGCGACCAAGTCGCCGGCACTGTTCTCAATAATAATCGTCAATCAGCGGACGCAAGAAGCGGGCTCGACCGGCTCCAATTAAGAGCCCTCTCTTTAAACGGCTGCTTGGGAGAAAGAGAGAAGCGCAGCGCCGAGTTTCATTCTACTAATATTCACTTCGAACGAACGACTTCCTCTTTCTCTCCGACGATGCGCTTTTTTGTTTTTTTATAAATCGAGCTTTCAGGAGAGCTTTGCCGATCGACGTGGATTTTCGGAGCCTCGGGCGGCAGGTAGATTCTCGAGATTCCGCCGATTGGCTTCCTTCTCCGCGGTTTCAATTAACAAAGCCTTTGTGCGAATGCACAAAGAAATCCTTTGTTCGGATATTAAAGAATTATAAAGTAGCCGTGTTTGCCCATCAATCAGCCCGAGGAAACACAGTGTTTTTACGCGCGGCAATAAAACCTCTCGCCGCGCTCTCGATTAACATTTTTCTTTCCTTATCGCCGAACGAAGATCCGACCCCGAAAGTTCAACAGAGAGCTTCGAAGCTTCGCGAATAAAAGAAAAAAAAAAAAAAAAAAAAATCGCATCTCGCGAGTGTTTGATCAACCTGCTATAAAATTCCAAACGGCTCTCGAAGTTGACACGACTCGAGCCGAGCAGAAAAACGCAGGTATTCCAAATATTATCGAGCCGAGTATCGACACCGGTGGCACGGCGATTATTCACTCGACTGCACACCTGTTCAATCAAGGTGACCACTGCCTCTTTCTCCCGGCACGTGCGAGAAGCCTCGAAATAATAGAGGCGAGCATTCCTCTATTTTTTTTTATCCGCATCTTTGAGCGAGTTTTTCGTTTAGGACGGCACGCGGAAGGGGGAGTAACGGGATGCATTTATACCCACGAAATGCTCCAGCCGCCGAGAAACTTTGCTCTTTGTCGCCCGATCACGTCCATGCCACTTCCTTGGCACGATTAATCCGGCTGATGTTTTTCCGTGGAAATTGGTGCACCTGATTATTAGTATTCAGTTCGTTAGAAATCCTTTTTTGTACTTGGATAAAGTGTTTTTTGAAATGCCATTCTTGAAAAATCTTGATTCATTAGTCTTATAAAACCTTTCATGCGAGAGAGCTCGCATAATAAAGCATTAAATTAAGCCTTGCAGTTGGCTTCCTTTAAACGGTTAATAAGTCTCAGTGCATGCGATAACGCCAAGAAAGAAAAAAAAAAAAAGAAAAAAACGAAAGCAAGAAATAATTCGATGAAGGTCCGCTCGCGCGCATGCTTAAACCGAATTACAGTCACTTAATGCGGCGCAACCCAAATTAATGGCCGTCGCGCTATACCGAGAAGCTCTCGGGGCCCGCAAATGAATTCTTACCTGCCGGCCGAATTCGCGGTAATCCTTTTTCGGAGCGCTCGCAATTTCCGTTCGGCCGCCGCCGCCTCCTCCTCGACTGGAATCCTACGTCGCGTCCGAACCGGAAACGAGGCCCGACCAAGGAATTCGCCTCCGTATTTTTAAACCCTCTCGACACTCTCCCGAGATCAAAAATCGCTGAGCGCTTTACGAGGGCCGTACATAACCTCCAATTAAGCAAACTCGCCGGGGCATAAATTTCCATTAGACACCCTAATCCTGGCCTCTCGTAAATCGAATTACCCGTAATAAAGAGATTTTGTAAGCGACGCGGGGGGATGTGACGCAACGGGGACGCCGATTTCCCGCAGCGTCTTCGATCCCGGATTCTTTCGTTATCGAAAACCTCCGTCCGTATTATAATACGACTTATCGACCGGTTTCTCCTTATCCTTTCCGCGTAAAGCGCGAACGCTGAGTCATGCTCCGCGACAATTCCGTGTCGACATTGAATCATTATGCGAAATTTAACTACGATCCGTTACAGTTCCCAGAGACTTGTCTAACGAGATTTGCTCTCGTTCGCCGATCAACTAGGTGAAAAACGTGCGCGGCTGCCGCAATTTTATACTGCTCGATGCCTGCGGATAAAAGGCTCTCGTTGTTTTTTCTTTTCGAAGCGAAGCTTGCGTCAGCGGATCAATTGCGAGCTTTAAAAATTGATTAACGCCTCCATTAACGAATTTGTTTTCGCGCCTAATGGCCGCTTTGCTTGATTTATCCGCGTCCGTGGCTCGCGCTGCGTCGGAACAATGTTATCATAAAAGGTGTACGTTAAGCGCCTCTGGCTTGACAATGCGAAAAATCAATGGAAATCCCATTTAGCTTCTGCGCAATAAAGATTCCTTCTAACGTAAACAAATAATTCGCATAATTTATTCGGAGATAAGCTTCTTCTCCGCTTCGTCCGCATTTGAATAAGCATGAGCACTGGAAAATGTGCACGTACGCTTGAAGATACGCCGGCGGAAAAATGTATTTACTAACCGTCCTCCCGCTCTTATTAAAAATTGTTCGAATAATTCTAGGCGAGCCTAGCCGCATACCTCTTTCGCGTTATGTTCCCGCTCGTTAAAACTATATATGTAATCGCGCGCAATAATAATTTTAATCCTTTGACTCCGGGCCGCGTTTACCTCGACATTTTATATAATAAACAAAACGCTTTGCATCATCGGCCCGAGGAGCTTTCCATCCGAGAGCCGAGAGGTCTCGCGCGACGCAATCGATATTTCCCCGGCGGACGCAAGCGCGGATCTGCAAAATTTTCCCAAAACTTTGGCGTCTCCGGTTTTTTCGCGTGCAAAAAAAAATCCAGGCCCCAATAAGGCAACTACGTGCGTAATTCCCCGTCGGATGGCGTTCGGGTGGACTCGGGCGCGCTCGGCGCGCCGGCCATGTGGTGATAGCGCGATGACAGAGCGAGCGGCGGCGCGCTCGGCAGGCACTGTCAGTGTCATTCCGACTGGCGTCGAGTGCGGTCGACGCGCGTGCGCGCCAGACTGTGTATAACGCTGCTCTCGCTCTCTCGGGCTATACACTCCCGCCCCATCGGAACGTTACTGCGCAGCCTCGTGCTCCTTTTTGTAGCTGACCGCGAGTGAGTGCCCCCGCAAGGTCGTGCACGTGTGTGTGTCTCCTCGCCGAGAGCAGAGTGTCCTGCGAGCGGAGGGACAGGGATTTTCGGCAGGTGAGTTGCGTCGCAGCGAGGCTACCTGTTGATTAGGAGAGAGAGAGAAAGAGAGAGAGCGACGTGCAGCCGCAGCCGCAGTCGCTTTGTTTTGCGCGAATTTCGAGTAAGGTTAATGGCCGCGGTTGTTTGAGCGACGGGATCGCCGAGATTCATCACGTGCGCGATGATAAAACGTTCGATCTCTCGCGCGGGACGTTAACCTTAGGCTTGTTTTTCGAAAAGACAATTGGAGCTTCACGAGTAGAGTGAGAGAGCGAGAGAGCGGAATACGACTCGCGCTGCCTTGGAAGGCTCTATCCTTCGGAGCGTTTATTAAGCTTGCTGGAAGCGTTTTTTCCGCTTATATACGTTGTTTTCGAGATCGAGGCTGACGTCAGCTGACGTGATGGACAAGCAATCACCTTTCGCTACCGCTCTGCTCTCCGAGCCTCGTAAACGTATATATGTATGCGAGCGCTCGTGTTTACCGCGATAGGAATCCAGCCAGCATTAGGATGCGATTATCGGGCCCGCTTTCCATTGTGTAGATAAGAGGGGGACAGATAATTTTCCAGACCACTTTTTCTCCACGAAATTTCGGGAAGGCATTGTGTCCGCCTGCGGCTTTACGTAACAATACGGCCATTTCGCGGAACGACTCTGTGGGAAAAAAGGACGGCGCGCTTTTTAAATATCGCCGAGGATGATGACGTTCGCGATGGATTCCGAGTAGTAAAGCGTCCCGCGCGTCCTTGGTCTGCTCCAGTCCTCAATTACGACTCTTTGTTGGACTGCTGCCTCCTCCTTTTTTTTTTATTTTCTCTCACGCGACTTTTTCTTTCTTTTCAGAAATCGGCGTCGGGAATTTTTTTTTTTTTTTTTTGTTTTTTCGACAACGAACCGTTGCAGTTTTTCGCCGCGCGTTGCGTCATTTTGCGTCACGGTGACGGCGACGCCGCGCTTTATTATCCGGGAATTCTTTCCGTACCGATGGAAAAATTGAGAACAAAAGGGGGGACGGCGGAGGGAGGAAGAAGAAAAAAAAAGACGAGAGGAGAGGTTTTTCGATCGGAACGTGTACGTTTGCCGAGAGAGAGAAAGAGTCGGGAGATAAGCGCGCCCCATCCTGTTTACATTTTCAACTGGCGCAATCTTTTGCTTTTTTTCGGCGCGTCCCACTTGGGACTTTCCTCGGCAACACAATCGGAGACGTTTAGGACACTTTTAGATATACCGGCAACCCACCTCTTCCGACAGCCCGTGTTTATTTAGGCCAAGCAATTTATTTGCCTCTCGTCAAGCTTTTTTTTTTTTTTTCTTTTTCCGTTTACCTTCGGCCCCGCGCGCGCGCGGCATTCCCGATTAAGATGCACCCACTCTCTCCTCCTCGGGGGGGATAGCTTATTTTTAAGAAATATCATCGCCCCTCTCGATGCCACTCGCTCCTCACGTGCATAAACAGAGCCGAAAAACAGCCGAGAGCCAAAGCGCGCGGAGACTCTCGAGGAGAGAGTCAACGAACTCGCGTCGAAATCCGCGCGCGGAAAGCCGTCGTCGTCGTCGCCGCGCATATTATACCGAAATCTCTCGAAAAACTCGTTTGGCCAAAAAGCGCGAGCTATGCCCGGCGTGCCGTGGCGGCGGCGGCGGCCGAGCACAAAGAAAAGAAAAGCCTCGCGCGACTCCTCTCTTTGTTTCTCGCTCGCCAAGGCCGCCGCTTTTTTTTTCTTCCTTTTTTTTTTCTTCTGCGCCGATGCATCGACGAGCCGTGGAAAATGTGTATTATATGGAAGGCGCGCGCATTCCAAGCTCTCTGCGATTTCGCACGAGGAGAGGAGAGGTGTGTGTATATATATATATATATATATTGAAACGGATTCTCGGCGGAGTCGAAGGCCGAGCTTCCCTTCTTTCTTTTCTCGCGTGGCGATTGGCATTGCCGACGTTGATTAGCAAGCTTAGAAGGATCGCAACGATTCCAGGCCCGATTGCCTCTCTGGACGCTCCGGCGCTTTTTCTCCGCATTTTTTCCTCTCTCTTAATCGTATTGTCCGTTTTTTTTTCGTCTCCCTCGTGATTGTCTCTTTTTGTTGCCGACGCGCTTTTTTTTCCCCCCCCCCGCGGATTTGAGCAATCGGCCAATGTGGCACACGGCTCTTAAAGGACCTTTGTTTACGATCATCGGAAAATTGAAAAGCTGTTGCTTGCCGGTCGTATTTACGATCTGGCCCCTCTGGCGGCCGGCCGCTGTAAAAGCTCATTGTGTACGCGATTTCGACGCAAAGAGAGAGAGCTTGCGTGGGCGCTGCGAAAAAAGGGGTACCGGAACGTTTATCGGTTCGCCTCGGCGAACCTTGGCCGGCGGACGAGCGTCGTCTCGCGGCGATCGCCGTGCCGATTTCGACCCAATTTCCATTATTTCGCGCACGTTCCGCGCGCGCGCACTTCTCTCTCTCATCCCGAGGCAATATGTAATAACGGCGGCGGCCGGCCTTTTATCTCGCCGCGGAAATCTGCCGTTGCGCAATGCCCAAGTTTTTCCAGTAATTTTCTACGTTTCCGAGCGCGGAGAGACTCGAAAAATATATATATATATATGGTTGTTTTTCTTTTTCGGAATCGGCTCTCCGTCTGGGCTCGAAACGGAGGCCGCTTTAAAATTCAAAATGGCGATTTTATTATGCCGAGCCATCCGCGTCGGGCGACGTGACTCCGATAAATAGATAGATAAAGTCGCGCTAAAAATACGGCTCGAGTAATATACTTTTCATTTCGAGGCTGGAAATCCCCGCGCGCGCGCGCTTTCCCTTCGCTCGAAAAGTCTTGCTTCACGCACACGGTCTAAGGTCATCGCTCGAATTGTATTTTCTCTCTTTCTCTGGCGGCACGAGACGAAAGCTGATACGCCCCGCCGATAGAAAGGGGAACGGATGCGGGGCGCAGAGAGAGAGAGAGAGAAAGAGGGAGAAAATGAGCTTTTCCGAGCCCTTTGAATGGGCGCCTTTGTTGAGGCGGCGATCGGGATCGAGATGGGCCTAAGCGATTTTGGTAAGAGGCTTTCGTTCCTTCTCGGAACGGTAAATTATTGGGGGAGTTTGAATTTAATAAAGCGCGAGGCGAGAGAGCGCGACGGGAACTATGGAATTACGTCATGCTCGTTCGAATTCCGCCTTGGAACGGACTCACTTTTTATCTTTCGAGAAATTTTTTTCAGCGTCATATTCGTGCGCTGAATTTTTCATTAAATAAAGCAAATCGACGATCGCTTATTCGGTAAAAAAAAGTAAAATACACAGCTGACGTCAGAAGTTTTTGAGCGGCAGCAACAGCAGCGGCAGCAGCACGCGATTGCCGCGAGCCAGTTTTTAAAACACTCCGTGCTTATTGTAATCGAATCTCTCCCTCCCTCCTCCCTCCCCCCACGGGCATCGTATCCAGATAAGAAAAAGCGAGACATCTCCGGTGTCGGCCTCAAAACGCTCTTGCTCTTTTCACCTTTCTCGGACGGCGAGAGAGAGCCTGCCGTGTTCCGCACATTTTTAAAATACATATACGCCGCGTGTCGTCGCCGCGATAACTCGCGAGGGGGGCCACATCCAGGAAACGCGATAGCGAACGCGGAAAACGCTTCCCAGCGCGTCCTCGCATATATACACAGACCCGAGGCAGTCCGCCGGCTGGCTGCGATCGATGCCGCCGTCGCCACGTGGGGGCGAGAGCTTTCGAGGTGCCGAGGGTTTATCGGTCTGGTTTTGATCGGGGGAAGGGGGGCGACTTTGAAATCGACGCCCGTCGCGCGTGCTGAGGTCGCGCTCCGAATCGATTTGCTCTCTGCCTCGTTATCTCGCCCTGAAACAAAGCCACGAGTCGCGCTTATCGAGATTATTGATTAGTCCAGTCTTGTATTTACAAAAGCGTCGTTCTCCGCCTCTTCGGGACCGGTAAATGTTAGACAGTTCGAACGAAACTTCGCTAATGAAAAAGCTGCAAACTTTTCCGATGTAATTCGCTTTCGCGCGGAAAAAATATTGTATTCCGCGAAAGACGTCGAGGAGTTTTATGGCCGGCAATACGTCCCGACGAAGGGGGAGCTTCGAGTATCGCGCGTTTATTTCTCGCTGCCGACGGAGCCTCGTTTCCTTGGCGCCCGTCCAAGTCTCCGACGGGCGCGCATCCTTTCCTCGCCGCGCTCGCGATTCCGCACTGCGCTTGCGCGCGAGAGAGATGCTCCACAGGTGTCGTTTAAACTTGCGCCTGCGATCGAAAGGCTGTGTACAGTAACCGTGGAGAGGCATTTTTTTTTCTCGCCAAGCTCGAGCGCAAACAAAATCGAACGTTCGAAACCTGGCGGGCGGCCAAATTATTCCCGCAATTAGCGGACAGCGGCACCGTCGGACGGCACTTCGCGGATTTCGCTCGGGAAAAGGGAAGGATTTTTAATACAGCTGAAAGGCCGCGGTAAAACGCGAGAGGGGGGAAAAAGAGTGCCCTCGCAGGAAAGAGGGCGACTCGAAATGACCGGGCCGAGGAGTCGCCGATTAAATAAAAGCCATTCGTATATACGCTCCGCAATTACACCCACGTAACTCAGAGCTGCTTTCCGCGTGTACATAAAACGGGCGATAAACGAAGCGAGACGACAATAAAAGAAGTCCCTCCCCCCCAGGTATATATGTGCGCTTTGAATTCCACGGGGGAGGGCTTACATTATTATTGTCACGCGGAGAGAGAGAAAGAGAGAGAGAGAGAGAGGGGAGGCAGCTCCATTAGTGTGCGGCCCCGGAGGATTATATTGTGCGCCTAATGGGAAAGTCGTAAAGGACGAGCGGCGACGAGCGGATATCTCGAGCAGACTACTGTTGACGCAGGGGGATCGGCTTTTCGAAATTCTTCGACTCGTGTGCACACACACACTTCGGAAAGAGAGAGAAAGAGAGAGAGGACAGGGGAGTGCTATGTTGTAGCGAGATAAATCGCGAGATAAGCCGGGCCGAGGAGGAGAGCCGGCCTTCTTTTTTCCCTTGTCGCTCGCGCTCTCTCGGGCCACGAGGAGTTTTGTTGCAATTTGTAAGGTTAATGATTCGCTCGGATTAGCGTATCGGCGAAGTCGGGCTTGACTAATGGCGAGGCGATTCTCTTTGAGATTAGCGGCGTTCATTTGTTTTCGCTCCCCCGCCGCCTTTGGGCTTAACAAATTCGCTCGGAATTGAAATTCACGCGATCGGGTCGGAAGGAGGAAGGAAAGTGCCGAAGTGCCTCGAGGAAAATTATTTGGGCAAAAGTTTAAAAATTTAGCGTACACGACTCCCGAAAAAACTGCAAATAAACAAGCCGCGAGGAAAAGCATTCGCTCCCCCCCAGAAAAAAGAAAAGAAATTAGCTAGCAGCTATAACCCTCGTTCGTATCCCCCTCCCGCTTCCTCGCTCGTTGGCGAAAATTCGTGCGTGCGCGCGCGCCTGCGGCTATTTCGGTAGCGGCGCGAAGAAGACTTTGGCAGCGTCGCGACGCCGCCGCCGCCTTGGCCCAGGCCAGTTGAAAGGAGGCGTCTGCAGGGGACGCATCACGACCGCTTCGACACGACCGACGTCGCCGGCGCCGACGATATTTAACGCCCTCCAAACGAACGACGATTCCACTAACGAACGAGAAAAGACCCCATAACCGCATCCCCATTCGAATATTTATCCTTCCCCGATCGACTTACTCCTCGCCCTCTCCCCCGATTTTTCATACAACTGAGGTCTTTCCTCGACGAAGCATTAAATATATATATAAACGACTAGTTGAATTGAACGACGAGAGACTTGCGAGTCTTTCTTGAACGACATCGATAGATAAGCGCATATAAACTAAAAGGCAATGGCTGCTACGACTCTGGACTCCATCGACATCGCGAATATCCTCGCGCAGGAACTGCTGTTTCAGCAGGTAATCAATTAACACCTCCCAGGCTTTGTGGCGTTTCAATATACTAATCACTCGGATAATCGGCGGGCGCGGGCGCCCGAATATTCCGCGGAGAGATTGCACGGGCGGAGAGAGGCGCCGGTAAAAATAGTCGCCGAGAAATTTCCGCGAATGCACACGCGGCCGAGAGAGAGAGCGGATCGACCGAACGGTTAAGTAACAGCGACGCCCACGCCGCGTTCGATAAAGTTTTTCCCGATATAAATTTTCAAGTTCGAGAACGAGAGCGTCCGAGGGGGGAAGTCGGCGTTTTCCTCTTTTCGCGCGAGACACTTTTGGACGACTTGGAAAATCGAATTGCCGATCGGCGTTTGTAAAACACGGTTTTCCCCGTCGGGTAATGAGCGGCGCGAAACCGCGCGCTCTCTCTCGTAAATATTGGAGAGCGCGTTTCGCAAGGGGCTCTTGATACTGCCCTTTGTCTGCCGCTCTCTCTCGCTCGCCGCAGCAGCAGATTAGAGAGAAAGAGCTCGGCGCACTTATTTATAGAAGCGCGGACGCGTACGAAAATGCACAGCCGCTGCTTCTCTTTGTCTCTCTCTCTCACTCGGGCCCGTCCGCCTCTTTTACGGGCGCGTTTTGCTTTTCGTTTATTGCTCTTTTACGCGAGAGCTCATTCGCGGCACGCGCTCGACGAGAGAAACGGACGGAAGAGTCGGAGGAGGAGGAGGAGGAGGAGGGAGCGGACGGGCGTCAACTGTTGCATGCGAAACTCGCGCGCCGTTTTTAGCCTTATTTTTGCCCGCGAGAGAGAGAGAGCCCGGCTGAATAAAAACCTTTATTGCCGTGCGCACTTAATGACGGCCGGTACAATAAATTCCCGGCTGCAATCGTTACTCCGAAACGGCCTCCTCGCGAGGAGAGGCTCAATTGATTTTCAAGTTTCTCACTTGCCACTTTGCCTCGCGCTGGGAGGTTGAAGAGAATAATAGGGAGAGAGAGAGAGAGGCCCGGAACGTCGATCCTCTACGCAGGTCCGAGCCTGTCTGGACTGGCTGCGTCTGGCAGGCCAGCTCGAGAAAGAAAGAGAGAGTGGCCGCGGTTACGCCGATAGAGTCACGTTCGCGTACCGATATCGGGAGCAAGGTGAACGGCCAGTCACCTACATATCCTCGCCGCCGCCGCCGCCGCCGCCGCTGGTTCTCGCGCGTCCATCTTTTTCAAATCGGCGGCGGCGGCCGATTCAATTTCCATCCGCGCGCTTTCTCGGTAAAAGAGACGCTTGTACTCTCCGGAGCCGGCGCGCGATTGCGATTGATTTATGCTTCGTAACTGCCGAGATTACGAGCCATTATAAATCGCACGCGAGAGAGAGATGCAGTCTCTCCCCCTCCGGTCAAAGAGCGAAGCGCTGCTGCTGCTGCTGCTGCTGCTACTTGCTTATCGAGGCGGCGGCGCTGCGCAGATTATTGCGTACCTTTGTCCGACCGAGAGACAGAGCGGCTACTGTCTTCGCCGCTCGATCAAGTCGTCAAGCCTCGTTCGCGGCTGCTCCTTCGTCGGCCGACGGCCGACCGAGTCGCCTCTGCGTTTTCCGTACTAATGGGAGAGAGGCGGCGGATGAAGCGGCGCAATTGAAAGGTAAAGGCAGCGCGTCTTTTATTTTTCTCGCCCAGCAGCGGTCAGCCGTTGACCCGCCGGTTCGAGAAGCAGAGAGCCCGCTCGCCTCGGAACGCGTGGGCGTCCGGCCGAATATTTTCAGCGATGACACTCGACCGCGGCGCGATGCGCGATCGGGAGATGACGCTCGGCTTGTTTTTGCTTTACCTGCGTCCCGCCGCCGCCGCCGCCGCCGCCGTCATCGCGCTTTATACCGTCTCCTTTGTTTTCGTTCGCGCTTTCGTTCCTTGACTTTTCTCTTCCGACGCTTCGTTACCCGAGTTAACCGTTTTGCCGGCGAGCCAGATCATGCCGAGGTTTAGTTAAAGCGATAAATCCTCTCGCCCGGAGTGTGATGTGTGCTCGAGGCGCGTCGAGTGGGCGGATTTTTCAATAAATTAGAGCGCCGATCGGTAAATAGCGGAGGTTGAACGTTTCTTTAATTATGTTCTAATTATAGGGGGATAGAGTCGCGCGCCTAAAATAAGGCATGATTCCTCGGCGAATCATCGGCGCATTGAACTTGGTCCAATCCGCGCGGATTAGCATAATATTTGATCAGGGGCAGCAGCCCACTCGAAAAACAACGGAGCGCGTTTATTTATAATTTTAAATTCACAAACCCTTCTCTCCTCGTTTCTCTCTCTTTCTCTCTCTCTCTCCAGCCAGCCCGATTTGGACTGTCGCGCTCACGAGCCGATAAATTTCGCCGGTCCTGAGCCCTCGGCGCTGCCGCCGCCGCCGCTGCGGCTGCATCAGCGATATTTTTAAACGCTGCACTTTTGAAAGTGTCAGGGTCGCTTTCGCGCATGTCCATATGCGCGCAAGCTTTTCGGCCTCGGAGCGACGAGAGAGCCAGGGTTGTTCTTCGATGCTCCAGCGCAATTGAATTTTTAAAGCCGGGCAGTACAGGGCTCTCTCGTCGTTAAAAATAAGCGAAAAAGCGGCAGATTGGCGACGCCAATTATATCGATGACGACAGATTGTAAAGCAAGCCGCTCGTATTATCGCTTCGTCCCAAGATAACAGAGAGCCTTATCGGGCTTTGGGATCACGGATATTTTTATATCGCCTATCCCATTACCTTTAGTTCGAGGCCTCGAGCGGTCGGCGACGGAAGAAATATCTGATGGAAAATTATATGAAACTCGCGTTGTTTCCTCGTGCAGAACCCTTTATTTTCTAATAAAGGCTCGCGTTAAGATTCCGAGTTTTCCTTAATCGGCACAAAGACCGACTGCTGCGCAGTTGCGCCTCGGTAAGGTTGATTCGCGCACGTGCAAATGTTTTCCTTCTCCGCGCAAAGATGCGAGAGAGAGAAAATCTGTATTGCGCTCGGCTAAATATAGAGGGGAGCCAATTAAGACGCTGCGGTTTCGCTGGCAACCCTTTTTTCAGCAGCGGGAAAGTCAATGTTGAGCTTTGCCACGTGCTTTTTCGGCTTTTTTTCTTTTTTGCGCGCTCTTTGTGCGGCGCGGTTCGTTGTTGATTCGCTCTCCTGGTGATACGGCACTTATATATTAGGAAATCACGTGGAGTCTGAGTTTATGTTGCGCTCGAGTATTGAATATGCAATAGGCGGCATTTTCAATTTAGCGATGGAATAATTTCTGGTTTCGAATGCCTTCCCCGATTCGTTCGACGGAGCGACATGTTTTCAATGCCGCTCAGAGTTCGAGGAAACGTTTATTCGAATTATAAGAACATTTTTTACAATTGAATTTATAACACTAAAAAATGATCTCAATTATCAAATTGCTTCGTCCCCACTTGTATAAAAATATACTGCATGTCTCCTTGCGTCATGAAATACCAAAGGAGGATAAAATTAGCCGCGAAATCACACAGACACACGCAGACACGTACAATGCGGATGCCGTTATCGCGGCTCGCTCGCGTCACCGAGCTCTAGTTGAAGAAAAAAGTCTAAATTTCTGTCTTTCCTTGATTGTTACAGCTGGTTTCATCTCTGGACGGGCTGCACAGCGGCGTGCCGACGCGCACGACGCCGACGCTGACGCCAACGACGCTGCGCTCGATCGAGCAGACCTTCCTGGAGTTCACGAGCGAGTCGGCGTCGCACAGTCGCGAGGCCGGCTTCGTACCCCCGTTGATCGAACCGTCGCAGCCGACGCCCGCGCAGACCCACAACAACTCGGCGCAGGTCCACGAGCACAGCAGTATCCTGCTCGAGGTGCCCCAGACGCAACAGCAACAGCAGCAGCAGCAGCAGCAGCACTCGGTACAGCAACAGGTGCAGCCGCAGCAGCAGCAGCAACCGCAACAACAGCAGCAGCAGCAACAGCAACAGGCTCAGCCACAGCAAACCACCACGAGGCGCAACATGGGTGGAAGAAGGCCAACCAGGACGGTCGGCATGAGTCCTGAGGAGGAGGAGAGGAGACAGATACGCAGGGAGCGCAATAAGATGGCCGCGGCCAGGTGCCGCAAGAGGAGGATGGACCATACCAATGCCCTACTTGAGGTGAGATTCTTTAGTTTTAGCTTTTTCCCGCTTACTGCAGCGAGCAAAAACATTGTTAAAGCAGCTGAGAATGTCGCGTGTAAATGGAATCCTTTATGAGCTTACATAACAGACGGCATTCTTGGAAGTGTTTTAGAAAAGTATCGACAATCATTTTACTTGTCAATTACGTAATTTCGTGTCTTCTCAGTAAACTTAACTTAAAGTAAATAAAATTTATCTGTAAAGGTTTCTATTTCACGCTAGCCATAAATAAAATTGTTTTCTTAGAAGATGCACTAACGAGAGCAGTTAAGATAATTATATTTGTCTCAAAGTACTTTATAATAGGAGCACACTGTTTCTTTTAAACGAATAAAGTTATTTTCGTCGGATGTAACCTTTGAAAAATCAATTAAAGAATATTCTATCGTCTTGCAGGAAACCGAGGGTTTGGAGCAGAAAAAACAAAGTCTGCAGGATGAAATCCAGCAGCTACAGAGCACAAAAGATGAACTGGAATTCATGCTCGAAGCTCACCGCCAAGTATGCCGCCTACAATCCTCGTCTCCTCCCGACGTCAAGCCGATTATCTCCGGCAACTCTCCCAACAGCAACAACGAGCTTCAGTCCGAAGAATTCTCCGATCTATCCTGCGAGCAGCAGAAGCAGCATCACCACCAGCAGCAGCATCATCATCAGCAGCACGACGACGGCCTGAACGGGCTGCGACCCAACAGACCGAACTCTCTGCCCGTCGGCTTCGACAACAATAACCAACGGCCGACGTCGCTGCCCATTTTCACGGAACCAAAGCCGCGTCCGTCCAGCCTGCAGTTCAAAACCGTCGAGACGCCGTCGTACATGAAGACGGCAAACGAGGTCGCCGGCATCCCCATCACAACCCCGTCGAGCGGCATCCCCTTCAACTTCGACTCTCTGATGGAGGGCGGCACTGGCTTGACGCCCGTCTCCACTCCTCTCGTGCCCTCTTGTTCGAGTCAGCAGAGGAACAACAACACCGGTAACCATCATCACATGTCCGCCGTCGACCTCAGCTCGCCAGACGCCAATCCACCCAAGCTCGTGAGTTTGTGACGCCAGGAAGACGCCTTCGTCGACTTTGAAGCCGACCCCGAATGAGCTTTCTTACCCTCTTCTTTGCTGCAGCATCAGGGTGCTCTACTTGCCTCCCTGCGCATAATGAGCACCCAAGTGCGGAGAAACACGTTGCCATAGTCACGAAAGCGCATCGCTTCGCTGACGGTTTTTACGTTTTTTTCTAAAGCGGATCTGCTGCTGGGCTCCGCTTTGGATCAAGTGCTCGATCGTTGCTTTATATTCGAGAGAATTTTTAGCGGCCTCTGCGTCCGGTAGCCCTGGTTTTCTAAGGGAAAAAGATGTTTGCGAACGCATAACGACGTATACATGATGATAATAATGTAAACATGTCAATTTTTCAGTATTGTACTTTGGAACACGAGTAATAAAGACGTTACTTCAAGTTTTAAATTTAAGATGTTTTTTTAAAAAAAGAGAAGCAGTGTTTATCGGGTCTTTTGTATCAACGTTGTGCAAATTTTTCTCAAAGTTGTATTTTTTAAACTTGAAGAGAAGGTAACATTTTTTTAGCCAAGAGAGATTGGGGCTTTTGTGCGAACCTTCGACAGAGTAAGCGCGAGAAAGCTCTTTTTTGTGTAAGGTGATAAAAAGTAAAGAGGAAAAAATAATTTTACGCTATTTCTTATAAAGAGCATCGAAACGAAGTAGTTATAATGAGTAAGATTATTGTCATTTCTCAAATAAGTGAATTTTTATATTTTTAGATAATACGACGCGATGAAACGATAGATTTTTAAGGAGACAAATTTAGCTGAACGTTTACGCTAGCCTGTAAGGAATCACAGATGAAAGTAAATTAATTTTTTATGGCCAAGCGGACCGATCGATTTTTCTTTCTTCCTTGTCGAAGAGAAAATGCTTCGTTCGTTTATTAACGTGCAATTTTACAGATCCAGATTTGAAAAGTATATTTTCAATGTAATCAAATTTATAGGTAGTGCGAGCGGCAATTGCGTCCGTTTGGCTTATTTCGATTTTTCTTGTCATAATGACGCAGCCAAAGTGTTTGCGTGCCTCGATGAATATTGTATAATGTTTAATCCCTCCATAAACATAATATATATAAATATATATTTTATAATGTACGACAATTTTGCATGACTTTGAGCAATATTAATATATTTATATATGCGAGAAGCGCCGCGACGCGTCGATGATCCCTTAAAAAAGTATGTATAGATTAAAGAAGAAACGAAAGTCAAAAAGTTTCTTTGTAGTAACGCTAGCGATCTCTTCTCTTTTTAATTTAGTGAAAACTTGCGGGAACATCGAGCCTCGCGGTGCACGGCTGCGAGATTAATTGATGATTGTGTAACTAAATTGTAATAATAAGTCATCAACGATGCAATATATTTTCTTTAACTCAAACAGCCAATAAAAGGCCTTGGAACTACAAACTAATTTTTTACTATTTATTTCATTTTCCAAACCACTTTTCCTTCGATTTCTTAAATTACTTTATATTAATCTTTAAATTACGAACACAATATAAATTATATAATACTTTTTATTTACATAACAAAACAAGTAATAATTTAAAAATAGCTTGAATATATTTACAAGTTATATTACAAATTTTCAATATTTACGAAAAACCAGTTACTCTTTTTATAGCGTTTTGTTCATCATTAGCATTCATTACACTGTAATGACTAAACTCCATTGTAAATGTAGCATTGCCAGATGAAATTATCCTTAATTGTGTTGCATATCCTAATAATTCTGATAGAGGAATTTCACACAAAATAACTTTGTTTTGAGCTCTCACGTCTATACTTTTTATTTCGGCTCTTTTTCTAGATAAATCTCCCAGGACGCTTGAAGATGCTTCTTCTGACGTGACGACTTCTAGATTCATAATTGGTTCTAATAATACTGCTTCACTCTCTTCCAATATCTGTAATTTATAGATAAAATTAATACTGAAATATTTTAGCAAATAACAAACAAAAGAATTTTTTCATTGTTCACATATTTTATTGTACAAAAACTTTTATCTTTGAATGCCTTGAAATTTAATACATTTGAAATAACATTTGAACATCAAAATTCAATCATTTTAATAAACTACAAATTTTCAAAATTTAATTTTTAGGTTTACAACAAAATTTACAAGTTATGATTTTAAAATAGAAAGTTAAAAAGTTAAAAAAGATCCTGAATGCAGGGTGGATATTTATCACTACTTTATAGTGTTAGCAAGAGACCGTTAGAGTACTGGAGCAAACACAAATCCAGAACAGGTTCTATCAGAAGAGTATTTGACGAAGAGTTAAATGAAAATGTAGGTTATTTACATTTTGTAAACAAAAAATACAGATGGATAAATAGTAAATATAAATTTATAATTAAAGGTTTTGGAAATTCAAGATGTCGAAGATTCAAATTGTCAAAAGACATGGATCATGTGTCCGCCTGAAACACACCAAGTACTTGATATCAAATTACCCTTCCTTGTGATGGTCCTCAAAAATTCTCACACGCAATGTCATTTTTCACTTCAAGTAATAGATAAAGATAATGTTAGGCATCTTATTAATTTTTCAAATACTGAAGCTAAAAAAAATCCAAATAAGAATGCACCACTTAGGTTGCACCTGCTTTTAGAACCAGGCTGGAATAAACTTGAAGTAGATTTACGTCACTTGTGCAAACTTTTTGAAACTGAGTTTGATGCATTATCCCGAATAAAAATTTGTGCTAGTTGTCGACTTCGAAGAATATACTTTACTGACAAACACTATGATGAAAATGAAATGTCTTTACCGTTGTATCAAGGTTTTCTGGATCTCTATATGTTAAAGTGGGGTATTAAAACTGTTGAAAGAGCAACTCAAACAAAAAAGACAGCTGGTAAAAGTACTATCACATCCAAAGACAACACTTTACATCCTGTGAATGGATTTAATAAATTGTTTTTGAAAAATCTGCAAGCTAAATCTGACAAAATAGTAGAAGAATTTTTTTCCAAGCATTCTTTGAAATCAGTTAAAGATTATCTTGAATTTAAACGCAAGGCAAAAATTAAGCCTTATGTAATTCCCGATAATAGCAAAGTTTATAGAAATATTAGAGGTTCAGATTCAAGTATCATGGATGTCAATGATATTAAAAGAACCTTCTTGCGTGATAATTATTTGAATGGAAGATTACATTTTGATGAAAAGAAAGCTAGTGCAGATTCAAAAGACGAAAAAAAAGAGACTTTACATTCTATCTACAAAATTCGAAAGTACAGATATCCTGAAATAATAGAAAAAAAAGTGAGTGCTGTAAAAACTGATCGAATAATGACCAGTTCAATAAACAAAATTAAAGAAGCAACTAAAAATATATAAATATATTATGTAACAATTTTCGCTGTATTAATATAAATATACTACATAAAAATAGAAAAATTCATATTAATCCTAAAAATGTAACTTACTTTCTTGATGCACTGAGCTACAGAAGCAGTCACAATTGATTCTGAAGTTCCTTTCTTAACTTCTAACCAGTGTAATTTTGCCACAACATTAACAAGAGGACAACCTAGTTTTGGCCCATTTAAAAAAGCAGCATTAACCCCTTTCTTAATAACATTTAGAAGTTTTTGATCTATATTTGCTAAATTTGCAGCACTGTCTTTTGATTTATCAAGAATTAATTGTTCTTTCCCAGGATGATTCGGTATTAGTGAAAGAGTTATAGAAATCTCGTGTTTTGTTTTGCCAATTTCATGTTTAACAGTATGTGTCTTTTTTAGTGGCTTATCAATTGATTCTTTATAGGCAATTTGTAATTCTCCTAGATCTACATCAATTTTGTATTCACTGCGAATCCTTTCTTTTATTATGTCAATGTGCAATTCACCCATGCCAGCTAAAATTGTTTGACCTGTTTCAGAATCTTGAGTAACTCTGAGACTTGGATCTTCTTTTTCCAACTGTTGAAGAGCTTCTTCCAAGGCATTTGTGTAGGACATAGAAGGAGGTTCTATGGAACAAAAGAAAACAGGATCCGGTATATTTGTTCCAATAGAAAACACCTTTTCAATTTCTTCTGTGCTAAATGATGTTTTGCTTTCCATTTGCCTTTTAGCACGAGCAGCAACTGAAGCACTGTTTGTTAATAAATCTCCAGTTATTGTATGCTTTAAACCTGTCAGAGCAGCAATATTCCCTGAATCAATCTCTAAGATTTCTTCATAATCATCAGCATAGGCAGCATACAATTTTCCACTTTGTTCAGTTACATCTCTTTGAATGTTATAAATTTTTTGACCTTTTTTCATGTTTCCTGTGTAGATTCTAAAAAACGTAATAGGTCCTCTTTGCTTATCATGTATTATTTTAAATACTCTTGCAGATAAATTATCACCGAAACATTTGTATAATCTTGAATATTGATTGTGATCAGGAGTTGGTAAATACAATATGACACTATCCATTAAAGACTGAACTCCAATGTTTTTGTATGAACTACCTAATAATACAGGTACTCCTTTATTTGACAGGGTAATTCTGCGTAAAGAATCAACTAGAACTTGTGGAGAAACTTTGTCTAAAGAGTCTTGTTCAATAACAATATTAGCTAATTCATCATCTACGCCAGATAATTTGTCTGTTAAATATCTACGTTTTTCTAAAGCCTTTTCAAATAATTCTTTACTCCCATTTTCAGTAAGTCCTGATTTTAGTACAGTTCTTCCTTGTGTTTTTTTATCAAAAACAATTTTTTCAAGAGTAATGATGTCAATAATTCCTATAAGCCCTTTTTCATCTTTAAAAGGTATATGAACAGGAAATGTGACAGCATCTAGTTTATTTTCTAAGGACTTTAAACACATTTCAAAATTGGCATCTACTCTATCCATTTTATTTACATAAACTAATCTTGGTAATCGATACTTATCAGCTTGTCTCCATACAGTAGATGTTTGAGCTTCTACACCTGCACTGCCATCAAGAACAATAACTACTCCATCCATAACTCCAAGCGCCTGTTCAACACCCATAGTAAAGTCTATGTGACCTGGAGTATCTATTAAATTAAACCTATAATTTTTCCAATTGAACGTTACAGCTGCAGAGCAGATTGTTATTCCTCTTTCTCGTTCTTGATCCATGAAATCTGTGACAGTATTTCCATCATGAACTTCACCCATATGCTTTATAATTCCTGAATAATATAACATTCGTTCTGTCGTTGTTGTTTTTCCTAAATAATAATTATTAATTAGAATCGAATAAGAGATATATTAATATTACTTCTAACCTTCAAAAATTTCATCACTAGACTGACTTTGTAACACAAAATTTATGGATAAAATAAATGTATCATTTTTTTACATACAATTTTTTGACAACTATTTATAAATATTATAAAAAATATACCTACCGGCGTCTATGTGCGCGAGTATACCGATGTTTCGAATTTTTTCGATGCTGCATTTTTCATTAACTACTGTAGCCGCAGTTTTATTTTGATGTGAAAAGCGTTTTTGTAACTTATTTAATGAACTTCTTACAACATTTCGAAATATCATTTTACAATTGTAAAATTAAGATTTAGATTCGTTCTTTTGACAAAACATCGATGTAACATTGTGTGTTTATTACGCGCTTACCGGAAACACGCGAGATTCATGAAGATTGAAGATGTTGGCGGGAAAAATTATAGTATATACATAAAATTTTTAATTCATTTTTAGTTTATCTAAAGAGACAATGTACTTGAATAAATGTTTAAAATCTGATGCACATAATTAAAACAAATTTAATATAGCTTTACAATTTTTACTTCTACTTATTAGTTTCAAATTTTACATTTCAAATTTTTATTGTTTCCATTATAACAATTATTTTGTTTCAGTAAGAAAAAATCCGTCTTTTAATTTTATAATTTTCTTATGTGTCTATAAATTAATACTAATGTAGTAAAAATTAACAATTTATTACAAAATTTATTTAACAATATTCAATTTAATAATATCTTTGCTTAATTGTATCTTCATCAAAGTACGCATTATATTTTTTCCACAGTCTTCTTTTCTTTGGATCCTTCTTTGAATGAGCTGGTCCAATGTTGGGCATCAAACCTACAACATTTTTTTCTATTTTAAAATATATACTTTGCAATTCTTTGTAGATTCAAATTATTTTAAGAACTATGTACGTATTATAAAAATCTATTAGCTACTCAATTTTCTTTGTTTTATAAACTTTAATAAAACGTTTTAATAAGGCTAAATGATTACACACCTGCCTTCTGAGCCATGGCAACCATTATACCAACTCGCTTTTGTTGAACAGAACATAAGCCAGTAATTCTTCTAGGCAACATGCAACCATCACTTCTTAAAAATTGTTTAAGAATAAGTACATCCTAAAAAGTATCAGTTTAAAAAATATCTTGATTAGCTGAAGATGGGGTTGATTAGCCATTCAAATTTAAAATAAAAAATAGAAACCTACTGTATGTTTAACATCGACACCTGCAGAACATAAAACACATGCTCCATTTTCAGCGGGTTTCAATCTCAAATGTTCTTTTGGATCTGGTTTAAAGACACCTTCTACAATTGTTTTATTTCCTTCTTTGGTTTCTATTACTGAAATCAAAACGTACTTAATTAAAGCGTATTTAAAGCAATTAATTATACAACTCATTTTTAAATCTTAAAATTTAAAATGAAATATTTTCAACTAACAGGTTAACCAAGAAGTTGAGTAAGTAAATAAATGAATGTTACTAACTTTCTTTTAAATTCCTTGCTGCAGACAATGAAATACTCCTACCATATTCTACTGACAACAAATTTCTTCGGAAATTTGTAAACAATCGTGAAATCGCCATGATTTCACGATCCTACTGTCTGCTCTTCTGTGTACTGAAAAAAGCTCGCGGTCCGAGCGCCGGGGAAGGAGAGGTTACGATATACCTAACTTTCACTTACAAGTCGGGGTAAAATTAACTCAAAAATTAAATTCCCACATAATAATAATTAAATTCCAATAATAATTTATGCGACATTTAACGTTTCTTTTACAAATTCATGAATTGAATATTTTCTAAATCCTGAATTTATTAATAATAATATGTTTGAAAATGACTACGTTAAATCAAGTCCGTCGATTGGTTTATTCCGCTGGAATCCGGCAAAAGGTAAGCAGGCGACGTGGCCGCATTGTCGTCTACTATCTATACACTTTGCACAACTATACTGACGACAATACGCACAGCAAAAAAGAGTTGGTTCGGTGATCATCCCGAAAACAAAAGTGAGCTGTCATGTGAAGCCGAGAACACAAGTTCTCAGCTTTCGAGATCTAATTTATCTTGGTATAGAAATTTTTGTTATTTCGCAAAGTCAAAGAAGGGTTGCGCCGGAAAAATGGGGCTTTGCAAGTGCCCAAAGAGAAAAGTCACAAATCAATTTTGCTTTGAACATCGTGTCAATGTTTGTGAGAATTGCATGGTTACAAATCACCCGAAAGTAAGATAATACTCTGACTTTGTAATAATGCATTGACTTGTATATATTTTACACTATGCAGATTTTTTAAATTTTTACTAACAATTTTCTTGATGATTTAGACTTGACATAACCAAGTTTACATGCTGTTATCTTTTCTTCTCTATGTTATTTTAAAAACTAATGATTTGTGCAAAAAATTAATTTGATATACATTCATTAATATATAATTTACAGTGTGTAATCCAGTCATATTTACAATGGCTTCAAGACAGCGATTGTAATCCAATTTGTACATTTTGTGATGAAAGTCTGAGCAGCAAAGATTGCTGCCGATTAACATGTTATCACGTTTATCATTGGGCATGTCTTGACTCCCATTGTAGAAGTTTACCTGAATCTAAAAACTCTTCAAACTACACTTGTCCAACATGTAATGCTCGTATTATTCCACAACCAAATTTGGTATCTCCAGTAGCAGATGTTTTGAGGGAAAAACTTGCAGGAGTAAACTGGGCAAGAAATGTTTTAGGAATGCCTCTGGTAATATAAATTTAGTAATTATTTTTTATTAAACAATGTTTTAAAAATATTTCTTTAATACCAATAGGTTTTTATGTTTTAGTTAAGCTTTGAAAAAGAAGAAAAACCAGAGGAAATCCGTAATGTTTTAGAATCAGAAGATCCTCAGTCATCTGTATACCAAAATCACATAACATCTTCAGCTACTTCAAGAACAAGTAGTACTGTAACTTCATCAAATTCTATTCCAAACAATGTACATGCCAATAATCAGAAATTAGGTCCGCCATACTCAGTTGTAAATATGGAATCCACTTCAGCTATGTCAGTTATGTCTAATCAAGTGCCAAGAAAAGTTTTTGAAGCATATGATGATCCAAAAGGTTTCTCTTATGATCACGATGAAAATAAATATCAAAGAAAATCAGCAATAGAATGGTTTTTGAGATGGTGGAAACTAATTACACGAACGCCGGCGCGAAGAAGAAATTCTCCTGGCTCGTTGCAAAAACGATATGCGACTATAGTAATTGTTGGAATTTTTATCTTTGTTCTTATAATAATGCTATTTTCTTGGATGGGCAGAATGGCAACAGACGGTGATCCAGCTTATGATCCTATCAACAACCCAATGATTAAAGTTCAAGAAAGAGAGCAATCGAATTAATTGTAAATATAATGTGATGTTTTTGGATTACTGTTTTATATTTTCAGAATCCACGAGTCCTAGTTGTATATGTAAAGCTGTGCAAGGCAAGGACTTCTTGTAAAAATAAGATAAACCGATTGATTCGACTCGTGTCTATACAAGTTAATATTAATTTTTTTACTCTTATGCATGGATCTAAAAGACTGCAGAGAAGAAAGGTCCATAAATTTATGGTAGCTTTATAAACAAAAACAATACGCATATTATGGATCAAGGTTTATTATTAGTTGTAAAATTTGTTATAAAATATAACTTTTATTTGATTGTATAAAAATATTTATAAACTATTATTCTTGCAATTGCATAATTTTAATATTATTAGTAAGAGTAACTACTCTTTTCATATCGAAATCCTTAGAAAATAAAAAGGCCTTTAAATTTAAATGATGAATTTGTTGAAATTCAAATAAAATACAAATTGGTAGCAATTTGCAAAGGTAATCGTGAAATATTAATCTTCAGACCGCCGGAAAGCCTAAACATAGGCGCTATCGATGATCGAAACATTAAAAAGGATATTCAAGATACAAGTACGTTTCACGACTTTTTAAAAGGAATTACAGAGCATTCAGTACTACTGATCTAAAGGTTAAAGTTATGCACTTTAGACAGCTTTATACAATATTTACTCACGAATATGTACATAATCTAGCAAAATGTAAACTTTGTAAACATTTGCACGAGAACCGACAAAAAGATGAAATAGATTAGTATATAAAACCAAAATGTCAGATTTTTTCCCAGTAAAGTTTAGTAAACGTAAAATATAATTTTATTAGTGCAATAACTGTTTTAACATTTTTTTATTAACGTCTAATCATATTTTTTATCTAGCAATATATTCAGATTGTTTAGATAAAACAAGCATAAACTATTTGTAAAAGATACATTTTGTTTTTTTATATAATTTGTAGTTAGTAAAGAGAATACACATTAAATTACCATTCCGAAGAATGCAATATTTTAAAGAAAATCTTGTTTTATTTCACGGTATCTTCATCATTGGCAACCATTATATTATGCATTCACCGAAGTACATAATTTTCCAATGTACGCTTATAATTTTTAAAAATAAAAACTTTTCCACAATGCTTCTGCTTCGAATTTTTTAAAATCGCTTCCGACGACGTGTGGCCGATTAGGATCTTGACAAATCCCAACTAACGAGTGGCAGAATAAATAAGAGCTTCGTAGAAAACCAAAACAGGCTCTTGGGACCGGGTAGTGGGGAGTCGACAGGCTGGATTCTCGCTTTAGTTAGGGCCACTCGGCTCAAAGACGTCACTCGGGCAGGTAGGCATTCTGGGTCCGAAGTCCTCGATCGCCACCGCAAGTACCGAATAGTGAAGATATTTACGCCGGTATATGGAAATTCTGTCAGTGCGGCTATGAATCTGATCGAGCAGCTCTGTAGAAATGAGTGGACGTGGTCCTTCGCCTTGGCCTTCGCTGCCGTTGGTCTCGGTAAGTCCCCGCATTTACGTAACGAGGATCTGGGGAGGAAACCGCGGCTCCGCTTTCCGCACTTGTCAGCGACTGAAAGAGGAGCCCCGCTCGTCATTACAAGTTTTGGCTTTACGATCTAGGATCTAGAGTATGTGATAGTATTGCACAGTTGAGAATAATCGGAGGAATAGATTCGCTAAAATTCAAATTTAAGTTATTTACGAATTAAACGAAGAAGGGAAGAGACGCTGGGCGTTGTTTGCAATGAATAAATCACACATACCTTTAAAGAATCTACTGCCAAGACTTCGTGTAATGATGAAATGATTACCAAAGTAACAAAAAGCGATTGTTTTAATTAGAAAGATAAATAAGATAAATGTATTTTAATAAAATAAAATATTTGAAGAACGTTTTGCATGTAACAATAAAGTTTTTAAGCTAATTATAGAAACGCTTATTAATGAAATCCATTGAAGAATTTTGAAATTTACATAATACCAATAATACTTTTTATCTATCTATAATTTAAATTTGGATTAAAACATTATAAATAAGTAAATAGCATTGCGGGATAATAATAAAATTAAAATAGACTTGTATACTACTTTACACGTACTGACGGAAAAATTAAAAAGACACTTATTTTTACGAAAAAAATACTTGTCTTAAAATCATTAAAATTTATATTTTTACAGTTTCTGAAAATTATGAAATTGTACTGAAAATGTCGGAAAATGTATAAAAATTAAATTGAAATTTAAGGTGAAAGTGCAAGCTTTCACATTCTCTAAATAGCATTAGTGTCACTTAGGAATGTATTAAAAATGGATTAAAATGATCAAATCTTTGAAATGTACAAGTGTACAACTTAGACTTTAAAAATGTAAGTTAAACGACTTGCTGAAATCTGAAAAATGATTCACTCGAACGAAAATATAGAAATTTGTTCCGAAGACTGAATCCTTTAACTTCAATTTGCTTTTTTTATTTCTCTTCATGTAGAAAGAACGCGAAATAATGGAGCATAAAATTTTGAAGAGCGTATCTTTTTAAAGTCTTTTAAAAAAAAAAAAAAAAAACAGTTCGCCAATAATTATCCCATAAATACTCAGTGCATTTTATTAATTACTTGCAGGGGGCGCGTATATACGCAAGTACTGGTATCCTCGGCGCCTGCGACTGGGCCCACATCACGTGGTTGTGATAACCGGCTGCGATTCGGGCCTCGGCTACAGCCTGGGGCTTCATTGCAAAAGGTACAAAATTACAGTAATTGCGAGCGTCCTTCGGGAAGACAGTCCTGGTGCCTTGGATCTCAAACAAATGGGCCACCGCGTCTTACAACTGGACGTTACCAACAGAGACAGCGTTAAGAAGTTTGCACAAACCATTCAGGAGATCTTGTCTGATGAGGGATTAGGTAATATTATACGCAATATATATTACGTTTATTTACTCAATCATGAAATGGGATTAAAAATAATAATCGGTAGTAAGAAAATGAGCTTGGAAAAATTATTAACATTTTTTAGTTTGTCGTTTCGTCACTAGCCTAATAAAATGTATATTAAAATAAACTATAATTTACGTTAAAATGAAATTCAAACACACCAAGTACTATTTATGGGTCCTCTCTAAATTGGCTGTCACCTAAATCAAGCGCAAAATCTCCAAGCCTCATTAAAATTCACAGCGCGAGCGTTTCTAAAAGAAAAAAAAAAAAAAAATCCGATTTCAGAGCTGTACGCGCTGGTGAACAACGCAGGGAAGATGGTGTTCGGCGAGTTCGAGTGGCAGCTGGAGGAGCAGGTCCGCCAGCAGATGGAGGTGAACGTCTTGGGCACGATGTCCATCACGAGGGAGCTGATTCCGCTTCTCAGGCGCTTCTCCGGCAGGATAATCAACGTGACGAGTCACTGCGCGCTGGCCCAACTACCTGGACTCTCCGTCTACGGAGCGTCCAAGGCCGCGCTTCATGCTTGGTCCAACGCGCTCCGGATCGAGCTGGGAAAGCTGGATGTGAACGTCGTAATGTTTATACCGGGTGAGGTTCTTCTTATTGGCTCGTGGGCCAGTTTTTTTTATTTTACTTTGAAATTTACATTTTCGGCGTTTGGTTCCTTGTACATATAGATATTATTTATAAACATTTGTTGGATACAAAATTTACATGTTTTACTAGTAGATTCATTATTATTAATTATTTTCTTAATTTAAAAGTATATTTAATGTAATACTTTTTCAGTTTTCCAATGAAAAATTGCACTTTTGTCACAAAATTCATTTTTAAAATTATGAAATAATCTCTAATGATATAAACACGATTAAAACTACGTAATGTAAAATGTAACTTTTTCGACTCCCGCCAGGAAACTTCTTGGGGCAAAGTAATATAATGGCTGAGCAGGAAAGGTATTTTGAAGAAATGCGTAGCGGCATGAAGGCAGAAACGTGGAACTTATATAGCCAATACTTCGAGCAGTACAAAAATCACTTGTCTTCGTTGTCCAAGATAAATGGTTACCGTCCAATAGAGAATTCGAAGTTGTACGAGACTTTTGACAGGGCACTGACGCACGCAAATCCGTCTCCGATTTACAAGTTAGTACACTGAAAAACAAATATTTTATCTTAATTCGTGAATAGTTTTTTCATTTGCAATTATTTTGAGCATATGAACACTATTTAATTTAAGAACTGCTTAATATTTTTTTAAATATGAAACTAAAATTAATCTAAAGTTTCAACATTTAAGAATTATTAATATAATTATTTTACAACAAATATTGCTTTTTACAGATTTACTTATACGATAAATTAAAATTTTAATTTAATAATAATTCGGTAGTATGCAAGTATTTAAATATCTAATCTTCAATTTTAAATATAATCTGAAACTATATAAACATCAGTAACTTAAAAAAAAAACTTTTAATATGTAACTACTACTTGTTTAATTTAGAAAAATTGATCAGATTACTATAAGATATTTGATAGTACTAATTACTTCTGACGTACAGATGAATGCGATAAAATTTGTATTTTATATTACAAATAGGAAGAAATTAAGTTTATAGTTATATTGAGCGTAATTTTAAAAAAAGTATATTTTAAGGTCGGCATTGCAAATAGAAGAGTTCAAAAATTAAAAATTATTTCGTTAACTTTAATCATTTTGTTTTTTTTTTTTTTCATTAAAAAAGATCAATTAAGATTAATTAACATTTGATTGTTATTAAAAAGATTGTTATTTACCTTTGAATTATTACTTAATCCCACCAACAGATATTGATATTAAAAAAAAAAATTTCCATTGGAAAAAGTGTAAAAAATTTAAATTTAGACCCAACTAATTAAGTCGAATTACAATTAATAATTTAAAACGCAAGGATAAACTAGAATCCACAAAAACTAATGAAAAAAGAACAAACGCTTCCGAAACATTAAAGATAAAAGAAATCTGACGAATCGCCAGAGCATAAAACTTTCGTCAACAACGCGATGCTTATCATTCCACGTGCAAATAGGCAATACCCTAAATCTTTTAATTTCTCTCGGCGCTGCACAGAGCGATTACAGAGGCGACGGGAGCACACCTGCGAGTTGTCGTAATCAAAAGATATTGTCCAGATTCAAAAATAACGGCATGCGCCCCTTTGTTTGTGCAGGTGCGAGCCGTGGAGATATAAGTTTTATCACTGTCTATTCCGTCTCGCGCCGATCCGCGTGAGAGACCGACTCATCGAGAGGTTCACCAAGCTGCCGAGGTGGACATCAGCTACGATCCACCGTCACCGACGTCTCAATTCTTCGTGAAGCCGTCCGTCGGGATGTCTGCGCTTCTCGATCCCCTGAAATCAAGATTTAGAGTTTTAAGATTATGCGCCAATTGATTGAGTTTATTTCTAGAAGGGATCAGGGTGACCTACGTATAATTGAGATTGATTGTTTGTGCTTGAAATTGATAATTTTACGCGGGGAATATATTTAAGAAGTAAGACAAATCTAAATTTTAAGGAAGTAGGTATTTTATTGGGAAGTAATTTTTGTTTACAATCGAAACATTTTAAACTTGTATTTTTGAAGTAGCATTGATAACTTCCTATTAGATTTTAAAATATTTTTTATTCTTCGACTATTAGATTTTACAATATTTTTTATATGCTTTTAATTTTTAAAATAGAATTTTTATTATAAGTTTAACGTGCTTTTTAAGACTTGTTATGTTAAATTGACGCTTCAAACAGAAGCTTGAAAGTTATGTACACTATTTAATTTTAAATTACAAAGTATTATTACTGTTAAGTTAAACCCTGAAACGTTGTTAGTCAATCGAAGAGATGAGGAATAGATTGAATGTATCTCCCAAAATTTGCATTGCTTTTGTCACGTCCCTCAGATTGCGAGAGAAGCAAAAAGATATGATCTGTACATTTGAATGCTCTCCGTCGTCTTATTCCCTCCGTTTGGTCACTTTTGTCAACGGCTTATATTTACCATCGCCCAAAGCGGCAACGTTTCAAAATCATTTTTTATTGTCAAGAAACGCTGAATCGATTTACAAAACAATAAACCACTATTTTGAATTTCATCAACGAGCGTATTTACCCATTGCACATCACCTAATCGTCTTAATGCTGCGTTCTATCTCTTAAATTTCGATTTTTAAAAAAGTCGCTGCGCGCCTCAGCCTCGAGAGCGCTGAATCAGCGGCTTCCCTACGCCGCTAAGGAATCGGTCGGCTCTCGAAAAGCGAGTCAGCTTGGTTTATTTTTAGTCGTCCGATCGCAGCGCCAATTGGAGCGACACGCAAAAATCGCTCTCCGAAATTAATCGTCGGACGGGGAATGTAATTGTTTCAGCGTAATCGATAAGGAGGATTCAATTGGACACCTGCGCGAGGATTCCGGTCGCCAAGGAGGGAGATAGTTGACGCACAATTATCAGCCGGCCGCGATTAGATACTGCGAGGCCTTAAATACGCGAGGCGAGACGTTTGCATCGGTAGACAAGCCGCGAGACGCAAGACGACGAGTCGCACAGCGAGGAGCTTTTTATTTTCGAGCAACAGACACAGGAAGAAGGATCAAACATGAAGGGCAGCTACGGTAAAGACTGCTTTTATTATTGTTCTTTATCGCTTTCGACGATAAGTCATATTAATTGGGTTTTGCTGTTCTTGTTTTTGTACGTGTACTGATTATTATTAATTAACTTGACGTAAATAACTATCAAAACGAAGCGTTTCGAACTTAACTAAGCTGTCGTATATTCATTATTAACAAATGTGCAGTTTTAAATTATAAAATATATAAAATATAAAATTTAATCATTTTTAACTGCTACAATGATTGAAACTTTTTTATCTGATATTTTTAGATTTTACATTTAACGTTTTAATTTGAACATTTTAGAGCTGCAAAAACATACTTACAAGTGAATTTACATATAATGAATCACGTATTATCGTAATTCAAGCTTATATTAAACATTCAAGCACAAATGATTCGCAATTCCTTCGCCTACAGCTTTTGCGCGATTATAAAAGCACGGCTTGATAATTTTGTAATAAAGGATTAAGTTAATTTGAAAATAATCATCAATTAATCATCTTGCAATAAAATTTTCCGAAGAATAATCATCTTCTATATATTAGGCATTTTCTGCAACAGTATAGAGTCGGTACAGCATATTTACATAGCTTTTTAAACCCATTTATTCCAACATTTAAATCTTTCATATCGCTAAAAACATTTAAAAGCTGAAAAAGTTTCCGACTACCATTATGATAACGTTACAATGTAAAGAAATTCATAAAAATTCAAACATGAAACTAAGCTCAACACTAAAACTTTTGTTTTGGCTTCGAACTTACTTTCTGTAAAATCGAAAGTAAATTTTGTCGCCGAATGACCTAACATGACGATTTGAAATTTTAAAGCATTCATCATCTTCGCATTCTGCGTGGCGCTTTCGAGCCAGGCGACGCCGGTCAGAAACTGCGAGGAAGGCGAAGCCCCCAAGGAAGTCAGAGTCAACGGCTGCCAGAAGACGCCATGTCCGCTTGTCAGAGGCACCAACGTCACCGCTGAATGGGACTTCGTTGTCCGTGAGTATAAACTCCCCTCATTCAGGTTTCGCCAGAAGAGATGAATGGAGACGCTTCGCCTTCGTTAGGATTCTTGTTCGCATTCTTGCGTTATCTCATTATTATGGATCATTTTATTATTCACTCGTTTCGTATCGGATACCGCGATTATGAAACTGCCTAATCTTTTTTAATTATCTTAATTCATTTGATTGAGGGGAATCTTAATCAGTGGTGATAATGCGCCTTTTTGAATTACGCACGTTTAAAAATGTATACAAGAAGATTTTCGTAATAATTTTTTAAGATTAAAAAAGTTTAATGTAATTTAGAATTATCAATATTAGTCATCCGAATTCAAAATACTTCGAATCTAGAGAACGATAACACTCGATATATTCTGACCTAATAAGTTATTCGTATTTGATTACTATTTTTGCTGATTTATGAACTTCCTTAATGCTTCGAACAGCATTAAAGAAGAGTTTTGCTTTGCTTAAGGGAAAACCCGGATGAAGTGAATCACTTCGAGCCTCTATTTTTTAAAAATATTTTTTCGATTTTTTTAAAAAACTGCGTTGCATCAGAGTGTATTTCACAGAATCTTTAATCTTTCACCATTGAGTAACTGAATTGACAGTTCAATAGCTGGTAAATTACTTGAAGAAATTTAAAAATTTTTTACTTTTGATGCAAAAATAAAGAAAATTTTAATTCTATTAAAATGAATGAATGCTAGCAGAGAATCAGCAATAAAAATGAACTAATGTGGAATTTCTCCACAGCCGAGGAAACGAAAGCCCTGAAGCCCCGCGTTCGGGCAACGGTGATGGGCGCCACGGTGACCTATCCGTTCCCGCAAAAGGACGCCTGCGCCACCCTGAAGGACGCCAAGTGCCCGCTAAACAGCGGCGAACAGGTGACCTACCTGCTGAGCATGCCGGTGCTCAAGGCCTACCCGAAGATCTCCCTGACCATCGAGTTCGCCTTCCTCGACGACAACGACAAGGTGGCCGTCTGCTTCAAACTCCCCGCTAAAGTCTCCGACTAATTGGCTGAGTAGGAAACCTGCAGCTTCCCAGTGATCGATCATATGTACATAAGCGGCCGCGGAGTCTACCTTTTGCGCTCGAGACTGCCGTTTTTTATGCGCGAGAATCGTTTTGACTGATTATCGACAAAATACCTGTTGTTCGAAATTCTTTCCGTGAAAAGCTTTCATTTTCAATTGGCTTTCTTCTATATCTTTCGATCCTTTTGTTAACTGAGCTTTTGTAAGAGATTGCAACTTTCATCGACATAATTTTTAGTATACTAATCATTTTTTTATCTAATTGCTTTTAAAGTAAATGTATTAAAGCTTAAAATAAAGAATTATTTTCAATAAACTGTTGTACACTATTTCATACTTTACAACGTACAATTTATTCAGTCAAATAAGTAAACGTGGTGCACATCGGAGAAAATTGTATCAAGAAGCTGACTAGAATTTAAGAGTTTACTTTCTGACATATTTAATTTAATTGTACTGCGAAATACGGAAATACTTTTAATTTTATATTAGTCATAATAATCGTTTATTTTTATCACAAACATGTTGTACTTTCATCGCGATGAGTTTTCAACAGCGTCTAAATTGTTTAAGGCGTTCAGCCCTTTATAATCTGGCAACATTATTGGCTAACATAACATTCGAGGCTACGAGAGGGTGAATTCAAATTTAGAATAGTTACAGCTTATATAAAACTGTTACGTTTCGCACAATTCGACTTCGATATCCGCGTTTAACTTTAGCAATAATTGACCATACTTATATAAGTAAATGAAACCGCGTTCTACGAGCAGTGTTTAAATTTATCTTAATCATTTGAACGAACGTCGTTTCTCTATGAATACCCCTAAAACGTTTGAAAATTAATCAGTCGCGTCATTTTCCACGACACTCCTCGGCAAAGGACTCAAAGGCTACTGTCTCTCATTAAATGAGGGGTCATTGATTGCGCAACGTAACAATTATAAATCTAACTGGAGAATGCGATTCCTCCGTCGAGGCAGTTTAATTTTGAACAATATCCGACTTCTATTAAAAGCGACGCGCTGCGAAGCAAATGTGTGCGCACAATGGAAAGTGCGAGAGAAACGGGGAGAAATAAGGAGAAATTCAAGGCACTCGTCGCTAAAGAAGTTAGATGAGCGAGCGAAAGGGACGCATTTTCTCGTTATCTCAATTGCGAGCCGAGGAATGCAGCCTTTGCGAAATGGCGGGGAATAAAAATTCGTGCTCTGAATCCTGACGAATGGAACTTATAAAATTTAAATTCTTTAACGACGACCATCAGGATTTGTTAGAAGTATGTCGTTGAAGGGCTTTTACATAAAAGGCTGTAAAACGGGTGGATTTGTAGGAAATTTTGACAAAATTGGAAAATTATATTTACTTAGGTTAATCGGGCAGGCCGATATTCCGAATCTGTTATTCAATTTTGTTTTTCTCGAAAATCAAGAACACTTCGAGATTGATTTAAAGGAAGCGCTCGAAATTCGATGATCGCGATCACTAACTTTATATAAGGGATTTTTTTTATTTTAGATTAATTATATTGAAATTAAATTAAAAAAATATATATAATATATTAGCAGTTTTTTTAATTTCACTTTAATAAAAATAAATTTTATTGTAGCAAGGAATTTCGCTGTAATAACATTCTGCCGTCTCTAATTCTGACATTCTGAAAATATGCTCGTTTATATCCATTCCACGCACAGCTTAATTTATTTCATTTCAAATTAAAAAGTTAAATTTCTTTGAAAAGTCAAATTTATATGTGCAGCACTCAGACGTTCAATTAAATATAGGATATAGGCGCGAAAGAGTAACAGCGGGATTTTGGAAATGCAAATCCAGAGCAACTCGACTGCATTTTTATTTGAGGATTTCCGCAGACCCGCAATAGGACGGATGGGCACGGACATAATGTGCTCGCATTACCGCGGAGGGAAGTAAACGATCCCATCCTAACGACGTTCATTTATCTCTTCTCCGTTGTCGTCCTTCGTCAAACTTTCTGATTTTACAAAAGCTTGAACTTGCGTGGGCATGGATATTTGTTTCTTTTTTAAAAATTGGATTACAGAGGAGGGAATGGAGATCCTTCGTTGAGTTTAATTGTCATTTAATTTTCTTAAAATTAATTAAATGACCATGGCACGAATCTTTTACTCACATTGGAAGATAGAACAATCAACAGCACTCGAGCTCGGAATCAGTACACCGTGCGGGTTTTCCACAGATGACCAGCAGGCGGAATGACCGTCGCGGGGTCATTCCGAGCTACCGATAAAGCAAAGATTGGTTCGGGTCGATACGGGCGAAAGGGCAGCTCCCCTCTTTGCGCGAAAAATGGGCTTCGAGTCCTGAAGGGTTCGAACGTATGCCCGACCCACATCTCCGCACTCGTTGGCGGCACCGAGAAACCGTCTTGCGCCGCTTATTTTTTTACCCTCTGCTCTTACCGCGATTTTTCATCCCGTTGGCGAC
Source organism: Ormyrus rosae (assembly GCA_035047165.1). NCBI lineage: Eukaryota > Metazoa > Arthropoda > Insecta > Hymenoptera > Ormyridae > Ormyrus > Ormyrus rosae. Next base: position 10,995,023 of record JAWWML010000052.1, on the reverse strand, counting down.
GATTGGTTTTTTTTATTTTTTTATTTATGGGCACAGCTCGGCCTCCCGCTTTTTCGAACGCTCTTTTTTTATGAGGCTATTTATTGGAGATTGAAAGTCGTTTCACGTCTGTTCAAGTTTGTCAGATTACATTTAGAGGTAGTCAACAAGTGTCGTCAGTTAAAATCAAAGTTCATCGAAAAAGTAAACGCAAAATTGAAATAAAATCCCTCAATTTCATTAATCTTTTAGCACAGTATAGTACGAATAAAAATCAGCGAGCGTTAAATTATAAAAATTTCCTCCGTTTCGATATTGAAAATTTTAATGAAATCCGTGAAATATTAACAGCATTCACGATCGAGCAATACCGGAACAAATAACCAGCTAAACTTCATTGTTCGCGTACTTCAGAGGACGAAATAAATGCTCGTATCGAAATATCCTTTATGGGGTGTATAATAGGCTTGAAATAAAAGTTTCATCGGATCATTTGCGTGGTTAAATGAAAAATCCTAACGACGCTGTAAAATCGAAATTTACTGCCGCGCGTCCTTTTTTTCCCGCGTGAAATCGCTGTCGATGATGTGGTACGCTGGGAAAATAGGCCAGTGATGAAAAAGCCTTTCCTGAAAGTCGAGTAGTTTCATGATATGCGTTATTAATTCTGTTTGACCGAGTGGCAAACGGAGTAATCAATTTACCAATGAAAATTTACAAAAATTTTGTTTAAATTCTACTCCACAGAATAGGTCATTTAATGAATAATCAGTTACAACTAGAATCAGGTCTATCGATAAGCCTAGCAGAGACGAACTTGGCTAGGGGCTGCATTCACATCTGCATTGGGCTGCCCCCGGGCAGCTGAAGAAATGAGCTCTTAAGGCAGGATGTCGCGTGCAGAGCTTTTTCCCGAACTTTCCCTTCTTTCCTTCCGCTTTAAATACTTTGTCAATGAATGTACGTGTGAATTTGTATACCTTTAAACAGTTGTGTACTTTGTTAGTAAAATTAGTTTTCAGGCAAGTAAATTCGGAGGCAAATTCTCCTTCGTGTTTAGTCGATTGTGTTCCGTCTAATCTTACGCCTGGATGTAATCAAATATATAAATTTTATAGTACATTTAAAAGCCATTGGAAAAGATGTAGAGAATTCAAATTTTAGTCTTCAATATTTACATTCCACTAATAATATTCAACAATTAATATTTTAAAATGCAAGGATAAACCAGAATCTACAAAAACTCATTTTGATAAGAATGTTAAGTACATTGGAAAAAGATCAAACGCTTCCGAAACATTAAAGATAAAAGAAATCTGACCAATCGCAAACGTGTATATAAAACTTCCGTCAACAAAAATCTTTAAAAACTAGAATTGAAAGCAGCTTGTTTTCCATCGCAATGCTTATCACTCCACGTGCAAGTAGGCAATGCCCTAAATCTTTTAATTTCTCTCGGCGCTGCATAGAGCGATTACTGAGGCAATGGAAACACACCTCCGAGTTGTCGTGATCAAGATATTGTCCACATTCAAAAATAATGACGAGCGTCTCTTCGTTTTTGCAGATGTGAGCCGTGGAGATATAAGTATTATCACTGTCTATTCCGTCTCGCGTTGATCCGCGTGAGAGACCTACTCACCGACGTTTCAATTCTTCGTGAAGCCGTCCGCCGGGATGTTTGCGCTTCTCAACCCCCTGAAACCAAGATTTAGAGTTTTAGGATGATTGAATTTATTTCTAGAAGGAATGGGGTGTTTTGGGCGACGTTCGTTCGAACAAGAGCTTCAAATTTAGGTAGATTATTTATTTTTTACTTGCAATGTATTATTTCTGGCAAATTAAGGACGAAAACATCAGATAGTCAATCGAAGAGATGATGAATAGATTGAATCTTCCAAAATTTGCATTGCATTCGTCACGTCCTTCAGATTGCGGGAGAAGAAAGAAGATATGATCTGTACATTTGAATACTAAACGAATCCCCATCGTCTTTCCTCGTCATTTATCCTTCCATTTGGTCACTTTTGTCAGCTGTTTATATTTACGGTCGCCAAAAGCGGCAGCGTTTCAAAACCATTTATTGTCAAGAGACACTGAATCGATTTACAAAACAACAAACTACACTATTTTGAATTTCATCAACGAGCGTATTTATCCATTGCACATCACCTAATCGTCTGAATGCTGCGTTCTATCTCTTAAATTTCGATTTTTAAAAAGCTGTTGCGCGTCTACTATACGCCGCTAAAGAATCGGTCTAGCTCTCGAAAAGCGAGCACACCTGCGCGAGGATTCCGATTGCCGAGACATGCATGAAATTAATATATATAATCTCTTATCAAACGATTTTCAAAGAAAAAAAATCTGAAAATGCATGTTTCAACATAGTTGAGAGACGTGCCATTTCGCACGAATACTTTTAAAATTCTTATACAAAAACACTGCAGATGGATGTGAAAAAAGAGCTGATTAAACTTGAAATTTTAAAGTTTCCAATGGTATCAAGTAAAACATAGAAAGTCATGATTTCTTGAGATACTTATTGTTGAAAATACAAAAACATGCTTGGTTATTTGTTTTGCTGTATGTTTTGAAAACTTCGCAACGTCGTATTGAGTATAATAAATAATAACAAATAATTGTTGTTGTGACCCGTGTGACACAGTGACACGTCAATGTGAGTCACTTTACATATGTTTAAAAAAACTTGCGTGCAAACTATGTCATATTATACACTGATAAATATTAATTATGTAATAATTACATAATATATCGATAAATATTAATTAATGAAGTATACCATTAATTTACCATTTTTTCTTTAGAATATTTTGCGCGTAATGCAAATAAAGACGACGTTGCCAAGTTAATAACAAGTACGATAACGTGAATCATATTGATTTCTATTATTCAATAATTTATGTAAGTCAATATTATTTTTCGTGCACTACCGTGTTAAACTGCTTTAAAAAATCAAATTCTATTTTACAAATATTCATAATAGATATTCGTATATAGTTTTTAATATATTTACTCCACTGACTTCGGAGTCTTAATAATTAATCGCGAGAAGCTTTTCATTTTCGAGCAGCGCACACAGGAAGAAGGATCAACCTTGATGCTGCGGTAAAGGCTACTTTTATTATTTTTTCTTAATTAGCTTGACGAAAATACCTATTAAAATGAAGACTTCCGAACTGTTGCTTTACAATTAATTCATTATTGATAAATATTCAGTTTTAATGACTTTTTTTAAACTTTCGACTAATAATAATTGTAATTTTTTAAGCTGATATTAGACTTTATATTTAACTTTTTTAATTATAATGAATTATAATGAATTAACTATAATGAATCATGTATACGTAATTCAAGCTTATAATAAACATTCAAGCGCGTATCATTTTTATCAAGTTAATGATTTGCAATTCCTTCGCCTACAGCTTTCGCGCGATCATAAAAGCAAGGCTTGATAATATTGTAATAAAGGATTCAAACATCAAACTAATCTCAACACCACAACTCTGAGTTGGAACTGAGTTTACGTTCTCTAAAATCGAAATGAAATTTCCTCGCCGAATGACCGAACATGACGTTTTGAAATTTTAAAGCATTCATCGTCTGCGCGTTCTGCGTGGTGCTTTCGAGCCCGGCGACACTGGTCATTAGAAACTGCCAGGAAGACGAGGCCCCCAAGGAAGTCAGAGTCCAGAGCTGCGAGAAGACGCCATGTCCGCTTGTCAAAAGCTCCAACGTCATCGCCGAGTGGGACTTCGTTGTCCGTGAGTATAAACTCCTCATTTACGTTTCGCCAGAATAGATGAATGGAGGCGTTGTTATTTCGTTATTATTGTTCGTATTCTTGCGTTATCTCATTATTATGGATCATTTTATTATTCGCTCTTTTCGTATTCGGATACCGCGATTATGAAACTGCCTAATCTTTTTTAATTATTTTGATTCATTTGATTGAAGGAATCTTAATCAGCAGTGATAATGCGCTTTGTTGAATTACGCATGTTTAAAAATGTATACAACACTTGTAATAATTTTTGAAGATTAAAAAAGTTTAATGTAATTAAAAAAAGTGCCTATTCAGAACTACTGATGTCATTCGATTCGAAAATAATTAATTATTATTACCTAATCTTTTTATATTTTGATTACTGTTTCTGCTGATTTATCAACTTCCTTAATGCTTCGAACAGCATTAAAGAAGAGATTTGTTTTGTTTAACGGAAAACCCGGATGAAGTGAATCTTTCTCAGTTTCTCGACTTATTTTTTTAAATATTTTTTTACTTTTTATAAAACTGCATATTGCATCAGAAATTATTTCACAGTATCTTTAATATTTCACTTGTACTAACAAAGTAACTGTAGTAGCTGGTAAATTATTTGAATTAAGAAATTAAAAAATTTGCTAATTCTCTATAAGGAAATGGAAAGAAAATTTTAGACTTGAAGACGTTTAATTAATTTTCTAATTCTATTAAAATGTATGAGTGATAAAAACCAGCGCATTGAATCAGCAATAAAAATGAACAAATATCGAATTGCTCCACAGCCGAGGAAACGAAAGCCCTGAAGCCCCGAGTTCGGGTAACGGTGATGGGCGCCACAGTGACCTATAGCCGTTTTCGCAAAAGGACGCTGGACATCGGCGAGCAGGTGACCCACCTGCTGAAGACGCCTGACCATCGAGTCCGCCTTCCTCGACGACAAAGACAAGGTGGTCGTCTGTTACTTCGAACTCTCCGCCAAAATTCTCCGATTATTTGGCTGAGTGCAAAAATTGTAGTTTCTCAGTGATCAACAATGTACGTAAGCGGCCGCGGAGTCGAACTTTTGCGCTCGAGACTGCCGTTTTTCATGAAAACTGAAAAAAATGAGTTTTCTATGTCCAACGATTACTGGAGTAAATGCTTCAATTGATTTGAAATTTTGCGAAAAGGTAGATCTTTTGTATCTTTAGAGCGGTATGGTTTTTTGCTTCTGCATTTTCTTTTTAATTTTTTAATAGCTGTACCTTATTGAATAATCGGTCTTTTTCGCTCATTTTTTTTCTCTTTTACTTAGTATTTAAAATTAAAAAGAATTTTGTGTGTAGATTTTAAATTCTACATTTTATCATGATTTTTTGAAAAGGTAAAGTTTTTGTATATTTGTAGGAGTTAGTTACATTTTTAAAATAATTCATTAATAGATTTCAAATTTGAAGTATCATTATAAATATAGGAACGATAAATTAGTTTGGAGGAAGCTAACTGCCAATGAATTGGCAGCGGTTTTTTTATCTTGTAGCTTTTAAAGTAAATGTAAGACTTTAAAGAATTACTTTCATCCAATAAACTGTTATACACTATTTTATACTTTACAACGTATACAATTATTCAATCAAATAAGTAAACGTGATGCACATTCGAGAAAATTGTATCAAGAAGCTCACTAGAATTTAAGAGTTTACTTTCTGTAATGTTTAATTGTATTCTGAAATGCGGAAATATTTTTAATTTTATATGACTATACACTGAGAAAAAAATATAGTCGAACCAACGAATTTCCGCTGTTAAGTATGAGCAACAAATTCGCTCTGTTAATTTAACAAAACGCTCCGTTGAAATAACAAACTAAATCTGTCAAATTAACAGAGTAATTTCAT
>JAWWML010000052.1:10684247-10989280 GCA_035047165.1 Ormyrus rosae | reverse complement strand
CTTTTCATTTAAAAGTTTCAAAATTCATTATATTAACGGTAACTTTGTTATTTTAACAGAGCGTCTATTAAGTCAACAATGCCTTCTTCCAATCAAAGGCGGCGCTGTCAAAATATCAGCTTATTTTGTTGAATATAATCAACAGCGTAAATCCTGTTGAACCGACTATATTTTTTTCTCAGTGTAATAATCGTTTTTTTTTATCACAAACACATTGTGCTTTCATCACGATAAGTTTTTAGCAGCGCTCAAAAGTTTAACTATTACGTTTCGCACGATTCGATTTCAATATCTGCGTTTAATTTTAGCAATAATTAACCATACTTATGTAAGTAAATGAAACTGTATTCTATACAAGCAGTGTTTAAATTTATCTTAACCATTTAAACGCCCGTCCTTTCTCTATGAATACCCCTAAAACGTTTGAAAATTAATCAGTCGCGTTATTCTCCACGACACTCCTCGGCAAAGGACTCAAAGGCTACTGTCTCTCATTAAATGAGGGGGCCATTGATTGCACAACGCAATAATTATAATTTCCTAACTGGAGAATGCGATTCCTCCCGCGAGGAAGTTTAATTCTGAACAATGTCCGACTTCTATTAAAAGCGCCGCGACACAAATGTGTGTGCACAATGGAAAGAGCGGAAGGAACGAAGAGAAATAAGGAGAAATTCAAGGCAGTCGTCGCTAAAGAAGTTAGATGACATTTTACGGCGAGCGAAAGGGACGCGTTTTCTCGTTATCTCGATTGCGAGCCGGGGAATGCAGCCTTTGCGAGATGGCGGGGAATAAAAATTCGTGCTCTGAATCCTGACGAATGGAACTTATAAAATTTAAATTCTTTAACGACGACCGTGAGGATTCGCTAGCAGAATGCCGTTGAAGGGTTTTTGCATATTAGGCTGTGAAACGGTCGAGTCTGTAAATTTTGACAAAATTGAAAGGTTTATTTTTTTACTTTAAATTGATTACACTTTTTTGAAAAAAATATAGAATTCATATGTTGAGTTACATAATTTTATAATCTTTTTTAATTTCTTTGCTTGTATTAATTTATACTTTTAAAGAATTTATTTCGCTTTAATAATGAATACAAAAGATTCCAAGCTGGAAGCGAATACATTTTATTGTAGCAAGAAATTATTATACTGTAATAACACTCTGCTGCCTCTAATTCTGACATTCTGAAAATATGCTCGTTTATATTCATTCCGGGCATAGCTGAATTTATTTCATTTCAAATTAGAAAGCTAAATTGCTTTTAAAAAATATCAAAATTATTTAACAGTAAAATATTTAAAGAGAAGAGTAAAAATTAAACATGGATTTAATAAACTATTGGATATAACGTTCAATGTCTATCGGCAAACTTAAAGAGCAAAACACCAGGAATAAAATTCACATATGAATAATCGTGAGCTTCCATTAAGCTTCCTGCTCAAACGTTCAATTCAATGTGGTCGCGAAAGAGTAACAGCGGGATTTGGGAAAAGAAGAGTCAGAGTAACTCGGCTGAATTTTTGTTTGAGGATTTCGTTCCCCAAAAGGACGGATCGGTGCGGACGTAACGTGCTCGCATTACCGCGGAGGGATGTAAAACGATCCCAAACAGCCTTCGAAACGTAATGGCAGAAATCTCTTAATGACATTCATTTGTTCCTTCTATATACTTGTGTGATAAAGCAAAGGTTGGCTCGAGTCGATACGATCGAAAGGACAGCGTCCTTCTCTGCGCGAAAAAGGGGTGTCGAGTCCTGAAGACTCAGCGGTCGCACCGGAAAACCGTTTTGCGCGGCCTGTTTTTTTACCTTCTGTTCTTATACCCCGATATTTCATTCCGTCGGCAAAGATTGGTTCTTTTTGACTTATGGGCACAGTTAGGCCCTCGCATTTTCGAAAGCTTTTTTTTATGGGGCTATTTATTGGAGATTGAAGGGCGTTTCACGTCTGTTTGACATTGTCAGATCACAGTCAGAGGTAGTTAACAAGTGTTACCCGTGAAAATTAGATACTATATTGAAGTGAAATGCCTTAATTTCATTAATTCTCTAGCAGAGTTGAATAAACGGTGAGAATTGTGGATAATCGATGTAGCCCAACAAGCCTTAAATTATAAAAGTTTCCACAGTAGTTTTGAATAACGTGCAGAGTATCAGTTTAAAAAATGCAGTTCTCCTTTTCGATATTGAAAATTCCGACGAAATCCGTGAAATATTAACAGCATTCGCGATCGAGCAATACCGAAACAAGCAACCTATATATAGACTTCATTATTCGCGTATTTACTTTGCAAGCAGTAAACACCAGAGGACGGAGTAAACGCTCGTATCGAAATATCATTTATACGGGGTGTATAATAGGCTTGAAATAAAAGTCCCGTCGGATCATTTGCGCGATTAAATGAAAAATCCGAACGACGCTGTAAAATCGAAATTGCCGCGCGTCTTTCCCTTTTCCGTGTGAAATCGCCGTCGATGATGCGGTACGCAGGGAAAATAGGCCAGTGATGAAAAAGCCTTTCCTGAAAGTCGAATAGTTTCGTGATATGCGCTTTTAATTCTCTTTGATCGAGTGGCAAATGGAGGTTTCAATTTACCAATGAAAAGTTAAAAAAACGTTTTGCAAATTTGACTGAATGAAGATTTATACAGTAAGGTCGCGTAATTTGAATTTACTTATATGTTTTTAAGAGATCTACTTTAGCGGAATAAAAATTTTGAAGGAGTCTACGGAAAATGATATTTTTTATAGGCAATAGGAGCTTCCACAATTTTGTATTTGTATTACAATATGCTATGCCGAAGAGCAACGTTGTAGAACGATATTGGATTGCCAACAAAATATAGCTGTTATTCCAACATTGCGGCTTGCCTTCGTAATAAGATCAATAATAAACACATTCCGGTATTGCAAGTGTATAAATTCGAACTATATGGCTTTCCGATCAAATCGAGATTAATATATGAAATTCGTATAAACTTTCAATTCCATAACGAAAAATTGTATATATTCTACTCCACCAGAATAACTAATTTAACAAATACGAACTACATAGAATCAGGTAACACAGCAGCAATTTGCAATAAATTCGCAAAAGCCGTCGGCACAGACGCAGCGACGTTCCATCGACAAGCCTGTGCTCGAGCGCCAGAAACGAACTTGGCCGGAGGGCTGCACATCTGCATGCGGTTGCCTCCCCCCCTGGGAGCTCAAGGAACGAGCTCCTAATGCAGGATCTCGCGGGCAGAGATTGCCTTTTCCCGAACTTTGCCTGCCTTCCTTCCTTCCTTCCGGCTCCAGTACTTTTTTTACTTTTTCCGCGAACGTACGTGCGAAATGTGGGTGCACTAGCCGGGGGTGAATTGATTTTTGTGGAATATCCCTTGCGTGGGATTTGCTTTCGAGAGTTTGCGGTCTCGGATTTTTAATTCCGGAAGTAGTTGTGGGACAGTCGGAAGTTGTTAGCGGAGTGCTTTTAATCCGATTGAAATGGATTACCGGCTGACAGGTTTACCAGATTTCTAACAAGTGTTCGTTTTACGGGAAAAAGAAAATTCTGTAATTTCATAGAAAATTTATATCTACTTATTGATCAAAGATGAATTAATAATTTCTTTAAAACAACACGAACAAACTTCCATCGCACGTCGAACAGTACAACTCGCAGAGCGAACAATTGAATTATTTTCATCGACAATCCAAACTCCAGCGAACAATGAAACCTCGCCGATCGCCCGTGGAAAATCGTAGAAAACCGAGGCGACGATTATTCGGCGAACGCTCTCGGCAGTCCTCGTATCGCAGCGCACCGCCGCCAACTCATAACGGCCGCGCAATTAGTATAGAAAGCTTAGAGACTGCGGCGGCGACGAGAGCGCACACGGCGTATCGCAGCGGTGCAGAGTGCCGGGGCGATAATCATTGCTTCGGAATTTCGCGTGCGCCGCGATCGGTGCCGCGCTCTCGTTAGTTTAAATTAACGGCGACGTCGGGAATTAATATTCGCCGAGCTGCGCAGAAAGAGAGCGCTTAGTTTTTATGCTTTGCTGCTTAGGAGGAAGGAAGCTTTTTTCGAAAGTTGCCGACGACGTTAGTCGGGCGGACGAAAGTGAGATGAGTAATGGGAGGTATGAGGTCAACGAGGCGGAGGTTAATTTTCACTCAATTAGCGGGAGACCCCCTTCTAGGTAGCGCTTTAGTTTTTTCTTCCCGGCGCTGCTTGACGAGCTCGAGTTTTTAAAACGCTCGCTTGGTATTATGTCATTTACGTTGGAGGGCTTTTTACACGGATTCTGATGGGCGAAGATGCGGAAGTAGTTGATTGCGGCGCTGCATATTTTAACAATGTTTTAAAATTCGATCTTTAGAAATAGGTGGTGTAGCAAAAGAATTTAATTTGACTCCAGGTCTTGGCAGAATGCTGTTATTTGCAATGCGAATATTTCCATTATACCAGTTTTGAACTATATCATTATTTATAATTATCTTCACGCGAAGCAATTTCCTTTTTAACTTGATATTTCAACATTTTATAAAACTGAAGTCCTGAATATCCTTTGTTTTATGAATGTATACGAAAGGCAAAAGTTTCATTTTACAATCACAGAATTATCTCTGTCGAGCTATCACGTCGCGTTAGATTATTATTACACGAAGGCATATTTCATTTCATTCATTCATTGCTGACTGTAAATAACGTTCCATCAGAACACCAACAACAACCGCGCGTGTTTGCAAAATCGAAGGTACTACCGACCTCGATTCTAAACTAAAGTTTCTCTTCGAAAATCACCTTTCCCAAACCGCTACCAGATCTCCGTGAAATTTCACAAATTTCCCAAAAGCAAAGAAAACTCGACTCTCAACCGTGAAGCCGAAAAGAAGCTCAGCACCGCGGCGTCTCGCGAAGTTTGTGCACGGAGCGGTTATCTTCCGCGGCGTCCAAAAGGCGCCTAAAACACGAGCGTGAAAGGGCCTCGATTCGCGCGTACTCCCATCCCATATAATAGTAATAATACCCGAGCAGCCCGAGTCATACCGCGGGCAGCTCGTCTGGCTCGCCCCATCGTGCTCCAAGCCCACACAGCAAAGTGTTCGAGCGTTGGTGAACCGGCCAAGAGAGAGAGAGAGAGAGAGAGGGGATAGCGGGAATCGGCCGCGCGTAAACCCGCAGCTCGCGCGCGTGCACTCTACACGCATGACGCACACATCGGGCAGCGAGCGAGGATAGCGTCTCGACTCCTTCGCCGCACAGTGTCACTCCCTCGAGAGCGTGTGCAGTCAGTGCTCGCGATCGGCAGCGTCAAAGTAGGGGCCCTGTCTTCTTCGCAGAGTGGGAGACGGCGAATGCCATTGTAGTAACCGAGCCGCGGCATTCCAGGCGCCCTCGCCTACCAGTGTTTTTGTTTATCAGCCGCACGCGCGCATGGGTGTGTGCCGCTGCCGCCGCCGCGTCGTCGTTTTCTCTTGGTGCGAGCGCTCGTTTTGAGGTTAGGTCAGTGGCTGCAGAAAGAGAGAGAGCGATCGCCGAGTCCAGGATCGATTGGGATCGTCGACCGGCGAGAGACCGCGCCACAGGTGTGTACGGACGGCCATCGCCGAGCGACGAAGATGGCGTCTAAGGGAAAAGGCTCCGACGTGGCTACCGACGTGAGTACCCTTTTTAACGCTTGTTATGTACTCTCCCCTACACGCGCGACATACACACAAAACACACACCTGATTTTTCCCGTGGAGCGAGATGCGCGGGCGTGGCTCCTTTTCAAGGCCGCGCGCGCGCTCGGTATTAAGGTTAGGGCGTCCCCCGCTGAGGGAGTCCTTCTTACGGGTGGACACTCGCTCTAAGGAAACCGAATACAACCACACCCAATGCACAAGGCGGCTTCTCGGCTTTCGCGCGAGTTGCGCAATCCCGAGCGAGGAACGCCGTGCGGCTTTTTGTTGACATTCCCCGGCGCCGCCGCTTGAGTAATTTTTCGACGGCTTGGCTTTAATTTTAGAAGTTCACGGCTAGTTTATATTTAGCGCCGACTGTTTTAGAGCTGCTCTTGCGCCCGCGCTATATTTTTCGCAGACGGATCCCTCGTGGGCTCTTCCCTTGTTTACGTTTTCGATTTCGCCGCGAGCAGGGATTGTCGAAAGATACGGAGCGCGTTGACAATTTATCTGTGAGAAATAGTGCACTGTGCTATAGGAAATAGGCAAATTAGTTTGTTTTGGAAAATTCCCGTGGTATTGTAGCTCGGCAGCGAGTAAACGCGCCTCGGTATCGATTTCCAGTGATCGCACGATTTACCGTTGATTGATGAAAATTGCTTTGTTTTTACTCGCGTTTTTTATGCGATTGTAGCTTTTGTTTAAAAAAAACATGGAATGTAGCATTCCAATTCTGGAACAAGTTAAGCAATTTTAATTTACGCTCGTGCATTCAAAATTGCTTATGAATTTGCGATCAGTTTGAATAATTATTCTCTGTTACGTTAGAATTTTTTACAATTTCGAGGATGTAATTTAAATATTTAACATTGAAAAATGCACTTTTTGTCAAAAACGACAAAAACATATTGAAGAGTCAAGCCGAAAGCATGCATGACACACTGCACTTAAATTCTCAGAGCAGCTGCTCTGCCGAATAAAAAAATTAACTCTCAAAACGCTTTGTTTTACATTTTCCATAAAAATTTCCCGCTCGAAATGATAATTTATTTTTTGTGTCTCGCGTCGATTAGCAAGCGGTCTCATTCGCTCGAGGCGACATCGTAAATCGTAAATAGCTCGCGGAATCTTCCGACTTCCACCGACGGGAGGCCCAGCTGTTTTTACTTAAGTAGACCAAGAAAAGGCGTGTGCGCGCGTATTTCTGATAAAATCGGGCGTCCGCTTCCTAACCTCAACGACGGCCGTTCCGCGTGCGTGACGTCATGCCGATATCGAGGCTCGCACGCGACTGCCAGGTGGGTGCTCTCCGTCTCTCTCGCCTGGGCGTCCTTTTTTTACGCCGTTGGGGAAAGAGAAAGCGCCGCAGGTTTTTCCTGGCGTGGTAAAAAAAAAAAAAAAAAGTGGACGTGTATTCCGCGCGCGAGAGGAAAAAACGCGCGGACAGTGTGCCTTTGAGAAGAGCGTTTGACGGGATTTTGAAACCTATTTGCGTAATATTGAAGCCAAAGGCGGAAAGTTTGAAATAATATTCACTGACAGGCAGTGCCGTTTGGTCTTGCTTTTCATTGAGTATAAAGTGAGACATCGTGGGATACAGTCAGCGGTCCGACGTGGATGAATGCAGTGTGTCATCGAATGATGTGTTAGACATTTACGAACTTAGCAAATATAAACAAATTACTGAGAAGTGATTTCATTATTATTGTCGGTGATTATTGGATTTTCAATAATAATTAAGTAGATAATACAGAAAACAATGCAGCTGGAAGAGCCGTAAATTTAGATTTAGTCAGACTGCAAACGCGGCACGAGTACCCCTTTTTTACAGCCGAAATAAAAGCCCAAATCCCCTAATCCTCGCTACCGAATCTAAATTTGTAGAGCATAAAAATTTATCGCACAATGAAGGCAATAAACCGGCGCAGATAGAAGCGGCACTTTTTTCATTTAAACCAAACGATGCGTTCGTTTAGGCCAGCGTTTTTCAATGGAAACCTCTTGAACTCGTTCCGATAAACGGCGGAAGAGTAAATCGCAGCCGGAAAAACCGCAGCGATCCAGATTTCACCGTTGTTACAATAATGTTCGAACGATTAATAAACACGTTTAGAGGTCCGCTCTCGCGGGCGTTAACTGTCGTATCTGTGTCAGGGCCAAGACGCGGGATTCTCCTCTTTCGTTCGTCGTAATCAATTCGTGCGCTGGCTTTAATCGGACCGGCTGATACTGTTCGGAGGTTCGCGAGACACGTCGTGATCCATCGCCTCTAGGATGGTTATTGGCCTAAGACGAAGGCAGTGATTGACTGAGGAAGTGAACGCTAACCGCGGGACTTGCAATGCAATTATACGGTTGATAGACGTTCAATTAGGAGATGCATTTTTATTTTATTTTATGCTTTATGAATGAAATAATTCGGTGAAATAAAATACGAAAGAAAATTCGTGTGTGAAATCTTGGAAAACATATTTAGACGTAATTTACAGCGCAGTTTCATATATTCGCAGTGTGAACCGAAAAGCATAGCACCTTTGTTTTATTAGAACAAAAGCAATATTTTTCATTTAATATTTTTGAAAAATTTTGAATCCAATTCAAAGCTCGCAAGAAGAAACGCCTACTTCGCCTTTCCTTTCAATGATTCGCAAAACGACGTTGCCACTGATTTCCGAAATAATTTGAAATTCGACTGGGACCATTGCCGTGGCGGTTTTATCACTACAGATGCCGCCAGGCCGACGCCGTAAACGATAACGTCGCGGCGGCAGAATCGCCCGTCCCGGGGAGGATCGCCCATAAATCCGAGACTCGCACACCCCCGCGTTTCGCAAATCGCGGCGATTGTCCCGTGGACCGCCGTCGTAATCGGGCTTTCGCGCGCAATTTTCCCGGCCTTTTCTCTGCCTCCTTTTCCCTGTCGGTCGCCGTGAGCTTTCGGAGGCGTTGCTTTTCGATGAGATTTTTTTTCAATTTTGTCGTTGGGGTTCGTAGGGAGAAGAGAAGGGTGTTTACTGTATTTTTGGAAGATTACAGTTTTAAACAGAGATGTGGGACTTTTATCTGTAAAAATGTGCAAATATATGGCATTCGTGTCATTTAAAATTAAATCTTATCTAATTTAAATGACGAATAAGTTAATTTTATATATTTAAGCACCGGGCAAAAAGTCATTTGGATTTATAAATAGAATTTAACAAGTTTTATCTCGAAGAATTTAAATTCTCACAGCCTTTTTAATAATTTAGTTTAGTAAAAGCAAGTTTCCACAAAAACTTTCTGACCATAGTTTTTGGGTATTTTTGCAAATGAAAGTGTGACAGCGAAGGGCCTCTTGAATAATTACCGACCGCCATAAATAAATCTAGTCAACAGTAGTGTACAATAGGTTGCTCGTTAATTGGTACTAATGAGCACTAATGACTTGGAAGAACCGCGCAATTATATTGGCCGTCATTATAATATTCTAGTCAATACTTTTTAATAATAGCCTGACGTCTATAAATAAGCTACATTCATTTTACAAAAGTTATATTCGTTTTAAAATTAAAAGCTTAACATTTATGCAAGACAATTTGTAAGGGAATAAAGATTGAATTTACTCCTGTTTTACATATGCAACCTGGTATTAAACGCGATTGCAGGGTAACAAAATTAATTAAAATCTAATTAAAAGTTGAGCGCTTCACAGCAGACTCCTGCCTGTATTTTACATCCCCGTTGAAAAAGACTTATAAAAACCGATAAAATTTATAGTATTTTATAGGTTTTTATATGCATGTCTTCATCATTTTTCTATAGTTAGTATATAGGATTTTATCGTCTTTTTTCGTTGGGATATCTTACTTTCTTACGATTTAATTAAAAATTGATTTAAAAGTAAACCGACAAATAATTAGTACAGTTTCAAATTCTACGAACGAAAAAACAAATTAGATTTCTGTTTCATTAAAAAATTTGCTTACTCTAAAATATTGCACTGATTTGATCTATATGCAAGAATTTTAATTTTTTTTTTTATCTCAGGAGCAAAAGAAACGTTATATCGTAGGGCATTTATATCTCTGCATACAGTCCTGAAGTATACAAGAAGCCTCGACATTTCGTCGCAAGATAACGCCACTCTCGCCTTTCTGCACTCCCGTCAGTAACTTGCACCATTGACGTCTGCGTCTACCGTACTGAGAGAATCTTGAGCGCGCAGCTTTATCAAATTCACGAGGCGCGGCGCTACAGCAAGTTTGTCAGGCTGCTCTCTCAGTTTTGGCGCGCAGCCTTCCAAAACTGCGAGCAGGTATAGCAGACAGACCTTTATTATGGTAATGCTCTCGCCTCCAATACTGTCCAAGTCTGCCCAACTCGATTAAATATATAAGTTTTTGGTATTTTTAAATTTTCTCAATTCTAAAACTATTTTCAAACTCATTTTCATGTATATTATCTTTCTCCATATTATTTATTGTAGACAAATTATTATTTACTCTAACCAGAAGTCTTTTAAAAATTATAATTCCAAAACAATTTTTAATTTTGCTAATAATTTAAATAAATAAGAAAAAAAAATTGAGACGAAAAAATCCTCGCCTATATTACACACTATTTTTTTAATTCTATTACATTTTTTACTCAAAGAGTTTAGAATTGAAACGCGTGTGTATTTATACGTAATGAGTTTCAAGGATATTTTTGTTATCATTTATAAAAATACTTACTTGATAAATAATCTCCAATTTCACATAAATGATTGTGACATTTAAAAAAGCTATCCATTACGTTAATCATAATTTATTTTAATAATAAAGTTTTTTATCTGTCGCTAAATTTACCTAAACCCACTCGATTTCCGAATATTCTGATTAGCGAAGTTATATTAGCTGTCCAAGATGAAGCTGAGCCTTTTATCAAGCCGTAGATCGGGAGCTCTCTTTCGCTTCCGAATCTACGCGTGGAAAACAATTTCCTCCTCGAGTTGTTCGGATGATTCCCAAGGCAATCGTATCGTATTGACCCCGTAAAAAGCTGTATCGTATGTAGATCCCTCGCATACTTCACTCGAAGTAAACACCTTAGCTTGATAAAACGCCTGATTTATTTCCCATATTTCAAATAAAATACCATTTCTATAGGGACATATTCAATACAATTATTTACACAAGTAAAAATAAAAATTTCTTTATCTTCTATATTTTTTACACGTTCCGCCGTCTAAACGTCATTTTCGAAGCATCAGTCTTTTAAAGTTTGTTTTTCCGGAGGAAATCAGCAGCTGGAATAATAAGCGCCCTGCAAAAAGTCGTCTCAATAGATTCGCGCACCACGCATCGCTAAGAGGATAATATCAGGAGCAGCAGCAGCAGCAGCAGCATCAGCAGCAGCGCAACGAGCTCTTCGGCTCGTTTTCTCAGTGCTCAAGCTCTCCGGCTTGTCTCACCTTCGACGCTAATTTGAACGATACGGTTCTCGCTCATTATCGCTAAATTAGCCATTATGTCGTTATTTTAACGAGTCAATGTGTGTCAGGGGGCCGCAGCGCACAGAGAGCTTATATATCCGCCTGCGTGCACTCGCAGGC
The DNA here is from genome assembly GCA_035047165.1 of Ormyrus rosae. NCBI lineage: Eukaryota > Metazoa > Arthropoda > Insecta > Hymenoptera > Ormyridae > Ormyrus > Ormyrus rosae. The sequence goes on along the minus strand of JAWWML010000052.1, from coordinate 10,978,050 downwards.
AGAGCTTGCACTCGCCGCCGCCGTCGCCGCCGCCGCCGCCGCGAGATTCGGCCTCGGCTTTGGCATAAAGCCCATTCATCGCTCGGCGGCGCACTTCCGCTTTGCCTCGCGGGAGGGGCTCGCGCCTCTTTTTTTTTCTTCCCCCGGCTTGCATTTTCATGCGCGATCACGCGCCTTTCCATTTTTCCCGAACGTATTTTCTTTTTTTGTTTTTTTGCCCTCGTCGCGCGCCCCCCCCCCCTTCCTTTTCGCCCCGCTGCTTAATCGGCCGAGGAGGGACGACTGGCAGGCAGTGGCTTTTGGACGTCTTGTGACGTGGCGCGGGGAATGTATTGCTTGCGTAACGGGAGCTGGATTTATTTTCACTGCCTTCTGAGCTGGCTCCTCGCGGGGTTTGAGGGACTTTTGACGAGGCGATTGGCGCTGCTTTTCCTTCAGCTTTGCTGAAAGGATTGAATTATAAAATAATGGCGAACTGCTGCGTTATGCAATGCGAAATTGAAAGCTTGAGTTATTTAAGCTTTAACTTTTCATTATCATACTTAATAAGCAGTTTAACTGTTTTCCACGCCAAGAAATATCGTGTACATTTATTCAGATAAGCCAGTATCTTTTTCGAGCTTTTTGGAAATTCTCATCGGGCAATTTTCAGCGCCCATCGAGCGCAAAAAGTTTGCCCTCGAAACTCAAGCTTCCATCACAGCCTAATAAGCAGGAAAATTTGAAAAACCGCAAGCTCAGCGAGCTCTCTCTCGTCTTTCCCTCGTCGAAAAATAAATCAATCGCTCGTAAATCCTCATCTCCGAAAATTCACGCTTCATAATTCAGGCGATTCCCTCCTCCTCGGCTCTCCTCTCCCCCTCCCCTCCGGCGCGAAATAAAAGCAGCCCGATTCGCAAAATCGCAATCGGGACTAATTCCGGCGCTGCACACGCCCGCCCGTCGTCGTCCTTCGACCGTTACGTCACCGAGCGAGAGAGAGAGAGAGAGAGAGAGAGGCGTAGGTGTATATAGAGCGGCCGCGCTGCCGGTGCATTGATCGGGAGCGAGCAGCGCACGGGGGGATGGAGGGGAGCAGCGTCGCGGGTCCATAAAAATTTTTCAATTTTTTCTGCCCCCCCCCCCCCCCCTGCGACGAGACGCGAGCACGTCGGGCGGTCGAACGAGATGCGCGTCTTGGATAAAGGCTGTTTATTAAGTTGTCATCAATTGGGAGCTTTATTCGCTGCAGTACTTTTTCCCGTGTAGCGTAAGATTGATTTAAAGTTCGGATGACGATGCATCAATTTTTTATGGGGAGGGTTTTAAATTTATTGTCTAATTTCGGAAGTCTGCTGGCCGCATAAAAATATTTTATTAGATCCTTCCTTTTTTTTGAGTTAAATAAAATCTGCTTTATGCAATGGTAAAGAGAATAATTTTTTTTTTTCAGAACCGCAATGTAGCTTTTTGTGTAATACAATTTTAGTTCTGTACAAAGAAAAAACGTATGTACGTTCGTTATTGCGTTTTATATTTATAAGCTCATACGTAGGTTTTTTCAAGCATATAAAAACGGTTCTATAAATAACGCGTGTAAATATAATTTCTTTATTGGAATTCTGTACCAATAAAAGAACGCTTAGATTCCACATATATAATAGGTAAGTGGAAAATCAATATGTTCCTTTGCTAGCTGGATGTATCAAAAAGTTTATTAAGTTTGCAGGCTCTGCGCAGGAAATTTGCAATAAAAGTTAAAAGCAATTTTATATGGCTATTCATTAAACAAAGTATGAGCTTCTGCTAGAATAATTAAGACGTTGGTTAGCGAAACTAGCCAAGTCCATTTTCTTAAGGGTACTAATCGATCGAGCGGTTAACCAAGTACCACTTGTACAGAAACGGACTATCTCGACTTGGTCGATAATTTTAATTATTATTTATCAAAATGCCAATAATTGACTAAATCACTTCTTTATAAAAAAAAAAAAAAGAAAAACTAAAATACGCGTTTTTAAAACTGGAGCTTATAAAAATATCATCTGAAAAACTATTTGAAAGCTTTTAGCGCGACAATAGACTGCAGACAAAAGCCACGGTCGCTCGTAATGCATCGGAGCAGCAGGCCCGTTTAATAACGTTCCCCGGCAGGTCCTTCGAATGGGAATTTAATCAGCGCTGGTCAGCAGCAGCAGCAGCAGCAGCAGGACGGAGAGCCGATGACGGGCTTTATAGTCGCGTGTCTCGCTCGAATTCTCAGCCGCGTGCCGAAAATTTTCCAGAGCCCTCCCCCCAAGGGCGAACTTAATTCGGCATTCACGTGCGCACTTTTCAGCGCTGATCGCGAGCGCTGATGGCTCCCCGCTTTATCGACTTTTTTTCCCTCAACCAGCCGCCGCCGCCGCCGCCGCGGACACTGCAAGGAATTCGCTGAGTTCGCCTCGCGTTGTCTGTTTCTTCTTTTTTTTTCTTTTCTTTTTAAAGCGAGGCGGACTTTTTAGCTTTGTAACTTGACCAATGAGCCGTTTAATTACATTTTACTGCAGGGGGGGGCTTGTGTTTTCAGCACCTGGGTTTGCTTAGCACGGAGAGGGATTCGATTAATTAACCGGCCCTTGATTGAACTTTAGAGAAAAGGAATTTCTTTCGCATTTGCTCGGAGGATAATTAAAAGTCGGAAAAAGTTTTGGTCTATTTTTTTTCGAACAAATTGCAGAATGAGCCTTTTATTAAAGTCTTACTTAATAAAAGCCTATCGGAAAGTTCATATGGCGGTAGTTTCCGTCATTTTATAATTTACTAAAGAGGGCAGTTAATAAAGTTGTAATTGTCACCTGGGGCTTGAAATATGAGGTTAGTCGTGTTCACTGATAAGATATATAAAAAAATATTTGTAAGGGTAATGAATGTAGTCCATTGCGTGCGCAGCAGCAGTTAAATAATTCAATAATGAAGTTCAGTAACCGGTATTAGTGACATTTAGCGCAGAGGAATGAAAAATATAGTCCCCATTCCATGCAGAACTTTAATTTTTAAACCGGACTGCACGTTTGTAAATAGCAGAGAACAGCAAGACAGGATGAACAATGTCGTTTTCAAGTTTTTTTTTTATCTAATTCGAAAAATAGTTGCGTGACGAATGGAGCTGTTGACGTTGGGCGGGATTTAACGTATATTTCCAGTCGAGACCTTATCATTGGCATGATTTATTTTTTCCCCGTCTCCGCAATGCTTTCTATACTACAGTTTTCAAGTTCTGCTTCCGTTAAGCCGAACAAAAGATGAATTGTCTGCAGTTTTGTATTTATTACAACTTCGGGTACAATTACGGAGTAATATTTTTAATGCAGCAGGCAAGAATTGACAGAAGAAAATTGCACGAGGAGCGTATTAACTTTCGGGATGAAAGGCTTCGAGGTTTTTCCTCCCTTTTTCATAAAACTCTATATAAATTTCTCGAGTAAAGGTCTTCTCTTGGCCAAGAGAGACTCCTCGAGGAAATCCTTATGGTTTCTTATAATTGCGGTATGGTTAGTTGGCAAACTCGCGAGATTTCCTTATCGCGCGTTCTAGATTGAGATCCCGTAATTAAACCAGAAGGCGAAGGAATAAATAGCGAATGACTTTAGATACAAACAAACCTTCTTAACTCTTGGAAATGGCTAAATCAAAAAACGTCTTCTCTCCTGGTTCAATTTGCAATCTCGTAAATAATTAGATCTAGGGAACGCAGACAAATAAAAGCTCTCTTTTTAATATTGCACGCTTATTAGGTTTCAATCACAAACGTAATATGAAAAAACAAAGCAGAAACGGGGTGAATCATGACTAATAAAAATCCCTATCGTACACGTTGTGCGAACAAAGCTCGATTTCAAATAATTTTCACGTTCTACTATAGCTCACGGCCAATTTCGTGTTATTTCACCTACAGTTTCGTTTCGTCGTGTAGTAACAAAAAAAAAAAAGGCTCGCTGTAAAATTAAACTTCTATTTTATTGATTATTGAAAGAGGCGCATATTTCACGCTGAAAGTCGATAGCACGAATAACCGATGGTTATACAGGATCCGCGCCAATTTACGGCTCTAAATATACGCTCCGACTGCCGGACCGTAAAAAAGTCCTCTTGAGTTACGGAATTCCCGGATGTTAGATACTCCGCCTTTCTTAAGTACATTTTTATCGTTAGTCGCAAGATTCTCAACAACGCGTACGAGTGGCTTTTGTTGAAGTTGAAATTTAAAAGACGGACGAAGAGAATAGGGAAAGAAAAAGTAATCTCGAGGAGAGTCGCCTTTCCGACCAAAGTCCAACCTTCCCCGAGCGATTTTTTTTCTTTTCTACGCTGCTTTATATTTCTCTCGGCCCATCATAAACTCGCGGCTGTGCCGCTGCTATTGGTCTTACTCGGGTGGGTTGCAGAAACTTGGTCCAATTTTAATGGGCGCAATTTAATTGGTTTATTTTTCGTCCAATTTACTAATGCCGAACAACCTGCATATTTCGAAAGAATTCAGCGCTCGAAATTTTCTTTAAGTTTAGAATAAGTTTCTCGAAAATTTTCCAAAACCTTTTCCATTTTCAAATTTTGTCAAACTTTCAGAGAGCCCTTTGAAAAATTCACCTTGTATTTCAGTCATTTTCCCAAAGAAGCGTATTACTCCGTTTTCGAAAAAAATCATTTGTAAAAAGAGTTAATTCAAAACGTAAATTCCGGCGAATTACTCAATACTAAGGACTACCTTCCGCTCGCTCTCTCAAATTGGCCGTTACTCATTTTTAACGCTCCGCATCTCCGACGCCTCTTTCTCCACCCTTAAAAAATCGCGTCGGAGCCGAGCGTGGCTTTTAAATAGCGAACTTCCGCGGGTCCTCGTGTTCTTTCGGGGTCGGCCCACGCGTTCTTTCTCTCGCAAGGAAGAGCGAGAGAGGAACGGAGGAAGGAAAAACCGCCCTGAACCGGCTGTTTCGATGCGCGCGGGTACACGCCTAATTGTAGGCCGCGAGAGGCGAGAATATAATTGAGGGGGATCGTTCGTGCGCTGCCTTTTTACGCTTCATTGTAAGGCGCCCGTGTCGAAATGTCGCGGCGTCTTGGTAACCGTTCGTAACTGGTTCGACGTCACACGAAAATTCTTATCCGCCGGGCTCTTTACTTCGGCCACCGGTGGCGGGCAGAATTTTCTATATACTCTCAATTTAACGGAATTTATTCTTTCATTACGGCTATTATATTTCGGAATATAGTGAAAATTGAATCACGTAGGAAATTTTCATCGCTATTGTACTATAAGCTTAATAAATTGAAACCTGCCTCGTAATACGATATTTTGTATTAAAGAGGAATTTACCTATATACTTCGTCTGCGCTTCGTCAGTATCGAATTAGCGTGTGCTCTTTGCAATTTACTGTAGATGAAAAGCATCCGATGCATATTAAACTCCATTCGCCAATTCAATAAAAAATAAAAAACAAAAACCTTCCCTCCACTTTGACGAAACTCCATTTCCCAGCGGCAGCCTCGCATACACCTCCCCGAGAAAGGGATGCCAAAAAAGCGTTCGAGTTACTAATTGCAAAAAGAGTTTGACGCGGCTAATGGACCAGAGGTGTAGTTGCCGCAGCCCCTCGAGGGCACACATCCGACGGGGGCTGCACTCGGAAGACACGATGCCTTTACGCGGGAGAAAAACTCGCACGGAGAGACGAGTAGCTGCGATAAGCTCGCGTGCTCCGCGTTGCATGAAAGTGCGCGCAGCTTGCTCGATATTGATTCGACTCCTCCCTCCACGTGACACTTCTTATCGCGCCGCTGTATCGCGATCTACTCCCCAGTTAACTATCCTCGTTGCGGATGCTGTTGTGTCTGTCGTGGGGCCGTTTAATTCGCCGCTTCTTTGGGTCAGGAGTGGCTGGGGCTTGATGCTTTGATTTCATGGCGATCTTTGGGGCTACCGGAGGGGTTTTTCCTCCAGTCGTAAAAGATCTAAACTGAATTTGTTTAAACTCGTTGTTTCAGCCTCCTTAATTCGAGAAACCAAAACTTTTTAAAAAGCTCAAGCGGACTTGTATCGCGCAATTACTTAAAGAAACAATAGAGTCCGCAAACCCACGATGAATAACTCAATCAATCGGCCGACCAGCCAATTTCAGCAGCCTCTCGCGAAAGCCGACAATGAAGCCCTGATTCCATACACCCTGTCCGAACCACGCCCAGGAGACTATAATCGAAAGCGGAATCGATGCGAAATTAAATAATTGCGCAATCAGTCTTGTTTTCCCGTAAACCTACACCCGGGGGATATAATCGCGACTCGGCGTCTCGATTACAATCCGGCGGCGGCGGCGGCGGCGAACGGAGAGAAGGAAGACGGCGCTCGCGGCTGCAGTTCCACGTGCTCGGTACATGAGCGGGCGTCGTCGCTAAAATCGAGTGCTCTTATAAGCGCGCTAATCATCGTATTGCGCCTCTGACTCACGTATTCGCGACGCTCTCCGCGGCTCCTTCCTGCTTCTGCGTGGTGCGCGCTCTGAGTCAGCGCGCGAGAGCGAACTTTACGAACGCCTACGAGACGAGAGATGTGAGCTCGATTGAGCCGGTGTGTGTCGTGGCTCTCTAGGTCTTGGCTGCCGTCTTGATTTCAGTACTGCGCGCCTCTGTTCTCTGCGCTTTTTTTTCTTATGCGTGTTTTGAGGCGCCCTTTTCGCTGTTGCCCGCCGATGGGGAGAATATTGGAATATTGAGCTCGAAACTAATTCGACGCGAAGAACTCAATTTGCCGCGCGATTCAAACGGCCCTTTTAGAAGGGAAATTCCTTTCGCCGGCAAACTGCGTCTGAATCAGTTCCGTTATTGATTCGATTAATTCGCTTTCCAGCGCTGTAAGAGTATTTTCGAAGGGAGAGAAAAACCGATCGATCGCGAAGATTCAGCCTTTTCATTCCTTTTTGCGACGAGCGAACGCGTCCTTAATCTGCGGCGATTTCCGAGCCTGAAAGACTCGCTCGTCTGCCGTTCAAGTATCATCCGCCTTAATCGTCGACTTCTTTCGGCATTGTTTTTCAATCGGCTATATCGTTTGCGCTGATTCGGATTAATTCCTTTCTATTGTTGGAATGTAATCCTATCAAAGTAAACGAATTTTCATCGGCGGAGCCCCTCGTTAATTCAAAGAGAAACTTTTCGCAGATTCCGAATCGCTAAATTTACATTCAAATAATGTCTATTTTGCGAAAGGGAAATCGGGTCGTTTACGACAATATTATCTGATAAATCCTCAGGTTTAATTTCTTTGAAAGTTCCATTTCCCGTCCGATCCAATTTCGAAATGAACCAGCGAGAGTGCTATCTTTGCCGAGCTTTCCACCTATACGCCGCGCGCGAGAAGACGTGGTTTGGTTTCGCTAAATTTCGATGTGTCCCCTCACCTGGCCTCTTCTGTTCCCTTTGATCGAAAGTAGCAGCGGTAGCAGCGGTGCTCCAATAACAGAAGCGACACCGAGGGAAAAGGAGTCCGGCATTAACGAGCCGGGAGAGCGGGAAAGAAAATGCGGAGTTCAGCGAAGCTGCCGGAGAGAATGTAGAACCCATTGAGCCTTCTGCACTCGAGTCTCGAACTCGGAAATTCAAGTCTGTAGCCGAAGCAAGAGCGGAAGACGTCTTGCGCATTCTGGAGCGTGCAGTACGTATTAGAGCAATAGATAAGCAGATATACCTGGGAATTATGGAAGTTTCTAGATTCTGGCACGATACCTTACAAATGGCTCTAATTATCGCAAGTCGAGTAATAAAAATTAACTTTTAATCTCTGTTCTAATTAACGAAATTAATCAGATTCAAATAGAGGAGAAAGAGTCGACAACTAAAATAAAGCGCTAAAAGCAGAGAACGCAAATCGTCAAAGTCACGAAAGTTTGAAATTAGAAATGAATTTGCCCAGCCGAAAGTTTAATAAACTCTTAAGTGAAATCGAAGAACAATTGAACAGCGAGAGGAGCGTAAACGAAGCAGCGGCAAGAGATCCGGCAACGACTGAATTCCGCGAATACCGCAGACTTCCGAGTACGGGGCCGCACTTCCGCCGCGCGGCTCTACCCGTCGACATTTGAATTTCTGCGCTTATTAAACGAGGAGCCGCCCCGGCATTGTTTCGTTTTCGCGCGCGCTTTCGCCGTTAGATCGATCGAGCGCCAATAATAGCCGAGCCGCGGGGAAAGAGCTTTCGCTTTTCATTACACAAACCCGTTCAGGCCGCGTCTTTGTCCCGCTCTCTCTCTCTCTCTCTCTCTCGTTTCGGTAGGTGTCGCGCGAAAGCACTCTGCTTCGCTGTTTCTCAATTATGCGAAGGGGGAGGCCCTTTGTGCGCGGCTATCGCTCTTAATTACGGGGCTAATTGCCACTGCAGCTCATAACTGTGCGGCCAATTTCTGCGTCTCGCCTGCGAGGCCCCCCCGAGTAGCTTTGACCGTTTTCTCCAAGAGCTTCGGTGGTGTGCCTCGGGTGGAGGCTGCTGTTTTCGGTGGCCTTATTGTTCCGAGAGAAGTTTGTCGGGTATTTTAGGAATTTCGCGAGGCGATGGAGTTGGCGATGAGTTGCTGCGCAGATTGGCCTGCTATCGAGCTTCTGCGCGATCGTTTTAAAAGTTGGTAAACGTAATATCTGAAGACTATCAAGATTCGAAACATAATACGCATTTTCAAGCATCCAATAAACCCTCGAGGAAGATTGATGGATTAACCTCTCATCGAGAGATTTTGATACGGATAGAAGCCAAAATGCATCGAACCACCTGCAGTAAAGCACAATCAACCCCTATCCATCGACTCGGCTCGCAAAAAAAAAAAAAAAAAAAAAAAAAAAAAAAAAAAAAAAAAAAAAAAAAAAAAAAAAATAACGAAAGCTCCAAAATTGGCAGCAAGCAAAAATCTAATCACGATCGGGAGCAATGGGTCAGTGGTCGCCCCCGAAAAGTTGATCGATCGCCGGCGCATCTCCCGTCCGTCGACTCGTTCAGCCGTGAAATACACCGATGGGCGTAGTCGCGCGAAGAGGATAGTCTCGTGGCCCGGACCGCCGCGCATCGTATAAATTCGAAAGCCAAAAAAGAAGGAGGCGGGACGAAACTGGAGCGACGACATTACGCGCCGACCTGCGCCAAAGATTCGCGTAATGCCGCTCTGGCCGGGTTACTTAATTCGACGATCTCTCCCCTTTTTACTTCGCCGCGGACGGGCGCGGCGTTTGCATATTGCCAATTTTTTTTGTAGGTACCTTGTTTCGCTGCTTGCTGTACTTTCATTCCGATGCTCATGAATATTTGCCGATGTCTTGAGAAAATTGGAATTTGTGTTCTAAAGCCGAGGAGGATAGCTTTTTTATTTTCAAAGCATAGACAGAGGGCAGTATTTCAAAGGGATAGGATAATGTAACGCCGGGAGAAAACGCTCGCTCCTTCAACAGCGGCGAAGTGAAACTAATCGATAAGCCTAAATTATATATAGGTATAGGATGGGTTAGCCTTTCAAATGCCCTCCTAAAGATGTTGCAGTACAAATATTTGTCCACGCGACTAGAATCCTATCGCGGCGTTCGCGGCTCAGCTCGTGGAATAATGCCGCCACTCGGAAATGCTCGTGTGCACCAGAAGCTTTTAATAATGGAATTCACCGGGAAAAGTCGCCAATTTCCCAAGAAAATAGACGACAATTTTAATGCTTTTTGCGGATTCAGTGTAAGCGATCGCTCGAGGCCGAGGAACAGAGTGGAGAAATCCATCCCGATTAGAAGAACGCGACATTAAACCGGGCGCTAGAGAAATGACCGGTCTCCGACTCGCATTAGTGTCCTACGTATTGTGGCACGTGCCGCCGGGAGGTATTACTTCCCTTCGTAGTGATTGAAGGTCTTGTTTTTTTTTTTCTTTTTCCGGGAGAGTGCGTGCATCCGGCTGCTGTGTCGTCTCTCGTTTGTCCCGCAGAAAAAAAAATGAGCCTCGCGCGGCAGAGGGATGGGCGTTCGCACCGCTGGAATATAGATTAATCTTCGGGCACTTGCGCAGCTGGAAGACGTCTTTGGTTACTTAACGTTTTCATGGTTCTATTTTAATAGAATCTGTTAATTTGGGGATTTAAACTTCTTTTCCGAGAAAGTTGGCATTGTTCTTGTAGGAAAGGCCTTTATTTAGCTCCAGAATTAAGAAAGATATGTTGGAGTAAAAGCCGGTTAAGTAAATAACGTTTCACGTTACACCTAAAAGCTTTTCAGAGGAAGCTCTTGAAATTTAAACAACTTTTGTTGTCTAAAATCATTAGACACCTTTCTTTCACAAAGTTAATTATCATTTTAATTATAATCTTAGTTAGAACGAATAAGATTGTTCAAGTGATAATAACTGCGATGAAAGAAGATTAGAAAATGAAGCTTGAATCACTTAAAAGTCACTATTGATTCACAATACAAAATTATTATTTAATCATTTTAAATGCTGGAATAAAGAATTCTAAAAGTTGTACAACGGAGTTTAAGTAATTCATAATTACAGCATTAATTACAAAAGTTCAGCAGAAAAAGAGGAAAGAAATAAACTTTCAATCCCAGCAATCAAATCCGCCGGGTTCTCGACAATGGCTGCGGGTTAATGCGCCGCGAAAATTCTTTCCCCGGAGGGAGAAAAAGAGAGTCAGCTGGCGGCGTGGCTACGGAGGACTGAATCTCTACCTCACTCCCAGAGAATCAACCCATGGAGTGCCTTTGCCCGGAAACTGCTACTGATCGAAGGGGTTCATCTTGTATGAGAGGGCCTCTTTACCTTATCTCAGATTCGACTTTTTCTTAAAGTGGAACACTTACTCAACATATTTGGTTATGGGCTGGGCGGAGAACGATTCCCATTTTACGAGGGAGCTTGGCTTCTGCAAGTAATATCCTGATTTTTAGTCGAATTTATTGCTCTTCTGACTTGCTCGTCGATAGACGTTACAGTTTTTTTTTAGATAACGAATTAACGAATGATTGAGAACGCACTGAAGAAAATAAGGAAGCGAGTTTAAAAGACTGGAATAAGGATAAAGCGGCTGTAACAGTTTCTCCCGATCGGAAAATCTATTCCACATCCCCTCGAGTACGATGTGACAGCTGTATCTGAAATGAAAGATGAATCTGATTGCATTATTCATGACCTACTGTAGTTTCAAATCATTGAAATCCTTCAGCGAGCCGATAAACGGAGCGGCTGTAATCAATAGAATGGCACATGGGACAGGTAGCTTTTATTTTGTTCAAATGATAGTACAGCCACAAGCTAGCCGTGATATCGGAGATCAGTAATTTTCGTTTGAACTCTGCTTTCCCCGATGAAAGCTTGCCATTAAATAAAACTCTATCGGGATTCCATCGAAATACAATGATATGCTACAGAGGAATTTCGGATTCAACATTTAGCCCGTTTACAATTTCGAATTCCTCAATTTGCATTCTCATTCTGGCATTGGCAACCTCGTAATCATCTCAATTATTAGCCGAAGCCATAAATTCTGAAACCTGCAGCGGGAGCCGTGCATATTGCATTCGGCATAACAGGGCGCCTCGGCTTCCGAAATGCCTAAATAAATAAAAAAAAAAAAGTGAGTCGGATCTAAGGAGAGAAAGAGAGTGAGGGAGAGAGAGAGAGAGAGAAAGAGGGTAGATAGGGTGTAACTTGGCGAGTGGCGCGCGCACCGAATACCCGGATAGAACTGGAATCATCGAGACAGAGCCGGAGGGAGGGCGGTTGCGCGCGCGCCACCCGACCGGGAGAGAGGGACTAAAGCCCCGCAGTGCGGCGCGGTCGATACAACCCCCGCGAGAGCCGAGCGAGCCGCTTTCTCCGCCAGCAGCGGAGCATAGCGCCGCCCCTCCTTGCTCGCAGGCGACCGACAGCAGCGGAGAGAGACTGGAATATCGCGGAGAAATGAGACGCCGCTAAAAACTACCCTGCCTGCCCCGTGGAATGCAATAATAGATACGTTAAGGGGGAGGCCCGTTCGCCGAGTGGATCAGCGGCCAAGTCGCGGGATGGACGAAGAATTAGGTTCGCCGACGTTTGGGGGGTGGATTTCCAAGGTCGCCGGGCCTGATTTTCGATGGTTAGCGCGTTGTTTTTTGAGTAGTCCAGCGTTTTGCAGCTACTTCCGAGGCTGTCTTTTGTAGGAAAAGAGGGCTTTTCTCGCTCGAAGCTTGCAGTCGCGAGCTTAGCCGACGCGGAGGTCATTGAACTAAAAAATGATTGCGTGTTATATAAGTGCATTTTCACAATGATGAGATAAGAGGGCGTAAAAGTAGGGGGTAAGGCGGGGAAAAGTGCACTGTTACGGTCACACAAATGAATAAATGAAAGGCGGGGTAACGTTGCGAGTAAAGAAAAAATATACAAAAGTGCGTAGTAAACGTAACTCAAACAGGAAGCGAGCGTCGCTTCCGCGAGCGGTTTGATTAGAGTCTGATAAGGACTGCGACTGTGTCGTAAGTTTTTTTTTCCACTTTTTGGAATGCAAAAACAGTTTGCAGTTTCACATTTTACTCGGGCCGCTGTTTTTACGATTTATATTTCATTTTTATGTAGGTACTTCTTTTACGACGCATCACTTCACTTATGTCTACTACATTTTCCGCCGTATCTGTCTGTCTGCCCGTCCATCGCGTTGTCTCTTCAACTTTTTTATTTTCTCACTCTGCCACTACGTCAACGAAATTCGCATTTGCCCGGAACAGCGACGTTTCCCTCTACTAAATTTTGCGGCTGCTTCTTTTAACGGGATCATCTGAAAATTCACTTTTTTCGAAACGATAAATGGCGGTGGATCCGCGACAATTAAGAAATTGAATTTAACTAATAATTCTCTCCGTCTCTTTATTCAGAATTTTCTTGCCTTTCTCCTTACTTTTTTTTATATTTTTTCCTCCTTCCGGAAGCCGCGTGGCCTACCCGACATCATTTCCTTCTTTTTCTCGCTTTATTCTTTTTTCCTTCATCTTCCAGTCCCCCAGCTTATGCCACTTTTCCTTTTACTTTTTCATTCTTTATGCTTCTTTATTAAAAATACTTTCTGGCAAAAACACACATTTTCTAGGAAAATATATTGAAAAAATATTTGATTTTCATTTCGTTTACAATCCAAATAATGGTTTTTAATCTTCCGAAAGTAAGTTTGCTTGAAATATTTATTGAACCTCCTTTCTGGAGTAACTTTTGCACTGGTAATTCGCCAGATTACGCACACCTGACATTTCAAATGAATTATTTCGATTTATAAACAAGCCTTAAAAGGATGCTTCTATATATTTAATAATTCAAAGCCAACAGATTGTACCTGGCTTGCGTACACTGGCTTTGCATTTCGTAATAATAAACAGCCGGTCTTACTTTCGTATTCCATTAAAATTTCGCTGGGCTTAATTATTTCTCGAGCCTTTTGTAAAATCTAATGAATTTCATTCGCCAACTGTATCTTCCGAGAGCTCTAAAATTGCATTAGAAGATACCTGCGCTTGAAGGCCCGGTTAGCAGTAATTAAGGATTTTCATTAATGGGTATGCCTGGAGGTGCGAATACTAAAGCCCCTATCGATTTTAGTGTGCAGCCTTTAGAAGCACATTCTATTGAAATTCACTTATGTAATTTAATCTATTCCATTAATTGTAGAATCCATTGTAATTTTTTTCTGTTCTCGATAATAATTGATTTCAGAAAATTGTGGATATTGATTCTTGAGAGAGAATTGCTTAAAATTACAGAGTATACTACAAGTGCTTCATTCTCCATCTGTTGTTCTCTCGCTCTACTCATTTCCTTATTTCTTTTAAAGCTGCTTCTACCCTACAATTTTCTACTGGCCGTTCGAACCTATAAAAGTTTTCACAATGGCAGGCGGGGCCCCGAACATAACCTCTTCGGAAAAGCGAACCACTGCCGTCTGTTGCGCACTATAAAGGTCCCCCACCCGGCATTAAAAGTCGAGCAAGAAAAGAAAAGCCATAATTGCCGATTCTCCTTTCTAGGATTGTTGCGAGTCTTGGAAAGTTTTCAGCATTATTCGTCGTCGCAAATTGTGCGACGGTCCAGCTTTGTCTCGAACGGAATTTCGGGTTCCCATTCAGTATTTTCTTTCTAACGAGTCTGCATTCTAGCTGCTCCGATTATTAATGGATCAAGGTGTCTCGAGTTATTACGAACATAATGCGCAGTTTTTCTTCAAAGCCTCAGAATTACGTTTTTGCCGAGCTTTTTCAGCGCGGACTCCGCTACTTGATCTCCGAGATTTTCAGGCAATTTATTTGGCTCTAAGCTATCAGAAGAAATGAACCTTCGCGTTCCAGTTTTAATTGCGAAATATTGCGCCTTAAAACTCTTGTTAGCAAGTGCATCAACTTAGAAGTTTGGAGGTCGAACAGAGAAATGATCGGCTTTCATCCGTCCTCCGATCTACCCCACAATTCAAACAAATTTATCAATATGAAACCTTTTTTCGAAATAGCATATGAAAAGTACAATTTTACTAAATGTTCAATTTAATAACTGACGAATAAAACAATATCAAACTGTCCCTCGAAAGCTCAGTCAACTCATCCGTCGTTCGAGAAAATGAAATATACTTGCTGCAGGAATTCGTTCTCACGGCACTTTGGCGGAAGCAAACATTCCGCGCCTCCGTCCCAATTGTTTCGGGGTGGCAAAGTTCGCGCAAAGTTCGCGGACGAATTCCCTCGAACCGCGTTCCGAGAAAAGGGGGCCAGCGGCGGGCGGACTGTGTCGAACGCGGTGGGTCACGTAAGCGCAATATCGCGATCGAGCGCCTCGTTACGCGCGGAAAGAGGTGCGCGGACGCACGTCACGTATAAAGTCGGGTCGCCGAAACATGCGTCGGAATTCGTTACGCCGCCGATGCCGTTTTGCCCACCCGGGGAATATTAAACGCTGCAGGTGGACTCGTAAGAGTTGCTGGGGAGGGTAGTTGTCGATGCCTTGCAGAACTGGTGGAAAGGGCTTTTTCGACAGTTTTCTGTAAAACCGAGGAATTTTTGTTTTCTTCCCAGTGAATTTCAGCTCTGCTTGTCAAAGCAATAATGCGGCTCTCGAATCTTAAGTTTGCCCTGAAAATGTGTGACAAGTGCTTTTTATAAATTGTGCATTGAGCCAATAGAGATGCTATCACTATAAATTATACACTCCTTGAATGCGAGAATGTGAGGTAAAGTACGATAAAAATATGAATGTACAAAATAAATTATTCAATCAATATAAAGAATTTCTTCAATAAACATGAATGCGTATGTTTATTATGATAAGAAAAAGATAAAACATAAAAAACCTTATCACTTACAGGTAAATCAACAGATTAAGTTGAACCAAGCATTATTTTAATCCAGTTATAAAAAAATGAATGTCAAAACAATCACGAAATATTCCGCACTCCTCTGTTCTTACGACCATTCTTCAAGAATCCGTGCAGAAAACTGCACTCGGCGGTTCATATGACCCGACGCAAAAATATACTCATCCGCGCGTTTTACCCCGAAGCAAGCCAAGAGCTCGCAGCGAGAGAATGCAAGAACCGCAAAACGCAGAGAGTAACTCCGTCCTTTTAGGTGGCAAAGAGCGAGCGGGAAATGGATAGCGAAGTTCTCAAAAGCCAGCACTGCTTTTTTCCAGCGGCAGGAGCAAACAGCAGCGACGCCCGAAGAGAGAGCGAAACTCTTTTTAGTTCGTCTGCTCTCGCGGATTGAAACGCGCTGCGGGATCAGTTTGTTTTTACGGCCGCTGCCCGCCTAAAATTGCTTCCTCCGAAAAGGTTCTTCGGGGTGCTTAATTTGCGAAGTTGTACACTGAACGTTCGGGTAAAAAGGCGGAATGACAGTTTATGAAATAATTTTCTGCCTTTATTGAATCTGGAATAAACGTAATTCTTCGACGGAGCAGAAAATCGAGCTTGCTGAGATAAAGAGGAATAAATCAAAGGGAACGACGGCTAATGGAAATTTGTAAGGTTGAGCTACGTATTCTATTTCCCGTAATTGACTCGAGCACCCGAGTACCAGCGAAATTGTAGCTGGTCAATGTCCTCCGCTAAAAAAGTGATGCAGCCGAAGTCGAATTTTTCTGGCGACGCTTATCGGAGGGACACCTCGTCTTATCTCGAACGTCTCTCGCTACTTAAAGCCTCCTCTTAGCAGCTGCGAGCGAGTCAAGCTCGATCGCGTGCGGCGAGGCTCCCGGACAATAAATAATCCGGTACGCTCTGCTTTCCAGCCTAAATCAAGCCCCGACGACCGCACTCGCACTCTAAATCCGAGCCAGTCACCGAGGAATCGCTCCCGGGTAATCAACCGCTCTTCAAGACGGTTAATGATTTTTTTTTCTTTCTATTATAATGCAGCGCACGAGTAATTACAAATAAATAAACACGACTTTCTTGAAACTTCATTGTTAAAAGATGCTTTGCCGGCGCGGCGAGAACTGTTAACCTCCGGATCCGCGGAGGAAGAGATAAAGTACGGGGGACTCGTAAAAAGGGTTCAGACATTAACGGCAACCGGAACTTTTACGGTGGAGGCAAGCTTTCGACGCTCGCGGAGCGTATGCAGTCTGGGGGCGAACAACAGTGGTAACAGCCGAGTCAGGTCTGGCAATCTGCGGGATTAGTCTCGAGCACTTTCCTCCAACGCATGCAAATTCTTTTAAAACTCTGCAAACGCTCGTAAGAAACTGTTTATTAATACAAAAGCCGCGGAATTAATATTCGTGACTATAATGACAAGAATATTATTCGACAAACTAGAATTCCTAGACTCTCGCATCTGGTCGTAAGTTTGAAATTTGCTGAAACTCGCGCGCCCCATTGTTTCTCACGCGTGCCGTTACGTAACTCGGCCTGTCGGAAAATGGACGGAGAAACGGACCGCGCTCGCATTAGGGACTCCTCTTCTCTTCTTTGTTCCGGCGGGCGAGCGAGCATTTTTGCCCGGCGACGGCGCCGGAATAATGAGGTGCATTTGTACAGTCTCTGGCGGTTCGGCCACTGCAACTGTAATGCACCTGACTCTGCCGTTTCGCGGGGCGAAACTGCCGCGTTTAAGCGTCGATTTTGAGTTAACGCCGCCTCGTGAATATATATTCGCCTGAGCTCGCTGCCGGTTTACGGGCCGATTTGCATATTTCAGGTTTTATCGAGTCTGATTTCGAGCGGCGCCTTTTGCGCATTTCATCAGTAATAAACATCGTTTCACTCCGCGCGACGATACTTCCAACGATAAAAGCGTGTACCGGGATGATCGATGCTTTTATACGGACGAGCATTCCCGCCCTCGACGTCCCGATAAAACGCGCCGATTCGCAGAATATATATTTGCGCCCGATTTCTTTCGTCTAATTAAACGGTCGAGACGCGCGGAGCCATTCTTTATTTACGTCAGCGGCGCGCTTCTCGCCCCGTAAAAAAGAAACGCTGAAGAGGGCGGCTTACCGTAAATCCCCCGAGTTTCCAAAAGGGCTCGTTGCCCGAAAAATCCACGATCCCGTGTAGGCGAGCCCTCGAATCAAGAGTCCGTCCGTCAGCCGTCGGCTCTCGGCTTTTTTTTCCGTCAGCGCCGCCATCCGTCACTCGGTGAGCCGCCGTTTAACGCGGTTGCAAAGAGAGCTGCTTCGAGGCGCGCCGAATAAATCGAACGTTGCCGCCTGCTGCGGCTGTTGATCGCGTTAATAATGCACGCGTGCTTGCATAATTAAGCGAGCGCGCGGTGTGTCTGCGTCTGCGATTCGGGCAGATTTACATGCGCTGTAAAGAGTTGGAGGAGCGTCGGGAGTCGACAGAGATTGGTTGCATTGTTTCCTATACCTCTTGGGCTGATTTACGGGCGCCGCTGTTTTCAGACGTCCGTCAAGTGTCGTCTATTATTTTTCTTATCGTTTATCGGATCTATCAAAGCTACTCACTGTGTTGAAAAAATTATTAATATCTTTTTTGAGCAAAAAAAAAAAAAAAAATTCATATCAAAGTTTACTTGAGTCTCATAAAACGTTTAATACTGCTCTTTCCACGACAAGTCTTGAATTTAATAAACTTGCGGTAAATATTTTCTTAAAAATATTCAGACCTCCGCATTAATGCAATATCCACGAATGTCCGTCAACGCGGCACTTTACCTTAATTAAATCGACCGATATATCCCGCCGCGCATAATTCTAAAACCAAAAACAAACACGCGGCGTCGCATTATCAACGCGTTAATATGGCCATCGGCAAGCTCCGAATTCCGGGAAAGCCAGCAAACCGCGAAATGAATGGATTTTAATAGAACGTCAATCCAGATTTTACGGAGAAAACGGCACCGAATCGCCATGGACTGCACGTTGTCGTGGTCGTCGCTTCCCGGGATTATTATCCACGTGCGCGCGCGCGCGGGGGCTTTATTCGAGCGCGAGGAGAGCCTGCTTCAGATTAATTGGGGGCAGCCCGAGAGCCGAGTCCGGCTAACACAATCGACATTATCTTGCGGCCAGACTGATATTAATGGAATATTAATTAGCTGGGTAGGAGGTGCCATTGTTGGCTTAGTCGTGGGAGGGAAGGACCAGGATTCATTCGAGAGATGGAGGTATTGAGTTGGAGTTTTGGCGCGGAAGGAATATTATTACAAGGTTATTTCGGACTTTGTTTTGCGGTGGGTTTCCAATTTTAGAGATGGAACGGTTGCGTTCGCTTTGCACATTATTGCACGAGTCGTTGCTCGGATGTACAGGACATCTTTGCATTCAGATGTTTATCCGCGTTTTCATTCTTGACTACAATGGTTGATACAATAATGCCAACCAAGAATTCAAAGAGAAAAGTTATTTTTGCTCAGGTATTTAGATCGTAGCAATAGATCTTAATAAAAGGCTTCGAAAAAGTACGCACAGTGAAAGAAACACAGAGTCGAATGCTAATTCTCCTGCTACGCCAAATTCCTCAAGAAGCTTCTCAAACAAACGCACGCGCTTATCTAAATTTACCCGAAATGTACTCGAGTGTGCCAAACGTGGAACGCGACTCTCGAAAATTGCGCAACGCAAGCGCCGCAGGCAGAAATAAATTTCCGCGACGCTCTTGTTTATGCACCAGGCATTTTTCAGACCGGCGGCGCGCATCGATGGAGAAAACCACATAAAAAAAAAAGGAACGTCCGCACTCGAGCTAGACTACGTAACGAGTCTCTTATGTACGCGGCCACGTGTCGCTCCATAAATACGTACGTAGCAATTAGGTTAGAGCTTTTTCTCGAGGGAGCTTCGCGCGAACTTGCGACGGGGGTGGGAGAACGACGGAACTTCGGGGTACCTCGACGCTTGTTGCAGTTGAATGTGGAGAGGAAAGTGAAGTAAGTTATGAGGACAAGCTTAAAAGGGAAAGCGCCAGGCGTATCTTTTAAAAATCAGATACAAGTTTTTGGGAACACAAAAATATTTTACTTTAAAAATGGCTTACGAGAGAAAATAATTATACAAGACGTAATAACTCGAAACTGCGAAGTTCGAAAGCTTTTAATCCTATCGTCTTTAACAGGGCTTACGAAGCTTACTACGAAATTTTGATACCAAGTTGGCAGATTAAAAATTTGCACAATTCCCAGGCCAGCGGATAGACGCAGCGATCGTAAAAAATCCCGAAATTTCTCTTCAATTGCAGTTGCCTTTATTCGGAGATTAGACCGACGAAGATAAACCGAGCGGTTTATCAGAAAAGCCACTGGAACCGGTAAGAGGCGACGCAGGAAGGCGCGAATTTCAAGATCGCCGTCTCCCGGCGGTTCTCGCGAGAGCTGAACAAAACCGAACCAAAGTAGATTGGGCTTAATGTGCCTCTTCCTTCGACGCAGATACAGTCATGGTCACCGGCTTTTAAGCTGCAGCGAAACGAGCAAGACGCGCGAGACTGCCTAAATATCAGAAGTATCACTTCCGCCTAATTATCCACTGGTCTTTCACGCTTTTCAGAGTTACGCGGCAATTTCGTCAGCGCCGCCGCGGCGACTTGGAAAGTTTATTTTGGAACGAAAAATAACACTTTGCCGCTTTATCTCGCTGTTATCAAACGAGGTGGAATAATTTTGCGTACGAAGATTACGGGTTGAAGCATTTCAACGCGACGTTGGAGAAATTGTTATAAATTTTAATAAAAGATGATCTTCTTTTTGACATCTTCATCGATTGAGACTACTGTTTTCCGCAAAAATAATTTAGAAACAAAGAGAGGCGTTGTAATAAAAAAAGTCTGCTTTCGAATGGATCATCAAAAAAGGATTATCGCGATAAGATGAAGATTTCTTTATCATACGCGAACAAAATTGCCAAGACAACAGCTTCGTCGCCAGCGATATTTGCCCAATTTTGATGTCGCGATAAAACCGCGGCGCGCGAAGATTAAGCCGCGCCGCAGAGAAAAAGCTTCTCTCCCGCAAGCGCCCGTAAAATAGGATTCGCTCGCCCGGAGGTAAGCTCCACTTACAAGCGCACACTTTTCTAGCCGGGCGACGCGAAAGATTAAACAAAACGAGAGAGGCGTCGCGCGGCGCATGCGCGCTGCCGGGGCTTCATTCCAGAAGGGCTTGCGAAAAAATTACTCCGATCTCTCGCAGTTGGCGGTCGGGGGAAATTTTGCTTTCCCGCAAGCTTGCCTGCAAATTTGCGCGGAGCTTTTAATTAAGCGACGTTGAGTGGGGATTTTTCTTTTTTTTTCATAAATTGCGGAATGCTAGTTCTGGGGCGTTGAGGGAAATTACGAGATTGGGAGTAACGCACGTCGAACGTACTGAGTTATTTTTGTACTGCAACGTTAGCTCGGGTTAAGTTAATAATTAATACAGTTCGAGCTGCTTGAATGACGGATGAATTTTTAGTGAAATTGTTGATATATAAAAGCTGATAACTACGAAAGAAGAATATTATATTTTAAATGTTTTGGCAGCAAAGCCAGACATATTACAAAGTTTTCGAAAGTAAGAGACGACCTTTTTAATAGTCCGCGACTTTTATGCGATTTATGCGCCGGGAGAGTAACGCGAAAAGTTCGAGCTGCTAATCTCCGCAAAAAAAAGTCCCCATATTCTCGCGTTTCAATAGGAATTTATTTCCTCAAAATAGAATACACGTACGAGCAGTGGTTACACAAGAATAATTGTAAGCTCAACCAAGTCTCTCTTCGCGCTAGCAAGCAGGGACGAGAAAAAAAAGCTGCGGCAACAAAGAAATACGTACACACAAAGAGTCTTGCGCTTGGCAAAAAAAAGGTCTGTTTAAAGGTCGAGCTTTGCCGCGCTCGCCGCAGTCCATCGCTATCCAGTCGGTCTCCGGTGGCAGAGAGCAGGGGGATTACGAAAGAGTGCTCGGGCGCCCTCGGCGAGAAACTGGAAACGGAGAGGCGGACGACATCTCGCGCTCAACGGGTATCCGATGACTGGGTCGGGAGGAGAGCCTTCGGCAGCGAGTTCGCGGCGAGAGCAGCGGCTGCGAGGATTTTCCGGTTCGAACCGGATGGCTCCCGCAGTGCCGCGAGCTGAATGAACGCCGCCTCGCCGGAATGAACCGGCTATCGAGCGGCCGTCGCCGCTGCCTGCCTGCCGCTGAATCATCAGAGAGCGGGGAAAGCAAAGGCCGACGACGCCTCCAAGTGCAATGCCGTAATCGTGTTACGCACGACGATTATCGCCAAGCTGTCTAGAGGAGAGCTTTGTTTTGCTTCCCGCGAGTGACGCGCGAACCGTCTTACGAGCTGCCGGCCAAAAGCTTTCCCGGGCGACGCCGCACTTTCTTTTTGGGCTTGCCGCAAGCTGATTCCGGGGTGTCGACGGGTTTTTTCGCACGTTTATTTTTGATGACCAATGTTTCGGATGCATTGTTTTTTACCAAGATTCAATGATAGATTTACTTGAAAAAGGTTAAGTGGTTAATTTTTTTGTTGATGCGAAGTGAAATTTTAATTTTAATAAAATTTATATACCCTATCAATTTCGACTAGTCAACAGTCCTCGGCAGCATCTGCTGTATAATGTAATTTCAATAACATTATTGAAACTCTATATTGACGCTGTACGTATGTAAAGGTAGAAGGACGAGTAGGTTTTGAATAATTCAATAGAAAGTACCGTTAGTTCGTGTTACATAACCCGGAGTTCCGAACGTTCAGATGTTTACGCATCAAAGCTTCGCAAATAATCCTTGTTAACTTTATAGTGTACTTTGTGTAAAATCTGCGCAAACCTAGCAATAGTTGACTGGAACAGTGCTTTAATTACGTAACACGATGGACATACCAATTTTGGTAGACCGTCGCCGATGTCGTGCAGCTTCCGGATCCACAGCGAATGGGCCGTGGCAGTAAGCTCTGCTGCGCTACTTAAAAGCTAATTAAATTGAGCTTTGGGGACTCCTTTGTCCTGGGAACAACATGTGTTGACAGACGGGGACTGCTCGAGAGTATCGTTATTTTTTTCGACAATCACAAAAGCCTTGGCTTCTTGTAATTATTATTGAAAATTGAATACGTTCCTTTTTCAGTACGTTTTTTGAGTATTTACGTACTGACAGTTCAGTCGCAACCTAGGCTAAAGTAAAATGTTCACGAGTACTGCTATCGATTAAATTCCTTCTCACCGACATTCTAAATTATAAAAAAAATTGTTTATAAAATTTATCAGCAACGATTTCGGTCTTCGTCTAATTTCGGCCAAGTAAAATGTAAATTCTTGTGTAAAGTGCGTAATACCACGTTCGTTTTCTCGCACGTTATTGTTCCCGTCTTAGTATATCAAGACACGCGATGCGAGTCATGCGTTCGTCGCGGTATTTTAAGCTTTCTGGCGCTTCTTCGCGCCTCAAAGTGGTCGTGATCCTGACTATTTTCAAGTTTACTGCTCCGTTATGTGCTCTTTTAATCGACTCCGTTACGGTCAAGAGCATCTTGCGGTCGTCTTTCTCTTGACGCGTATTTTTGTGTTTCTCGATTTTGTAATGTTTATAAAACGTTTTATATAATATAAATTTTATATATATATATATATAAGTCATTCAAATTATTTTCTAACGAAATAAATTACTGTTTTCAAGTGTAAACCATCATTTTAGTATTGCTAACGCGCAATTAAAAATTTATCTTTATTTATAAAGAAAAATGTCTTGTTTGCAAGAGATAAAAGAATGCGATAATTGCACTCAAGAAGTTCATTGTAAATACTAAAATAAGCGTATGTGGCGATTATACGAGAAGCTTCAGTTAATATTGATCCTATGGTGCCAGACTGGTTTAACTGGTTTTTTCCAGAAACTGTTCAACGAATAATTAAAATTTAATTAGGCCATTCAACTCTGACCCATTTTATCAGATTTAGATGAAGATCGGATAATTTTTGCATTATCAAAAACCAAATTTTGTCTAATTTTTCGCGTAACTACAGAGTCGTAGAATATCTGAATGCAGAGCACACTATGCTTCTCGATCCGATTAATAACGTCAAATAATTATTGCACGAAAGTTGCTGCTACAATCACTTGCTGAACCGTTTTTTTACACGGATGAACTTTTTATTCAGTAAGTCCGCGTAATCCGAAATAAAATACGCAAACACGAGCCAAAACACGATGCTGCCGATAATCAGCAGCCACCTCAACCTCTCGTCAAACTCGCTTTCATTCAAAAGTAAAAATTCATTAGAACCTCACATCCGAAAGCCAAATCTATTCCCACCCCCTAAAAAATTCAGCTCACGCGATCAAGCCTCCCCCTTCTTATAAAATTTTTCAAGCCTTGCCAAGTGATAGAAGAATTCTAGACAATACTTATCCCTCCTCGCGAAGAAAAAGCTCTGCAGCCGAGATTCGAAGAAAGGGCATTTTCCTGGGTGAAAAGGAGGGCGCGGCCGTGGCGACCCCATTACTTCGCCGGGGTGTTGTTTCGCATCCATGCAGGGCCGATGATTTTCCGTCGATTGCCGGGCAGCCTTTTCTCCCTTATTACGCCGGTAATTAACTTTAGGGACAAGAGTTCTTCCGATGCAATGTACGCGGTGTCTTTGATCGCGGAGGGCAGCTAACCGCGGCAAGTAGTCAAGGTCGCCGTTCGATGCAGCGCCTTGCTGATGTGGCAGCCGAGGCGAGAATGGAGAGCCTGCTGCTTCGGCGCCTGAGGATCGTTTAATTGAACCAGTGCTTCCAGTCTTGGAAGACGGATGAAAGGATGAAAGGGATTTTTGAGTTAAAATAATTCACGTTTTGACCAGCGCGTAAAGTTGGAAGCTGCTTTGATATTGCGTAATTGGAATCCTCTCAATTTGGAACAAACTCTGTTTTGAGCAATGAAAAGCTTTAATTTCTAAATCGACATAAAAGTGTCTCTTTTTTTTCAAGCGAAAAATAAATTAAAAGGATTTCCACCCCTTTTAAAATACAGGTTGGGCTATATTTCTAACCGCCTTTTATTACTGGTTTTGAAAAGTTGTTTTTCATACTGCACTGTTTAAGGCTTAACGTCGCAGCTGCAGGCACTTTATTGAGAATCGTAAATCTTAAAGTGACGCTGCTTCAAAAGAGGCCGCGTGACCTAAAGAGTCGGAAAACAGTGTGCTTCCTATCATTTCTTTTTATCGCAGCTTCAACTTCGAACTTCCGTGAAAATTAAAATTATTTTCCCGCCGACGTGGAATAATAAATTAGCGCATTTGTTTGAACTTTCGATTCCAAAGTTTAACAGAAAAAAAAACGAGTCTTCTGCAACTTCATTCGAAACAAATTTCCAAAGGTCTGAGGCAAAAGGAAGGCCGAGAAACTTGCCGGAAGAAAATAAAGAAGGGCAATGTCACGTTGATCGAGACTAAAGCGAGGGTAAGGGGATTAGCCTTACAGGGCACACGTGATTTCATTATCAGCAAAGCCAGACTGAAGAAAGAAGGAGTTACAGCCTCGAATTTTCTAGTCTTTTTGGTAAAATACTTTTGTTCGAAAAAAACTGAAGGAAAAAGTCCAAAATGTAATATTCTGATAAAAAATTTCGCAGTGGAAAAAGAATACTGAAAGCAGTAAAAAATGCAATAGCTCTGAAAATTTTGTCGACAGCTCCCCAAGCCGCAGCTTTTCCTCCGGACAATCGGCGAAAATTCGTCGCCCGAGCTAAATTAAAGGATGGCCGGCAACGAAAACAGAGAGAGAGAAAGAGTGAGAACAAGAAAAAAGCTCGCCCGCACAGGTCTCCCGCCCCCAAGATTTACAGGCAATATAAGCTCCCCCGCTCGGCTCCGCGAGAGGAGAAGCTCTGATCCTCTCCCCGCCGCAGCGATCAATTGAATATGTCGCTCTGCGCGCGAGTACCAAAGCCGGCTCGAGCCTCGTTATCATCCCCGGGTAATGCAATCGCGCGATTTACACGTGTCGAAGACGCCTCCGCGCGGCTTTTTCGGGGGCGAGGTTACGACACCCCGTGACCCCGTCGTTCCGGGGGGTGGGACTATTGAATCCGAGCTCACTCGACAATTTGTGTTGCTTGCTTCTGACGACGGCTGTTTGCCTCTTTTTCGGAGGGAGGCTGAACTAATGGAAACTCTTTTTCTGTCGGTAAATTGTCGCGCGACTTCGGAGTAAACTAATACTTTTTTTCGAGTATTTATTCAATAAATAGTTTTTCAAACTACAACTCTGACGGTACTTGGAAAATTTCTTGAAAGTTTTGCTCGCCGCTTTAAAACCAGTATTTATTCGATTAAAATTAAACGTCGACGTAATTTATTCTCCAGCGGCAAAACGAGCGTTCACCCCGGGTTAAAATTAGCAAAACTGCGTCTCGTAAACAGTCGTCAAGGTATACAGCGTTATAGCCTCAAGAGCTCGCAGGCAGGGCGTTAAATAACGAATGCTACCTGGACCGCGCGCTCGCGAAATAAATCAAAAGTCAACGGCAACTCCGGAAACAAGAGCCTGAAACATTCAGCGCCGTTGCGGGCCTCCACACTTGCCCTCTCATCACGACCTCGCTAAAACTCCAAATCACTAATTTGCAGTCGCCGCTAAATCGTCCCTCCAAGTAAAGCCTCGTTCTAATGAAAATGAAAGCCGTTGCTTCGCCTCTCTTTCTCTCTCTCTCCCCCTCGTTTAAACTTTAACGGCTCGGAAAAAAGGAGTCGCTTCCCAGGAGTGAGGAGTCGGCGTTTACAGTCGACCTGGATTCTCTGCTTCCTCACCCCCGGCTCGAGTTGCGGCTCGTTAAACCATTTTTAAGTTTAATGTTTATATCGACGGAGAGCGGGGAATCCGCCGGCTAAACGCTGCAAGTCGCGGGGATCAAGTGTTTTTACGCTTTTTTATCCCTCCTGCTTCGGCTTGTAGGAATTGCACTGTTATTGTTCCGAGCTTTCCTTCCCGGGAACATTTTCTATAATAAAACATTGCTCGGCTTCATCTCCGCGGCGCGTCTTGGCAAAGAATGCGAATGTAATATAAAAGTTTTCTATATAATTAACTTTAAAAGAAAACTAATTTTACTCTACACTTAGCCTCCGTACAAATTAAAACTTCATAAAGCTCGGAGCAAATTGCTTTTTAAAAAGCGTATAATCCCCCTCGCCTTCTGCAACTTTGTACGATATAAAGCACCTATCGCTCTTACGAGTGAAACAAAGAAAATTCACCGCGAGTCGTAGGAAATAAAAGCGCAAACAAGTAAACTCCGGCCGTCGATAGCAGCTCCGCAGTGCGTGGAGTTTGCGAGAAGCGAGATTGGCACGTATATCGCCCGGCTTACGCACCCAGAGCTCGAGCGGAAACTCGAGGGGTCGGGTGTAAGGGAAAGTGAATGGGTGGTGAGCGATGGTTAGTAGGCCAAGGAATTTTTTAAACTGTCATTTTTCTTTTTTAGTGAGATGAATAGATTCGTTTTTTTTTCTGCCGCTGCTGCTGCTGCTGCTTATGAACGAATAATTGAAGGAATCTATAAATTGCAAAAGTAATGTGACGGATAATTTGAGAAGTTACAAGAAAGCTTTTGAGTAAAATAAATTTTACAAGGAAGTAATGTATTCTTCGGTATAAAAACAGGTTTATTACGATCCAAGGAATATTCAAGAATTTTTTTAATAAAACATTAAGAAAGTGTCGTTTATGTTCAAAACTTTTTCCGACCTTTTTAAAGGTCGCGGTAAATCTGAAGAGTATGAAAGACGTTTTTTGACAATATTGCTTGAACGATGAGGGCGCATAAAACGAAGCAGGCATTAGGACAAAGAATGTACCTTACGTGTTTCGAATTTTCGGGATCTACTATTTTCCGCCTTCCCAAATCCGATTCTCCAGCCGTAGAAAATTGGATTCTCAACTTTTCAGCGACGGCACGTCTCCGATATCGAACGAGTCATTCGCTATCCAACGTACTCTAAAAATTAATTGATCAACCGACGACAGGTACAAAATACGCGGTACATCCCTAACGAGACTTCACCGGAAACCGGTGATAGAAGTAATCCGGAAGCTATGATTTTTCGCGCTTCGCCGGCTTTTTCTCTGCTTCGCCAAGCTTCTCAAATAGCTTGCGAGAAAACCGGGCGCACTTGTAGTCGTCTATTCCACGCGAGGCACTGCAAGTTCGACTCGAGTGTTTTCAGTGTCTGCGAGACACGTGACGAGAAGGCGTGATCCTTCCGCTGAATTATTTGCACGATTGTCGCGCTCTTTTTCTATCGGAGATTTCAAGAAAGTCTTTTAAGAAAGTGAACGAATATAGAAATTTATTTTATTTTCAAAGTCAATTTTTCCAAGTCCTTTTCAATTTCAAATCATCCTTTAAATTTTAAATAAGAATTCTATACTTTTATAACAGGAACACAAGCACCCAAATATATATTAAAACTTTCCCCGACATTCGAACCCTCCCCCATAAATCTCTCCTTTATAGGCGCAAGAACACTCGCGAATGTCGATATCTCCCCGATCAGTTCTAGGCGTCTTCTTTCGCACGAATCAATACGCGAAACGAACTTTGATAATCAACGGCGCGATTAACTCGGCACGCGATCGGCGACTATTTCGATTAGCACCTTCGCCACGGACGCTAAAACAAGCAAGCGCGCGCATTCGGGCGATCATTGGAACTCGTGAAACTGCCACGAGTCAGAGGGCGAGGGTCGTTAGGATTTTCCGTTAATTTGCCGCGACGAATGACGCGCTTTTTGATCCCCCTCCTGAATAATTCATGCGCCCCGACGGCTGTCGGTCGGAATTCAGCGGGAGTAATAAAATTTTAATCGCTCTTGTTTATTTACTGAAAAGTGGAATAGAACCTTTTTTTTTAGCGAGAACTCTCGAAAGGGACACGTCCGTTTCAATGAAGAGGAAAGTCCGGAAGAGTTTTGATATCGCATCCATTA
The DNA here is from genome assembly GCA_035047165.1 of Ormyrus rosae. Classification (NCBI taxonomy): domain Eukaryota; kingdom Metazoa; phylum Arthropoda; class Insecta; order Hymenoptera; family Ormyridae; genus Ormyrus; species Ormyrus rosae. Next base: position 10,949,654 of record JAWWML010000052.1, on the reverse strand, counting down.
AAAGCAATGAGATCCGGAGGCTCGCATCGACGGGCTCCTCTCTCCCCCGGAATGAATTCCGAAATCTAATTATAAGTTTGTCGCCGTTCCTTTGAAATTGAAGATTATCTCCGCGCGGGACGGAGTCGCGGAATAATTCGTCTTGCCGCGGCTATAAGTACACCCCGCATGAGGCGCCGCGCGAGGAGGTTGTTGACAAGCGGAAGAAGTACAAAAGCAGAAGCCCGAGCGGATGGAGAATTTAAGTAGAGGGAAAACAAAGGAAGCGCCGAGGGTCACGTGAGCGCGCGTGGGCGGCTACCTTTTACTTAGGACCAAGATTCCATTAAGTAATAGGGATAATGGCTCCTTGATACATTTTTGGCCGAGTGTTTGTGCTGTTATTGGATCTTGGATTTTAAGGGGGCTTTAATGCCTTATTTCTATACGGCAGGATCGCTAAAAATAACTGCAGCTGTGAATAGATTGCTTAGTAAACCCGATTAAACCAGCCTCATTGGGGGTTACGGTCGTAGTAAGTCTGCGAGTCCGTTAAAATTCACTGGCTGAGCAAAAAAGTATATTGTCGCAGTAAAAAGTAGAAGACGCTATTAGAGAGAAAGGCAAGGCCGGGGAGGAAGTGCTCGCGACGACGCGCTTCGCGACTACCTGCGACTAATTAAAGGACGAAATGAAAAGGCGCGAGGCGTACCGGGTATAGGGCTCTAATTTCGAATATAACAAGCTGCGCGCTCGCATTTTCGCGAGGAAGTTTGCTCGTAACACTGATCTATTGTGACGTTGTTGCAAAATTTCGGTTGGTTAAGGCGGAAGTTAGTGTCTGCGGAAATATTTTAAAAACGTGCATTTTTTTTATCGACGATCAAATGAGATTGTTACCCGTCGTTAACACACTTTGAAGCACCGAAACTCGCGAAGCAATTATAAAGCGGTATATACTCGCCGGACCGCAAGCAGCGTCCAATATTTTTGTAATAAAGCATCGGAGCGCCGATCAGTTTATTTAGACTCGCCTCGGCAGGCTATTAGGTCAAATTCGATATTCATAGTCTCCATCAAAGTTCGCCCTTCCCGCAGCGGCGGCGCGGAAAATAGTCCGTTCGCTTCGACTCGACGTATGATCCGCGCGACGAAAATTCACGTCGCCGTCCGCAGCTGTTTACGTATATATACGTTTTACGTACATAGACGCGGAACGAAAGGATCGGGGGGTTAGAGGTTGGGAGAGTTACGGTGGTCGTTAAGCGGAATGTGTGTATACAGTAAATTGAAAATCGCATTGTCGATTGGGCTTGATACGCGGAACGTGGCGGCGCCTTTCCTTTCTGCCTCCCTTTCGAGCGGACAAATTTTTATGAGCGCAAAGCTTTTTATCGGCTTGTTCGAGAGGAGCGGCCTTTTTTACTCGGACCGGAGGAGCTCGAACGGCGGGAAAAGCGTCGTGCGATGGAATAATGATGCGTGCGGCTCTTACGTTTTATCTAGTCTTAAAAGTTTAATCGAGGAATTAAATGTCTTGGCGTGGGAAGCTCTCTTTTTAATTGAAAACTCTAACTGAAACCCGTCGTTTTCGCCAGACTGTATTTTTTTTTTTTTTTAACTAACGACGACGAAATGATTTCTCCTTTTTATGAAAAAAAATAATAAAGTTACCGTACACTTTATCATTCAGTCGAGAAACAGTATTCTCGACGCAAGACAAAACGAAACATTCTTCAAATTACCCGGTGCTCCGAAGCAATTAAAAGGATAAACAATCGTTTCCCTCGCAACGAGCGCGCATAACTTTTAATTAAAAAAAGCAGCCGCGACGGAGGGAGGAAACTCGGCGGCTATCAGCCTCGAAACTTGGTCAAATTCTCCGTCCCAGATCTGAGAGGGCACGAGGGGAAAGACGAAGGGGGGCTGCCGCGGGAGAGATCACCGCCGTGGAATCGAAGCTCAGTCGACGGCAGAAGCTCTTCTGAGGGGAGGAGAATCGGATTATCGACTCTCGCTTATCTTTTTCGCACCTATATCCCTTTTTTTTGCGCGCTCAAGTCGCTCGTCTTTCCGGCTTCGTCCCCGTGGCCTTTTTGCATTCCCTGCCGCGCGGCGTTTTTTGCGAGGAAAGCAGACCGAAAAAGGTGAGCACGCTGAATGAAGCGGTTTTTACGCGCGATCGAGGGAAAGAGGGGGGGGGGGGGGGAGGGCTTTGAGCGCCGGCCGAAAAAGTCGCTCTGATTAATCAATCCGGCCTGCGAGAGATTCCTGCGCGTCTAATTAGAGGGCAGGGAAGAGGTTTGATTGATGAAGTAGGCCGAGGAGGAACAGATCTTTATTGATTTTATTTAAATCTGCCGGCGATGGCCATTTGTTCCGACTGCGTACTGCTACGCGGTAATATCGGGGATTTTCTGCTGGTCATATAATGTTACGAGCAGTTTATATACCGTTGAGTACCACCGATGCCTTATCACGCATTTGCCATCGTTGAAAAAGCTCTTTTATTGAGCGTCGCCGCCGCTGTACTACCGCGGCTAATTTCAATTTCTCTCGCTCGCTTATCGAGTTAACGAAATTTCTCGCGAAACCCTATTTTACACCGAATCGGAACAATCTAAAATTTGTCAAACGCCCCCCCCGGAATGCAATCTGCATCCATGCATTAACGAACGGCAGACAGTTCAATACAGCCGCAAAGACATTCGGGTCGCGGATGCACCGTCGGCGAAAAAGGCCAATTTTCCCCGGGCCGTTCTTTTTTTTTCGGCGGGCCGCCGCATATAATCAAGTTCCGGTGTCTTCCCTCTCCCCGCTGCAGTCGCCCGCTTGCGGCGCAAAGGCTTGACGACGACAGCTATTTGACAAGTGCCGTATAGAAAGAAAAGAGAGAGAGAGAGAGGGAGAGAGAGAGAGAGAGAGAGCAAGCTGGTCGGGCAGTGTGGCGCGTAGCCCAGTGGCACAGATCCCATCTCAGCGGTGCTCAATATTCGCAAGCTCAGCTTCCTGCGCGCTGCATCATTTGCCAGGCCTCCCCTACCGGCGAGCTCTTCGATAATTCGTTATACGCTCGTGCATTTATCAGCGACGTCGCGGGGATCGGGCCCGTTTTCCCCGCAAAATCCAAAAGAGACTCGCATCCGCATCCTCCGGGACGGTAATTAATTCCGAAAGCAGCGACCGGCCGAAGCGGGAGAGAGATTTGGGTCCGGGCCGAGCTCCCGGCTCTCCTCTTCCCAGAGGAAGCGGAAAGTTCCGCGGAAGAGCAGACGAAAAGCTCTCTCTCTCTCTCTCTCTCTCTCCCTCTCCGGCTCGGGCGCGCAGTGGCAGCGAAGCTCTCCGCGCCGATGCCAGCGACAACGGCCCGCGGAGCTTGCGCGCTCGGCCGCCGCCGCCCCCTCCCCCCCGTCGCGGGAGCGAGACAGGCGAGGCCGCCTTCGGCAAGTGGGGCGGCCGCGCGGAGGGGAGTCGCCGCGCGAGGGGAGACGGACGGACTCGGGAGCGAGAGAGAGACGGCGAGCGGTGGAGGGGAGGGAGAGCGGTGGCGGCGGCGCTGCGGCGGCGGCGCGCACCGCCCGGTGGGGGCAGACCGGTCGATGATGCCGGCGGTCCTTCGCGACACGAAACAGCAGTCAGTCTCTGGTCCACCCGAAGCCGCGACGTTACCTTCTCTCACATCGACAGAGCCGCCTCGCCGCAGCCATGGGTGACGACAAGGTTTGTGCCACACACGCTTTATCCCCGCGGCCTCCTCGCCCTCTTCTCCGGAGCCGACTCTCACCCCTCGCGCGAGCCCCAACTGCCACCTCGGCTCCGCTCGAACCTCTGCACGAGCGCCCTCTCGACTCGCCGTGCTTCAACCCCCCGCGACAAAGTAGCCACCCTCGCACACCTCTTCCCCGAGATCGGCCGGTCGTCCACCGCCGAAGCAGGCCACCGGTCCGTCCGTAAGGGGCTGCTGGCGGTGGCGGCCGCGGCGTCTTCACCAGGAGGCCGGAGGGCGAGGGAGGAGAGTCGTCGCCGAGGAAGAGGCAGCGCACGGCGTGCGCGCGCCGAAGCTCCGCTTTCTCTCTCTCCCCCTCTGGCACTCTCGCACCCACCCCACATCGCACTTTTGCAATTCAATTATTCGTGAGTGCGTGATGCGCGGGAGTGAATCGATGCCGTCGTAGGCGAGGAAGAGGAAGAGCCGCGTGCGCCGTTCGGCGGCCAAGGCTCAGGGAGTAACCGAGCGTGTCTCGTCTCAGGTGTGCTAAGAGTGTGAATCGCCGCAGTGAATGAGTGAATGCATGGTGATGAGTATATCTGTCGACCGAAGCTCTCTTTCTCTGTCGCTCGCGCTAACCGAACAATCAGCTGGTGGCAAGTGCGGCTCTTCCCTTCGGGAGACGAGTAAATAGAGCGCGCGGGGCAGAGCCGCTGCCAGATACTCGCACTCGAGCGCGGTGCCAAGTGTCATTGCCGACGACGTCGGCCGAGAAGAGAAGTCAGTGAGCGCCAGAGGAGAGTGAAAGAAGTGACGAGGAAGACGGCGAGGAAGGAAACGGGACTCTAATGACCGAATGGGGCGCAAGAAAGAGAGGGATTCTTCTCTCTTTCTCTCCTCTCGTTCCCTGCTTTGGAATCGATCGATCACGTGACCGAGCGGGGGGTTGCGCGTGGAGAGATTGATTGTGGATTCATTTTGCGGGCTCGTTCTCTCTCTCTCTCTCTCCCTCCGTCTGCCTTACGTAAGTAACGGGGATCGGCCGCCTCTTGTGCTTCCGCTCGCGGAGGGTGCAAATCGGCGATCGCCGCAAGTGCCGTGCGCCTCGGAAGAGAGATAGAGAGAGAGAGAGAGAATGAGAGAGCCGCTGCTTGTGTAACCGTTCCTCCTACGGAGAAGAGAGCTTCGATCGAAGGTGGGACAATAGCTGGATGTATGGATTAGAGCTCCGCGAGAATGCCTGACGTGCGAGTGTGCCTGTTGTCGGTGGCTACGGCTGCATAACTGGCCCTGGTGCTCCTCAGTGATCGCAGTACCGTCGGTGCAAGAGATTCCTTTCCGGTAACGGACCAAGGACACCCCCCAGGAAGAGAAGGGACTTTGAGTGCCTCTCGCGCGCGCTTGTCACGTGACAGAGTCTCTCTCATTTTCCTGGACGAGCAGCGTGCGCCAAAATGGTAAAAATCATGTTTACTAGCCAGCTCGCACTCCTGCACGAACAATTAGCCGTCAATATAGAGGCCTGGCTTGTCTTGATTTAGAAAAATTCGCTCCCCGTCGACGATCGACGTAGCCAGCCAGCCGTTTTTATTTTATTTGTACCAGTTCCCATTATCCCTATAGAGTAGCGCCTGAGTTTTTTAGCTGCTCGAGGTATGGCTTTGCTGCGTTTAGCCGGGGAGATATGTAGGCCCGCCGACAGGGTGGAGTGCAACTACGCCCTTTCGGCAAAGCACACGGAGTGCCTCCTCAAGGTCGAGCGGTGTTCTCCGCACGGGAAACGAGCAATCGATCAGAGAGCGAGAGGCGCGAGTTTTCCTCCCGTCTCTTGCGTAACGCGTCGGGGCTCGACCTTCGCCTTTGTCGCGCGGACCGGGCCCCAGAGATTACGTCGCGATTTTTTTTTTTTTTGAGGTGGAGCGCAGGGAACCTGTTCGTCGTCTGCTGGCGTGGCCGCCGGCGCGCCTGCGCCGTGGCAACAGCTGCTCCAGAGAGAGCGAGACGGTCCCGAACCTCTTTTTCGCAATGATAATTCGCGCGACGCTCCACACGCCGATGGGGCCGACGTTTTCGGCTCGGGCTTCGCGCGAGAAATCGAAGTGCATTCGAGCATCGACCGCCTCGAAAATCCAGGGTAGGTCTCCTCGGCTGCTGCTGCTGCTGCTGCAGCAGCGGAGCAGACTCGCGCTTCTGCGCAAACGACTCGACGGCGGAGCGCACACCGAGGGTTGGGTTAGGACGGGGAAAAACTGGGTTTTCGATGCTGAAACATTTCGCCGGTCCAGTTTTCCCGGACCGCCGGGCTTAGGCACTAACTTGCAAACTTTTTCCAGGGGGGATTCCGGGTAGCTGGAGGGATTTGCGGGTAGGATGCGTTCGAGCCTACTTTTTTCAGACGGGAAAAAATGCGAGAAATGGACTCGTCTAGGTTAAGTTTGCTCAGTGTAGCTGCAATTTTGAGTTATCCTTTGCCATAGATTCGCAGAGCTGCTAGCGCTTTCTGAAATTTTAGCTTTTGCGTTACGTAATTCGGAGGAGAATGGCAGCCTTTGGACGTTGTAGCGATTTTGAATTTATTGATTTTTGCATGGAGTTTCCACCTTTAGAGAATGCTTCGTTAAATCACGCGAAGCCCAACGTAGATGTGAATATTTATTGTACGTTCTTTCAGCGAGCACCGATCAAGAGGTTATCTCTAATCATTAAACGCAAATGCGAAGCATTTCAATAGTAAGTGCATAATTCGCTCAGGAACCAGCGAGGCGATTTGCTTGCGCAACCAGTTCCAGGCGGCAAATCGCGTAAAATTAAGGGCGCGAATTCCGACAGTCGAAGCGAGCGCACCGCCGACCCTGACACTCGGTGAACACAACGCTCTCGATTAACCGAAGCAGCCGCGCGCGCTCGGTAATCAGATGGACTTGTCCGAAAAGCCGTAAAAAAAGTGCCCGCGAAACGATCCCCCCGTGCGCGTTACGCAAGCTAGCTCGATCGACAATTGTAAGAAAAAGAGCGCGGTGTCGGCGCGCATCGGGCCGCCGGGCGACACACAATGTAGGCCTTATCGCACGCACGTGGAAGGCCGATCGCCGCCAGAGAAACAAAACGGTCCATCCGCATAGGAAGAGAGAGAAGCTGGAGCCGCTCGGTGCGCCGGTCCAAGGACGGGCCGTCGATTGAAAAGGTCGATCCTTTTAAGAGCCCAAGAGCGGAGAGGAGGGGGGCCCTTACACGGCCGACGGTTTCCATTCATTGAAATTTCTTCGTCGGCCCGAGAGCGCCGTTTCCGCATCGCGTTATCGCCTGCGTGCCGCGTTACGTCACAGGTCCCGAGCTCTCTCTCTCTCTCTCTCGTATTGATCAGTTGTTTTTTTTTAACGCTTGACAATGACTTTGATAGCCCTTCGGCTCGTACCGTCGGGCAAGACTTCTATTCCGGGCGAGGATTCCGAAGCTAATTAAGAAAAAACAACGCACCGATGCCGCTCGTTACGGGGAACAATGCTCCTCGGTAGGGCGTAACGATGCCGGTTAATTAGGCCGCGCTCGTTACGAAATGAGCCAGCGACGCCGAGAGGAGTAGGAGAAAAAGAGCGCCGCGCCGCCGATGCACAATGTCAAAGTCATACGCGCGCGCGACGCAGAGAGGCGGCGAAATAGTCACTGACACGACACGGCCTTCTCTCTCGCCGTTATCTGGCCAAAGGCGCGAGAGCCGCGTTTAGGGTTCTCGATCAAGGTGCCGCGCTGCTCCTCTCGCCGAGAGCGAGGGGGATGGCTTTTGCTCTCTCTTTTTTCGCGGCCCGAGGCTCTCGGGGCGACCAGTCGATGGCCAGGTGTATAAATGCGCGGCTTCGCGGCTATTTATAAACCGGAATCGATGCCGCAATTATTCGGCCGACTTTGCGGCCAGTTCCTACTTTTACTTCTTCGACGTCTGCTCGCGAGTCTCTTCAATCGAGGCGCCTCGCGCTCGTGTAGCCTTGATTTTCATTTTTCCGCCGCGGCTTAATCTGCCTCGCCTCTGATAAAGTTATTTAACTTGCGCGTATCAGTAATGTGATCGGTAGTAACTACCGATGTTTCAGCGCTCGCTTCAGACAATGCAGCGAAGCGCCGAATTTACGACAATGGTGTCATTAACTTTTACGTCCCGAGATAAAAATCAGCGGTCGGTCTTGCGACTACCGTTCCTAAAAACTACCGCAGACGTAGCCTCTCTCTCTCTCTCTCTCCGGCATTCCGGGCAATTCCGGCGCGATTATGGCCAATCTCATAATTCCCGAAATGAATCATCTTCATTACGGCCTCGACGCGGTCTCGTGCGGCAACTGCCATCTGGCCGGCATGGAAAACCGTCGGGGAAAAGGCCAGGGGACGCGCGAGCAGGGGTGTGCAGGTCTACCAATTTTTCGGCCGCGCGCCGTGCCTTCTTTTTTTTTTTCTCTCTTTCTATCTCTCTCTCTGCTTCGCCGGTTAGATTAGCCGCTTGATTAACGGCCTAAAGTAGATGACGTAACCGCGGAGAGTGACCCAAGGCTTTGATTCGTCTAATTAAAAAATTGCCCCCGGTGGCTTTTTCTGCGCAAACGAATACTTGATATCGAGTCGCGAATTCGGAACGATTCGAGGCGACACTGTTCGCCTACTTCAATCCCCGTAAAGTAAAAAGTTTCGTTCGTAATCGAGGGATACGCGTCCCGTGGACGATTCGCTCGAACGTTAATTAAGAAAAGTAAGAGCGGCGTCCGGGAAACAATTACCGGGCGGCACGCACGCGCTCCTCTCTCTCTCCCGATAGCAATGAAACGGGACACACACAGTCGGCCCGGGGTGCAAGAAGGAGGGCAGTGTCTCGGAGTTGGTAACAACCGGCTCTCGCGCTCTTAGATAAGAGAGCTCTCTTTGCCCGAGCTGCAGACTAGATGGCGCCCGAGCTCGGGAGAGAGCGCGCGCGCGCGCCCGCCAACCTGGGGCGCGCTTATCGATCGTAACCTATTTATAATTCATCTGACATTTCGATTCGGCTGATAACGCGCTTCCATTTCCATCGGCGACGACTCCCGGCCGCCTTAATTCACTCTCACCCAACCCCCGAGCCAGAGACACCACCACCACCACCACCTGCCGCGCGACGATCCGACCGGCCGGCCGGACACTTTTCTACCTCGAGCCTCGGCGACGCTTCTCTCGAGTTAAGGAGTGGCTGGCCTTTTCTCGTTTTTTCCGCCCGCTGCCAGAGGGGGAGGAGGATTGATTTTTTGGAGGTTAATTCGGTGCGGCACGCGCGGAAGGCCGAGGGCGCGCGGGCCGCGCGTTTGCTTGATCGATTTCTCGCGAGCTGATTGATTTGTTTACCTCCGGGCCCCGCGACGTCGTTAAGCTCGAGCGCGAGTTGCACACGCCGGAGAGAGAGAGAGAGAGTTACGTAAGCCCGGGGGCTGGACGCTACTTCCGCCTCTGACCATGTCGCCGAGGATACTAATGACGCGGGCAGCTGCGCTTTTTTCGTTCCTTCGGGAGGGACACTTTGGGGGAGGTTAACGAGCTTTCTTGTTCTAATAGACGACTTGTGATTGTACGGCAAGATATTGGAGTACGAGTAAATTTTGAACTAATTAATATCCAGTAAGAACCGGTGTTATCGAGGCTAATGATTTTCTTTGTGGGATCTTAATTCGTAAAAAAATGATTTATAATTTACACCACTCCATTTCGTACAGAAAGAATACGTAAGCTTCTCTACAACAAAGAGATTCAGTTCCAACGCGAGAGAATACGAGGGAACGAAGAAAATTCGACGGTATAGGCGATCCGTGCGTGGATCAATCGCTCGCGCAGAAGTTCCAGTCACGCGAGCGACAAAAGCTGCACACAATGGCCGCGCTATCATTTTCCCTGCACTCGTGTGCAGCGAGCCCGCGCATTTCCCCCGATGTATACGGCCGGAGGGGGAGTAGCTTCCGACTATCCTGCATTTAATATGCCCGCGACTCGTATTTTTATATAAGGCGGTAACTCCCCGATATACCTGCGCCTTTCCGCGCGCTCAGCCGGTGCTTTTCTCCTTCTTTAAGCGGGCTGGAATCGCAGGCGATATTCTTGGAGAAAAAAAATTCAAGTGAAGCAGCGGGGAGCGACTTTGAACATTGTTTGACATACTTTCGAACGGTTTATAAGCCGCGCTCTGTCGCTTTTGTTGCCTGATGAGATATTGGGGAATGAAATTGACTGGAAAAGTTATCTGTTTTGAAAGAAAAATCATAAATTGAGAATCGGAAAAGGCCAAGAGTCTCGACCTCGCTTAAATTAGTTGAAAAACGTTTTTTGGATCAGCTATTTTTAGTGAATTGCACGATTGTCGATGGGAAGTATTAAAAAGTAAAATGTCCACACAAAGTAGTATGTAGGTTCATGTAATTTTTTTCACAGTAATATTAATTACAGCGAAGGCTTTTCCTTTCTTCGCTGAAAAAAAGCGACGGAAATGAATTTTATCAGTTTTTCATCTGCCTTTGTTTACGCATTTCACGATATTGTTGGAAGTTCGTCTCGCAAAAGTAGTTGTTGCTGCGACATCAGAAGTATGCGAGATCAGTACTTTAATGTTGGTCGCATCAACCGCAAGTTCCAAGTTGAAATTGTTCTAAAACTATTTATGAAAGTTTCCAACTAGTCGTAAAGTTCGCGTCATCTTGTTTTCTTCAAAGATTGATGGCAATAATTAGAAGTGAAATTTAATAAAATTATGCTTTCGCAAATTGCCAATTACAACTTGTTAACGGACGCTTTTTTCTCTGCGAATTTTCAACGACGGCAAAAGGCTAATAAAACTATAAATAACCCATTGCGACGTCTCTCTGAAATTTTGGCTTATAACGCGGTCAATTGTCGCCGTTACATCACCGACGCGTCAACTTCGACGAGCGTCAAAGAATTGCCAAGTACATTTTGACAAAATCGCGGTGTTTGCAATTCAGCGGCAAAAGCACACACCGTCCGAGTAAAGAAAGCAACGAAAGCTCGTAAAACGCATTAGGAGAATGGCGGATTCCACGAGAGAGAGAGAGAGAGAGAGCGAGCAACCCCGTGACGGCGAGCTCCCGCAGCGCTGGGCAAATCCGCTCGATTTAATTGACACCTTCAAAGACTTCCGCTTAGGGCACCAGTGGGTCTTCGGTTGCACCAACGCAACGGCCCGGGGAGCTCGGGTCGTTGGCCTGGGGGTTGCCGCTCTGGACCGTCTTTGTTTCTTCCGATTTCGAGCTTCATTTGTCATGAGCGAGGTACTGACGAACTGTGCTGGATATAGTTCCGAATTCGTACTTGTTCACGCAGAATCTTGAAAAAACTGTCGCTTAAAAAGGTTCGCCCTTTCGGGATTTTTCCAAAGTATCGAGTGACTCGGCTCGACTCTTGGTGCAGGTTACAGGCGCTTAAACTATAAAAAGAGAGCCTCGCACGGGGCTTCGAGCCTAAAGCGCGCGGGGAACGAAGCGAGGTAGGCTCGCGTGATGTCGTCGCTTTCATTTTTTTCACGTCGACTGTAGGAAATTGTCGATACCCGGGGGGTTCTTTCGCTGCGCTTTTGTCGACCGGACTCGGGATCACAAAAATGACCGCGCGATAAATTTTTGTGGAGGGTGGAAACGTGAATTCTTTCCTTCGTAAATTACAAATTATATACTCGGGCTGAAAAAGTTGGATGAAACGCGAGTGTACGAAAAAAGTCGATAAAAAAAAAGAATCGCTCTCGGCGCGTAATCAGCCCTCGGGATCCGCTTCTGCGCTCCCACAGCTCGCTGTGGTGGCGATCCGCGCCGAACCGGTGGAATCCGGCGGCGCTTGATTCGCTTTAGGATAACGCCCGCTACTCCTTTTGAGCACGCGCTGCTGGCCCTTTTGTCAGCGGCCTTCATTATGCAATTGTCCCTCTCGCCTGCGCCTCGCACAAAAGCGCGCCGTCGAGTATGTGCGGCGGCCACACCGAGAGACAGAGAGAGTGGGGATTCCCCGTCGCGAGGCGGCAGCGGCAAGCGTCTAACCCTCTTCAAAAGCGAGAAGGCAGTCAACCTCATGAGAACTGTGTCGCGCACCTAAGGACGCCGACGGACGGACGGACGGCGCGTGGAAGCTTTCCACTCTGGATTTTTTCCGAGAGCTCTCGTCGGTGACTGTAGGACGGAGATAACTGACCGACTGAACACTCGTTTTCGACAGAGCCCGCAGATTGGGGATAGGATGTAATGCGGATGGGATTAGGTTTAATGTGGGTTAGTTGGGTAAGGCAGAGATTGCTGCAATCAAATGTTTACTTCAACGAAGCGTCGTGTAGCTAATCAAATTCATCTAAACTGATTAGTTTTTAATTAAGGATTAGTTAAATTCTTATAAAGCCACGTAAATTTCAACTTTTTTCAAGTGGATAATTTGTGAATTTGAAAAAAACAATTCCAATTTAAACTATATTTCCTATGGAATCGAATCTGCAGTCGGATTCCTATGGAATCGATCTTCTTTTATATAAAAAAAAAAAAAAAAAAAAAAAAAATAGCTGCTTCCTAACCAGCTTTGTTACCTCAAAATAGCCTCTCGAAATTACCATAGAAAGTGTTCATTCAGCGCCGCCTCGAAAGAAAGAAACAGAAGAACTCGCACCTGATCCACTTGATCGCGCTCGTCTTGGACAAGGCCGCGCATTATAAACCTCTTACTCGCGCTCCTATAGAGCCATGATAGCGCGACGGATCGGGGCATCAAGATCCGGCGGCTGTCGTCACGGTGACGTCAAAGTGTCGACCCATTTATCGCCTCGACTAGATAAGAAACGGCCAATCGAGACGATCCGAAAGCGCGAGAGAGCGATTCCGTGCCGTGCATTGTCGCGTCTCCGCGCGCTCATTAGACTTGTCTCTTAATTAGATTACAGACGCGAGTCATTACTCGCGTTTAGAGTCCGGCGACGATCGGACGACGGGATTTGTGCGCGGAGCTGCGTTTAGGAGAGTTCGGCTATTGTGCCGGGGCCACTTTTCGGGCGCATTGTTGGTCAGATGAGAAACATCCGTTACTTAGTAAATCTATAAGCGCAATATAAAAATGATTTATTTACTAAAAAAAAGAAGTGTCACGGTACGTCTTAGAAATGAATAAGGTTCGACTCGAATTATTTGAAGCAGCTAACGAAAACAGGGCAAAAATGCAAACGCGACAACGAGCCGTTCGACAAGTCCCGGATTTTCGAGGCTTCGCGGATTATTCAAATCGCGCCCGGCATGGATGGACGCCCATGAAAGATCCTCACAGTCCTCGATGTAAATCTTCGCGGGCGAAGCGCGCCACGTTTGACCCCGATTGCTCGGCTCTCTTCTGCTTAGCGTCATTGACTCCAAATCATTCGCTATCGATGCTCTCGCGAAGTTCTCCGCGCTTCAAAATATAATTCCGCGCCGCAATTGAAATTCTCCGCTGCAGAAGCACGCGTTCGGATATGAATGCAGTTCTGATTGCGTATTCTGGTTGTGTAAAATTTTCGCAAAACGCTGCGCGAATCCCGACAAAGCGCCGAAGTTGACGAGGGAAAAATCGCGTTTTGAAAAACTTCTCTTTATGCGCAGCGGTAAAAGTTCAAATTCATGCTCCAGGTAGCTGCTTTCTCGAAATTGAATCGCGCGCTGAGGTATCGGCGGAGCTTTCCATTGACGCGCATCCGCATTGTGAGGGCCGCGAACGAGAGACAGATGCCCGCTGATTCCGACGCATTGTTCGACTGCTGAGCTCAAATTTTTTGCACGGTACAGTTATTTTTCTCGATCGAGGTTCGAATATTGATACGGAGGAACGGTGGAAGAGCTTGTTTTTGATGGATTGTTCGGGATTTCGGGAGCTTTTGATCATATTTACTGAGTCTGAATTAAGTTGAACTTTGGCGAAAGTATATCAAATTGAAGCTTCAGGCTAGTCTGTTTTTATACGTCGTTCATCATCTTTCTCGATCCCTTAATTCCTCGAACTTGTTATCCCCCTTTTATTGGCTTCCCGAATTCAGCTCGATTCAACTTTTCTTTCACAATACATTCACATTAACCTTCCCGCTTCTCTCTCAATCAAAACATCCTCGGCTCCGACTCTTCCAATTCGTTTCTCACAATCCAAAAATAAAGGTGAAGCAAGCAGGTCGTTCGGGCAATTTTTAATCGCGCTTAATTGAACGCATTCACACGCCGATAGAAGTACGGACCGTTTAACAAGGTCGGACTTCCGCCAGGAAAAAACAGGAATTTTAAAGAGGGCCGCGCCGACGAAAAGGGCGAAACAAATTCTCTCGAAATTACGCGCGGCGCACCGAGCGAATTGACAGGAGGGTGCAAACGTGCGCGGAGAGTAGTGGCGCGTAACGACTCCCCTGCCCGTATAATATTTATTACGGTGCGTGGATTTCGACGCGGCGCCGTTGCGAGTAAGCTATACCGGCTGCGGCGTCGAGTTTATCGCTGACTTGATTCCCAGCGCTATTTTTTTTTTTTTTTTCACATTTTTTACGCCTCTCTAAAAGTGGAAATTTTCGCGAATAAAGGCAGAGAACCGGGAAATTTTGACTCGTTTAAATATTGCTGCGGAAAATTTAGTTTATATAACTCTACAGTCTTAGCAGACCAGAGAGTAATACGCACAACGTTCCACTACCTTTGCTTACCATAAGCAGAAAATACTCGAAGTATAAATTTGAACCAGAAGAGACAAGAAGAAAGCATGGCGACGAGCGGCGGGTATTTATTGCCGAATCAGCGAGAGTAGACCACCGACACACACGTCCGTGCAATATCTTTCACCGGCTGCGCGCGCATCGACTGCCCGCGGCCGCAGCTCGCCGTGCGCCAAAGGGCGGCGGACGCCTTTTCTTCGGGGCGACGAGGTGACTTTACAGCGCGAGATATTTCATCCGTAATGACGCCTCATTGTGCTGCGCGGATCAGCGTATTATCCGCGGATTCGCGAGCCGCGGGGGAAATGCCGTCTCTCTCTCTCTCTCTCTCTCCGCCCGTGCCAACTTTCGCAGGGGGGGGGGGGGCATATTACGTCCGTTGTGACGTTTGAAAGGCGGACGCGTCGCCGTTTGGATTTGTCGATTTTTTTTTTGTGTTCGACGGGCGATTTTCGCGGAATGGTTTATCCCGATGAACATTTCTTTCGAACTCGATAAAAAGCAGGGAAAAATAAGTGTGCTCTCTCGCTGTATACGTAACGAAAACTAAAGATTTAAAATTAGAATACGAGAGAGAGAGAGAGTGTTTGTTTTCGCGTAACAAAAAATCACGCTAATCGTCAAACTTGCCCCACAAACAAATCTGAGTCATCAGCCTCTCGAATAAAATACGGCGAAGCCAAATAATAATATACGTAAATACACCGTGTCATCAGAGCGAGGCAGACGGGAATTCGGTCAGGTCGACGCAGCTGATCCACGTCACGAGGCACATCATCTCTCCCCCCGTCGTCGGAGCAGCGCCGCAAATAGCCTCAATGTCTCGCGTAGTTTTCAGGGCCGCTCTCGTTCGCCCGAAAATAGACGAAAATCGAGGAAAAATCGAATTTCTCTAGCCTGGAATTTTTCGCCCTCCCCCGCGCTTTGCGCTCGCACTTCATACGAGAGAGAGAGAGCTCGCGGGAGCCTCTCGTCGGTCACGCGCGCGGATATTGGATGATTCCGAAGCGATACGCCGCGAAGCACTCGAACAATTTGTATGCTCGACGATGTAAAAGCCACTTTGCTAAATTATCGGCGAAACTTCAGTGTCTGCCTCCTGAATGGCGGAGCTTTCAAAGCCGCCGGGTTTTCATAACTTTAATGGCAACTTTGATAATCTACATTTTGAGTGCCTTCTTGCGCTCTTTCGAATAAAAAGTCCGCTCGCTGGTATTTCGATACGTCAACTTTAAATGATCGCCAGCTCGCCGGCGCAACGTCGTTTCGATTGATTTCCAAACTCCTCCAGACGACCGTCTGTAAAAACAAAAACAAAAAAATAGGAAACTCTTCCCAGCCCGGCGCTCTCGACACGGTGCGTTGTCAATTTTGAATGTGCTTAGCCACGAATGCGGTCTCGTGCGTCATCGAAACTTGTATATAGCTCCGAGGGCGTCTTTTTCTCTCTCTCTCTCTCCCAATGTTCGAGCGTATCGCAGTGTGCTTCGCATCGGGGAGAACTGTCGAGGCTGCCGATATCATTGTTCGAGCTAGGCGGCGTTCCTTTTCTCGGCCCTTTTTCCGGCGATGGCAGACGGCGCGCTCTCTCTCGTTTTAACTCGAAATATTGAATAGACAATATACGCTGATATTCTTCTCGATATCGCCCGCGTTCCCGTTTATTGAGTCGTGAAAGATTCTGCGTTCGGTATGTTTGCGAAAAATCAAGCTGCAAGAAACTCTCGATGGAAGCTATTTTGTTTTGCCGCATCTCAGCGGGCTGCCTGTGACAGTGTCGCTTTAAAAGCCAGATTTCCCTCGATAAAAGAGAGGACCGAGAAGAGCCTCGGTTACGTAACGCCTCTCGCCGCGGTGAACCCCGTCTTCTTTCCACCTAGAAAGAGGCCGAATGCGCAGGGACTAAACATTCGCGATCGAGCGATCAAAGTGCCGAGGCTGCATCGTCCTAGAGTTCAGCGACTTGCGGCCTTCGTCGACGCCTCTCCGCCTTGAAAACGATCTGCCTCGGAAGAGTCGAACGCGCCGCGATTTCCATGAGTGGACCGCGGAAAAAAGAAAAGTGTACGAAAAAAGGCATCAGCTTTAAAAAAATTGGGCGCACAAAGCTCGGCTCAGCACAATGCACGTGTATCCTTTTCTCGACAAGGAGAGGCGGCATATACACGACATCGTTTCCCCCGCCCCTCCCCCCACTTCTCTCGCTCTCCCTCTTGACCCAATTCGCAAGGCGCCCTGGCGCGTGACGTCACCGCAGAAACGTGCCTCGTGCGTCGTCTTGTCCCTCTCTCTCTCTCTCTCTCTCTCTCTCTTTTTCTCTCTGTGTCAGCTAGTAGGCGTCGCCGTCGTCGTCGTTTTTATAGGGTGAGAGCAAGGCCGCGCTGAGGGATTCAATTGACTTTTGCGCCGTCTCCGGGGGGGCCTCCCTTCCTCGGGGGGCGGGGAGAAACAGAGAGAGAGAGTCGGAACGAAGCGATTGCGTGCGTCGCGAGGGTCTGATGCCAGGCGGTGTTTTGGCGCGAGGCGAGGCCCGGGGGATCCGGTCTGCCGAGAGAGACGACACTTTTTGGGCGGTGGTTCGAGTACACCGGATTGCTTTTTCACGGCTTCGGGAGGGCTGGAAAAACAAGCCGTCTGGCTTTCCAGCATTGTTTCTGAGAACATTTCTTTTTTCGGGTAATCCCTGCCGGCAGCTCTGAAGCTCTCGGTAAATCGGCGACCTCCGAAGATTAACGAGTCGAATGCACTGCCGGCGTCGTCGCTCGAACGTACAGCGGGGCCGATAAGCGTTCCTTAGAGATCTATGGAGCTGCAACGTGCTGCCTCGGTTTAGCCGATACTCGGTTGTATCGGACGGCCGCAGCGCGCAATCGAACTTAATGGCTCGTGAGCTTTACGGATCGATGCGTGATTTCGTTATCCCGGGAACGAGGCGCGAAAACTCTCGGCAATTACTTAACGGCTCGTTCGTTCGAACCGAAAGGCACGGGAAAGACACACAGAAATGAATTGGCTCGAAGCAAAACAGGAAACGATTAAAAAAGCACGACGTTGCATAATCCCCGTTATAAATCTCGGCTATTAACCGGCTCGTTATTTTTGACATTAGCAGCGTCGCCCGCAGCTTACACAAAGCTTCGTTATGGGCCATTAGGCCAAGTTTAACGGCTGAAAAGAAAGTGTACCGTCACGTACGTCATTATTACGGAGCCGGAGCTTCGCGCGTTCAGACCGCGCGACTCGATCGAAGCGTCGCGTTTTTTTTTTTCTAAAAAAGCCATGGGTTTTATTTTCCACGAGGCGGCCTATATTTCGCCGTATTCCGCTCGCGCCTTTTTATCATTGCCGAGAGAGACGTCGGCGAAAGAATGGGGGATGGAAAAACTTTTTTCACCGGGCAGAGTTACTCGCTTTTGTGCGAGTGTACTTTCGCTGGGGTTTTAGCTCTTTTTTCCGGCTGCCGACAGTTTTATTGTTGTTCTTCCAATGTCTCCGAGATTACACTCCGGGTGAAAGGGGAGGCGTCGAGGAAGCGTGACGTCCGCAATTTATCGTCTTCAATAAAAGGAATATCAAAGTAAATATGAGAGGAGGACGGATTCGAGGAGAGAGCGACTTCTCGTCTTTTAAAGTTATAACGACTACTTATTTATCGATCTAATTGCAATTACAATCCCAGCGAGCGTTCGCCAACGAAATAAAAGTAGCCCGACGGGGGAAAGAAACTCAATAAAACGATCGTTACCCACGCAGTACTCGATTTCCTTCCATTCGCCGAAAGCCAATATTGCAACTCCGTTACATCCCTTTAAAGCCGACAGGTGCAACGGAGCTAAAGCGAAATTTTCATCGCCGACGCGGCCCTCCGTAAATGACAGCATCGGCACTGATGGCTCAAAGGAAGTTCGCCGCGAGCGCACTCAATGATGGCAATTGCGCGGCCCTGTCGCCGCGACGCCTATAAACTTCGATCGTTTCCGAACTGCACTTGCTTTGATATCGTTAAAGCCACTGCGGAATCGTAATTTTTAACGATTTATCTGACTCGACGCGGTTACGATGCGCAATGATATAAATTGCCAATAATTTTTCCCTATCATTTACTTGTACTCCTCAGGAATTTGAAAAGATTCCATTCTCTTGGGACCGTAAAACGCGTTAACCGCAAGCCCGTAGAAATCCGAGGCAGCGCGGCGATCGTTGGGGCTTGATTTTTGCCCGCTCTCCTCTCGAGAGCCAATAACCGTTCGGAGGATATCCCGAGGAGCGCGTCTGACGAGACTTCGAGCTTTTTCACTTGAAGGAGGAGAACGGTCGAAGCGCCGGCAGGTCTAACTTCGTTAAGGCGAGCAGCGCCCCGCTCGTAGCGCACTCGAGACTCGTTAGCGGCTGAGAGAAACAAGGCCAAACAATGGAGAGGGAGAAACGAGCCTTGGGCTCTTGGGAAAAAGGCCGCGTTATAGCTTTCGTCGCATCGACGGATTTGAAGCTCGCGATTTTTCGGCTGCCGCCTCGAGGAATCGTGCGAATTAGCGCACTTTCCGGGGGTGCAACGTTCGCTTTAATTAATTAAACGCGGAGAAAGAGAGTTTTTACCGTTGAATGTATACGCTCGCGGTAATTAAAGTCGGTAATTTATTCTTAATTTATTTAAGCGCCGCGAATTACGAGATAACGATCAGGAATATTCTCGGGGAAAGCGCGCGCCAACTTGCGTCCCGAGAGATTTACTATGCTTTGCGGCTTTCTTTTTTTTCCTCGTTCGTCCTCGCGAATTTGCGCCGTGTTTCGTAACCGCCTCTGCGGTCCTTTTTACGATCGCGTGAATAATTGGAACGATCAGTAATTAATAAGCGAATTTTACGATCGCGTTTTATCTCCCACCTCGGAATGGATTACTTTGACACGATTTATTGGCGCGTACGATTTGCGGAAGTGGAAATGTATTTTTACTCGAGTATGGATAAATATTCTTTTGTAGTTTTCAACTGCGACTTTATATTGAAATTTCTGAAAAACGAATTCTAATTCTGGAAGGTTCAAACGGCACGAATAGTTCTGTCCAGTTGGGGGTATTAAAAAGCAATAAAAGTCAAAGTGGATAGAATGAAAGAGTAGCCATTTGCCCCGGTAACGTGAAAATGGCTTTGAGAGGGAGTTGATTCTCGCTTTTCTTCAGGATTTTATTTTCGTTTTCCACAGTCATAGAAAGTCAAAGACCGACGTTTTCAATTTAATAGCTTTTTTGAAAGGCGTATTCGCCGACTCTGCACCGCAACTCATCAGCTCAAATTTAATTCGAATATTCCACGATGATTTAAAAGAAGTTCTTAGAGTAATGGTTTAAAACTAAGTCAAAAGCAGCGATAAAAGCGATTTTCCAAGCAATAAAAAGGCACTCCAATCGAAAAAATCCGCCGTCTCACGTACGCACAATCAAGGCAATCTTCTCTCTCTCCCCCCGTGGATCATTACAGGCAGAAATCTCACGCGGCGGCGGAAGCGGCTCTCTCGCGTAAACAGAATCGCTTCCCCAGAGCGGCGTAATATCCTCTCCCCGCTCGGTGATTCGGAAGGCGATTTCCCGCCGAAATGAAAGGAAATGGAACGTCGCCACGTCGTCGTCGTCGTCGGCGGCGGCGCGACGTCTCCTTTCTCCCTCCTCTCTCGCTCAGCGCGAACAAACCCTCGCAATCGGCGCGGGGGAAAGTGGAGCGAAAAGGGGTCTATACATAAAGTCCGACTCGCGTTCTCGCGCTAAGCGCGCCCGCCTTTTTTCCGAAGGGGGTGGGATTTATCGACGTTCGAACGTGTACTTGAACGAGGAACTTGTTTACGTCGCCTCGAGACTCTCGTTCCTTTTTCGGAGGTAAACAGGACGATTCCGAGACGAATCTCGAGAGCCGTTTCAATGAATTAACGATCGTCCCTTCTTCGTGCGGCCCGCTTTTGTTTTGTCTTTGCGTTTTCGTGCGTACGAAGCTGAATTAGCTCTCTGGGGTTTTTATTGCCTTTCGGGATGGAAAAACAAGTTAATCCATTCAAATATCAGCCGTAAATTCCCGACGCGCTCCGAGTTTGTCGAGAGCGACCGAATCCTATATTCCGAAGGGAGAATCCGAAGCGAAGAAACGAACGGCACTCTGCGGATCGAGCCGAGTGTCCGACCGTCAACCGCTCGCTCCCCCATTCCAATCGAAGGCTAATCCGCGCAAGTGTGTCGTCCGTCGTCGTCGTCGTCGTCGTCTTGCACGCACACGTCGCGCGCAGTGCAAGCGACGACTCTGGAAAAAGCTCTCTCTCTCGCTCGGCGTGCAGCAGCAGGGCGAACGACCGCTGCCCCTTTTTCCCTCCCGTCGTCGTCGGCGGCGGCGACGGCGCGTCGCCTTGACGGGCCTCGGCTGCAGCAGCGGCGGCGGCGGCGGCGCGCTCGCGAAAAAGGGAGAGTATATAGCCTGGCCTGGTTGCGTATTGATCTGGCCGGGCGAGAGAGAAAGAGAGAGAGAGAGGGAGGCTTTCCTCGCCGTTTTGTTCGCCTCTGTCTCTCCTTCTCTCTCCCTCGCATGCGCATTCTTTACCGCTGGATGCGCGAGATTAATGCCGCTGCTTCTCCGCCGAGAGAGGATCTCCGCGATATCGAAGGCGGTATTGATTTTTCGGAGCGGGTTCGTCGGCCGACCGGTTGGCCGAGCGCTCGGCAAGCGAGAGAGCTCAAGCGATCCGCGCGTTTTTCTTCGCGTGTCGCGCGCCTCGTCGGACTGGCATCGGCATCGACCGCGGGAGAGAGAGAGAAGGTGCACTATCACCGGCGCCGGCTGGGCCGAGTTCCTGCGCGCCCCGCGCTTGGTACCGTGGCTTTTTAGGCCGCCGCTCTAACCCTCCCTGCTCCGGCACACTTTCGTGCTGCAGTCCGCCGTCTTTTGACCCGATTATACGGAGAAACAATGCCTTCCCGTCGAAATAATCGATTCGAGTCCCTTTTCCATTTGATTTCTTTGTCCTCGCGCCGAGAGAAAAGTTTAGTGAAAATTGCCAAACTGTCAAAACCAATAAATTATATTTTATAGGAAAATTTATTTACCAAACAGAGTATAGTAAAATTTCTTACAAAGCATAGTAATTTTTTTGGTTTTGATAGTCTGCGGTGGCTTTACTATAGAAAATAAACTTTTACAAGATTATTTGTAATTTTTGCTATATTTCTTCTCTCATTGCGTGTATTTAGAAAGTTTTTTTATTTATAGTAGCGCGGGTAATTTTAGATGGAAATTATTTTAGCGTACTTGAAAATTCAAAGAATCAACTTGCGGTTTGTACGTACAGAACGATCCGTACAGCGAACGCGAGGCGCGTGATTTATTCATCGCGGACTCTACACCCGGCAAAGCAGAGGCTTCAAGCCCGCGCTTTTTTCCTTCGCTCGCGAATCGGCAGCTATAAAAAGACCGCGCGAGGTTAATATTAATATAGGAGTTGCTAACGGGCATTTTTAGAAGTTTATAATTGTGCACTTTGTCGGCTCTCCTATAATTGGCCGGCCGATGCGGCCTGACGCGGAATAATCGATTTCGCCGACGCGCCGCCGGTCGGGGCTAAAAAGCGACGGCGGGGAAAATTATTGCCGCGACGCTGCGAAAACCGACGCTGCAAAGGACTCGATCGACGTTAATAACCTACCTGGAAAATGGAGGGACAAACTTTCCCGTTAATTATCGCACCGCGCCGAAGTTGTTTGCGGATGAGGGATGATAGTCATTACCATATAAGGGTTGCCATTTCAGTGCGAACTCGGGAAATGCACACTTTTTATCGAAGGAATAAAAAGCTTGCTCGTAAAAACTCGCTATTAAGGATAATCCCTCCTAGTTGGACAAAAATAAAATCCAATTTTAATACTCAAAAGTATATTATACTGCCCGTCCAGCTTTCACGACGCCGCCCCGTGAAATTTTCACGAGGAGCCGTTCAAGCTCTCGAGAGTACAAAAAGGGTCGCCCCTTGCTCGAACTGACCGTGGTTCTCCTTCTCGTCTTTCTCTCCTTCTCAATCCCCGAGTGCGATGAAATTTTCAAGGCCCAGTCGCGCAAGGCGACGCTTCAAATTTTCACGACGCGCCCTTTGAACCGTCGCGCAGTCGAGGGTTCACTCGAGACTCGAGCTTTTCTCGTTTAAAAACTCGAAACTTTGCAGGCGAAAGTTGATACGGAGTCGGTGCGCATTCCAATTTATCAGCGCGAACGCCTCGCTCTCGCGAGTATTAATAGCCGCTTCAATTATTTACTGCGGTAAAAGTTGACTCCGCCTACCAGCCGTTAATCATGAGGCTCCGCGCGCACTTTATGAAAAATAAACAACCCAGCTGCAGAGCGGGACATTATACTCTTACCGAGTACTGATGCGACAAATAAAATCGAATCGCCAACTTAACCCCATCGGAACTCGGGCATAATCGAATCCTCGCTTATACGTGCTTTTCTCGTTCTGGAAAAAAGCTTGGCAGAGCGCAAACGTCACGTCCGAGGAATCCGTTTTTGGGGGCCGCACAATTTCCGGCAACTCGATTAAATTCAGTTCGCAGGCGGTCGCGCAGCTTTTCGCGAAAGCTCGCCGCGAAAGCTCGACGGCGCGCGCGGCCCTGATCGATATTCTCTTTCGCCTCGCTGCACTCGCTCTCCCGAACGACGCGAGGCCGAAATTCTCGCGAACTAATTACCAGAAGTAGACGTTCCTCCAGGTGCACGCCGCTCCAATTCCACAAAACGGGGAAGCGCCTTTTTTCGGGGGTGGGGTGAACGCTCGCTGCTTTATTTCGAGGCAATTGTTTGCCGCGCTGTTTTTTCTGCCCTAACATTTCGCGCAGCTCTAAAACAGGAGTGCGGAAAGTTTCGCTCGCTCGCCCGACGAGTCTTTCGGAGCTAAATTGTGTACCGGCAAATGTATGCGCGTCGCGTCGGTGGAAGTTTCTAACGCGTAAAAAAAACTAGGAAAGCTCGCGGAATATAGTTTTTGCGCTTCTCTTCAATTACGGCTAAGCGACGCGCTTTGCGTTTAAATAAAGGCAAAAACTCGTTTCCTTTCATTCGGCGAAAGCAGGTATTAAATCTTTAGAAAGGGCGCATTTAATCATGGGAGACGCCATCAGCGAAAGGCGAAAGCGCTTCCGACCTGCTCGGATGTCCGCTAAAATTTGATATTTCAAGCACTTTACCTTGATTCGCGCAGCCACCGGTTCTCGGCAGCACTCACGAGATTAAAAGTTCCGTTCGCTCGCTTTTTTCGCCGGCTCGGCTCTAATTTTTTCCAGATTTCTTCGCTGCCCGTCGCCTTCGGAGCAGCTGTATTATTCATTTCGATTAAACCTCTCTCTCGCGTCAATGACTCTTTTTCCTCGATCGGACGATTCGCTTGAACGAGAAAACTTATATGTATCTTCGAGCTAAAAAGAGAAACGAATTAAAATCGTCGTTTGCCGCTTTAGGATTTACTTGAGTAAATAAAGAAAATGAAATTGACAACGTTCGAGCAAATTAAATACAATTTCCAGGCGATGCCATCTCTCTCAATGGCCGACTTTCTTAATCCTTCAGGCAGCTGAATCGCTTAATTGCGAGCCGAAAGTAAGCGCTTATCTCGAAGAAAATTCACCACCTTGATGAAGCGGCGAGCTCAAGATTCTCCGTAACCAAAGCAACCCCTTGAGAGATATCCCAAACAGTCCGCGCCCTAATTTCCCGACATCCGCCGGTCCGGGATAAGCCGATATAATGGCGCTAAGCTTTCCCTCTCTCTCCCTCTTTCGCTTTAGATCTCCGGAGCTGCGGAATCGAGTTTCCCCATTCGTCTTTCGAGCTTGAGCTCACGTTGGTAATAGCCCGACGATCGTTAAGTTTTTTGCGCCTGCGGCTGATCGTTTGTTTATGGAAATCGGAAGCGATTGTCTTGGACTGCTGCGCAGTTCCGGGTCAAGTTAACGCCCGTTCCAGTCCCTTTGAAACGCCGCGGCTTTGTCGGACGAAAATTATGGTCGGATGGACATTTTGTTGAATTCTAACTGATTTATCAAAGTTGGAACTAACAACTGGAACAGCAATTATAAACTTTACACGAGTTCTATATATATTTCTGAATTTTCAATTTCTACCTCATATTTCAGTTACAAACAGGTCACAACCAATACTCTCTAACTAAATTACAACACCTCTGAATTCGAAGCTCGTGCATTCGTGACTTCACCCCGCAATCAATACACGTGCGTGACGTTCGTTATCGGCAGCTTCGATCCACCCCCCGATGAGCCTCGACGCGAAAGCAGTACCGACAATTGCGTGCCTCTGTCAGTTTTCCTACCGAGGGCTCTTTTTTTTTTTTCTTCACCGAGCCTGAAAAAAAGCTTCCTGGATGATGTATCTCTCTCGGCGACGTTTCGGACTGAATATCTTACCGTCGGTGCTTTCGGTTGCGTTTACGAAGGTCGTAAATGCTTTTAGTTCCTGTAGTTCGACGTTCTAAGGGTTGTTTTTTTTTTTAGCGTAAAGTTTCTCTTTATTTGCGGGAGTTGTTTGGGATTGATGCTCGGCCGCTAATTCGTTGGGAGTATTTGAAATGCAGCGGTTTCTAATAAAAATGTAAATTTACCGAGGGTTTTATCTTTGGTCCGCGGAAGGATGTTAGGAACCACGCCTGTTGCATACAAAATGCGCTCCACTTCAAAACTGTATCCGTCCACTGCAAATATTTGAATAATCATCCTCTCAAAATTCCTAAAAATATACTTTTTCTTATTTGCATGATAAACCGCGATCCCTAAAATCTCCCCACGGGCTAATACTCTCTCGTAAACGTCAAAATTCACTTAAAAATCGAAAACGATTATCACCCTCTGGAATTAGCATTCGGCCTGTCGTTGACGTGAAAGCTCGAATAAATTCACAATGATAAATGACGAAATCTCCCTCCGCGAGCCCAAGAAAAGGGGCTCGCAATTTATCACAAATTCTGCCCTCTCCGAAGTATCGTCTCGAATCGAGGGCCGAGAGAGAGAGCACGCATTTGCTTCCTAAATCACGCGCCAGCTAAGTCCGCCGAACTCGATTCGGTCTCTTCGATAACGCACCGGATTTCCCTCTGGACGTTACGAGCGGTACGTGCTTCTCTCGACGAGCGACGTGCAATTCCGATCGTAAAAGGAGCAGCGAACGGGAAATTGTTTATCCTCCCCGCCCGAGAAGGAAGAAATCAGGTCGAGTAAACTCTCGGCTGGCGATTATGTTTGCCCGAGTCGCGTAATAAAATTATACAATTCCAGTCGCGCTTCTTCTCCTTCCTCCTTTTTTTTTTCTCTCTCTCCGAGCAATCGCTGGCAGAGGCTCTCGCGCAATCGATCCGATATCGCGCGCCGCCCTCATCGATTACCCTCGGAAGTGGCCGGGGGCCTCCTCTATTTTAGAAAGACGTTCAAGGTTCTTTCTGCAGGCTCGCTCGAAAAGCCGATAAAATTGTCGCGGGCAGAGCGCGAGGTTCGATTGTTGAAGCGAGAGAGCGCGGCGCGTATGCGCTTTCGTCAATTATTGCGCCGATAATGCGACGTTATGCGCGTGCGTCATCGCGGCGTTGATTGATCGCGCGGCGCTCCTTTGATGAATCGCGAGACGCGAGAGAGAAGCGCGTGTCGTTGCTCTCTTCGTTCGAAGCAACATTGTTTCTGTAACTGTTCGCGCGTATGTTCGTTAAAACGGCAATTGGTGGCTTATTAGGCTTGTAGAAAAAAAAAGTGATTGAAACGAATGGAAACTAAATCGTCGGTTAGAAACTCAAACGATTCCTCTCCCAAAAAGCTGCGCTTGCTTACATAATAAAGCCGTTCCAGAAATAAAAAAAAGCCCGCTTTTCAGGATCAAAGCGTGCGAGCTAAACGAGCCGTTACATCGAATCAATCAGCGCTCCGTTACTCCTCGCAAAGCGGCCGCAAAAAAGTGCCCTCCCCTCCGCCTGCTCCGGAAAAACTCTCGCGCGCAAAGAGCCGAGCAACGCAAATGTTATTTCAATCGCGCGCCTTTTCCATACCTCTCTCTCGTCGCGGCGGTGATGAAAATTCACGAACGTCGGGGCAGCGAATCGCGACGTATCACACCCGCAAAGTTATAAACGCGGCCGGGCTCTCGCAATTACATCCGCCGCTGCGATCGATATGTAAACATATCGCAAACAAGACTTTGTTGCCTACGGGGTGGAAGCGAGAAGGGGTGGGGATCCCCCCGCTCGAGTGACCGACTTTGGCAAAGTTTCCGGCCTCGCTAAAGGGCTTACACGCGAAGCACCCTCCGCTTCAAGTTCTTGCAGGAGTGCGCTCTGACCTACAGAGGGATAGTTCGCTTCGATTTCTTTTTTTTTTTTTTGCAGACCGTACCGCGAGCCCAATTTGCGTCGAGCGTCAGATAGTATAAACTCGGAATCAGCCGCCCTCGTAGTTGTTTTCCCCCCGCGGTATATAATTCAATTCGAAAAAATGAGCGCGCCGTTTCTACCGAGTTTACTGCCTTTGTCGTCGTCGTCGTCGTCGTCTTGGCCCGCGATCGATATAATTTCGACGAACGTGCAGCTCGCGACTTCTCTCTGTCTCTCACTCCCTTTGTACGTCTTCCCCGAGCGCTCGAGTATAAACTGTGCGCGCTCCGGAGGCTAAGTAGATTCGGAGTTTTATGGCGAGTCGCTACCGACGCTGTCGCGAATCAGAGGGAAGCTACTGGGAAATAATTTTGCGAGGAAGGATGTACCGGGAGGGATGGAATTGATATTTTTACAAACGAAAAACGCCACTTGGCTTTTACTGCTTAGTCTCGAGAAACATTGATTTTTTTTTAACAAGTTTTGAAGGTCGATATAAGAAAGGAATCGTCGTTTCTTAGAAAATAGATTTTTCTCATTAACCAGTTTAGTAAGTTATCTAAATCTTCATAACTAAAACGACAAAGTTCGAACAAAGGGCCGAGAAAAATAATGCCGTGTCACGTAGGTATATTTTCGTCGCTCCGCAGAGGCCGTTGCATTCAGCGAATCCGGATTGATCCGGATTGATATTCCGGTCTTTCCCCCCTCTCCGTTTGTTTTGGTCTCTCCTGCGAGGGTCGCAGCGGGGCGCCACGTAAAGAAAGGCCAGACGCACCGACCCCCGGCACAAGGGTGGCTGTCCGGAGTCGCATCGAATTACGCCGCTGCTTACCAGGATATCAAGCGAGTAATCTCAGCTGCTCTCCTCTTTCTCTCTCGGATTCGTTCTTGCGGGTTTTGTGTCGGCGATCGGGCGACGCGACGAGTGAATCAATCGCATTCTCGGCACTAGACAAAGTGAATGGCTAATCGAAAGGGCTTTCGGGGTAGCCGCATTGTTCTGTCGGATTCGTTGGATGGAACGGCGTTTGATTGTAATGTTTTCGTTCCGGGGTTGAATTTGAAAATGTTAAGCTTGCCAAGTGGAAACCTTTTCGAGCTTTGAAAAGGGAACCGTTGAACTCGAAAAATGTTTAGCAAAGGCTCGGCGCGCTTTTTGAACTGAAAAGATTTCGAAAAGATTCTTTTTAAAAAAAAAATGATTTACATCACCAGGTTACACTAATTTTTATAAATCAACGTACGCATCAACGCAGACATTTACTTCGGACGCAAAATAGCAGCGCCGACCCTTTGTTCCTTCCGCTGCAACTAGTTTCCGCGCAAAACCCACTTATACCGCTGCTCATAAGCGGATTGCTGAACTAGCAACGAGAAAGAGGGAGAGGGAGAGGGGAAGAAAAAAAAACAGACAGACACGGTTACGCAATTAGAGGACTTCGCTGGGTGTTTTTTTTTTCGCGGGGGGGGGGGGGGCGCATGCGGTTTCGCCGCATTTTTTTCCCTCCTCCTCGCGCAGCGTTGCGTAACGCTCGCGCAGCTTTAACTGGCACTTTGCCGTACTTTGACCTTTCCACGAGGGTACCTACCTGCACGCGCGCGCACGCAACTAAGCGAGCCCCGCGTGTGCTACTTTCTTTTTTTCCTCTCTTTTTTTCGACGCGGCGAGAGCTGCCGCGCTTTAGTCTTTCACGAGCGATATATAGATATTTCATATATGTATATATATGGCACGAGGAAAATATTCCGCGCTGCCTGCTTTTTCTCCGGTTTTTCCACAACGGCAGCGAGGAAATTCGTTAGAAATTTCGAGCGGGCTCCGAGGCCGGGCATAGCGTTGGCCAGTGTTGTTTTTCTAAAGGTATCGCTAAAAAATTGGGTTGCCGCTGCAGAAATAAAATAAAGCAAAACCGACGCATCACCTTCGAAAATCGATCTACCGAAAAAGCCCCGTGTAAAACGGGCGTGTAACATAGCCGATTTCTCAACTTCGAATCGAGCTGCCGAGAGGCGATCAGCTGAAAACTTTCCAGCCAGCTTACGGAACAGACAACAGTCCCGCTCGCTCGCGCATCGGCCGATTACACAATCGGCGGCGAGCGAAGGGCGCCTCGAAGGCTGCGGCCGCTAAGGTCGCCCGTTACGCCGCTCGGATTTCGTAGCGGCGGCATCGCTCTCGCCTCTCCGCTGCCGCCCGACACGAGATGAATTAGGCGACGCCCGGAATCGAGGCCTGCCGGAAGCTCCGCGCGCGCGAATCGAGACAATCAGGCTCAATGTCTCGCGTCGCGCCTATGCGCGCGTAAGCCCTCTTTTTCAAGCCGCGACATATTGTTCGGCGGGGGCCTTTGTGCGGGCCGGCTTTTTCGTTAGCTGACGTTATCGGCTGGTTTCTTCTGCTTTTGGGATGGGTCCGATGGCTGCGCTCGCTAAATCGAGCTTAAAATGTGCTGTTCGGAGAAGAGAGCTCCGGACTAGATGGGAGTAAAGCTCTTGTTGGGAAAATCAATGATTTTTTTTTTTTTATGATTGTGCGAACAAAAAGAGTATACCGCGGGCTCGAGCGGAATTCTGCGGAGGCATAAATTCAGGATCGAGCGGTGAATTTTATGAGCGCATGTTGCATAAAATGCACGACAAACAGCACTAAAACGGGCGATTACTTTTTCAATGATTTCATTAACGAGAAGCCGCGGTTCTGCGTACAGAATTACGGTTTAAAAATTAAGGAAATAAAACCCGACCGACAAAAATATATGTTCGTCCGAATTTTCCCGAAAAACAATAGCGTCCGATTGGTCCCACCCGCAATCACCGACGATTGTTCCCCCCAAAAAAAAAAACCCGACGCAAGCTCATTATCCCCCCCCAGCCGCGGTGAGTAATGCATAAACCGCTTCTGGCTCCCGATCTTTTTCGCGGAGGAGAGAGAGACGCTCTCCGCGGAAAAGACATAAGTCGGCTCGCTCGCTCGCGAGTCCGTCTGGTATTGATTTCGCTCGTTCGGATGCACCTACGCCAGCGGGCCGAGAGCACAAAGACACCGCTCTCGCCCTCTGGCTTGCGGTAGCCTATTTCCAGAGCGATTTTAAGGTATATGCCGTTCCAAGTGAATTTCGAGCGGCGAGAATTAGTCGAGATAAGTGACCCCCCACCCCCTGGAATCGCTCCTCCTCTTATACACTTACACTTACACTTACACTTACACGAAACCCCGTACACACAGATCATTGTTTTTATTTTTAATTACGTTTAAGTCATGATGTTTATGTTGATTTTTTTTCATCATCGAACCCTTTCACACGTGTTTACAGCATGGCCGCTCAGACTCGTACAGGGTCGCCACATTGCCCGACATTCGCGACGACAACAAAACTGCAGATGGAATGTACAAGGTATTTTAGCCGGAAGAGGGCCGCAGGAGGAGGGCCGCCGCCTCTTTCTCTCGGAGCTTTCGGAGAGAGAAGCAGGCTCTCCTCCGGGCGCAAGCGGGCCCTTATCGTGTATATAATCGGTGACTGGGTCGCTACTCTCTCGCTCTACTTTGCTCTCCTCGAGCTTTCGTATTCTCTACTCTGTATCTCTCTTTCTCTCTGTCTCTCTCCTCTTCTGCCTATCATCTTTTACCATGCCTTTTACTACACTTTTTTTTTTTAATTTTTTTTTCTCTGCTTATTGTAAATGGTGATAAAGGTTCTAATTGGCTTTAACGTATTTTCAATCTTGGTCTACTACTCTGATGTAAAGTAATATCGAATAAGGCGAATAATTTCTCTCCTTCCTGCTCTTCCAAAAGTGATTCGATGTTGTAAAACTGTCGCTTTTTCTAAGTAAGTAATTAAAATTTCTCAAAGTTTACTAAATAAAGCAAAAAAAAAAAAAAAAAAAAAATTCGCTTATACTTAGCAAGCGGCGTAATGAACGGGATTCCCGGAGCCCGGCAGATCCTCGGGCACTTTAATATTCGAGCTCCATTAATCTCGATTTTCCCGGCTCCTCTTTGTCCGGGCCCTCCCCCCGTCCCTCCTCCAATCTGTCCAGCTTTAATCTCTCGTCGCGCACGCGAGTGTATATTCCTTTTATCTTTCCTTCTGTTCGCTAAAGAGCGCGGCCGCGGCTTTTGTGGCCCGAGCCCAAAGCGGTGGCGAGGAACGAACGCACGACGTACATGTAATCGCGCGAGACGCTTCGAGAAGCTCTCGCGCATTTTTTTTTTTTACTCGCGGCGCGAGTCTCGATTATGAGCGGATATCGGCCGAGGGCCGAGTAGCGGTTGCATTTCGCTCGAGTTTTTCTAATTGCGTAATGACGCGAGCTCGTGTAACGTTTCTGATAATTTAGCTCGTTGAAAAAAGTGCGATTTATCGGGTTGATTGGCAATATTGAAGAAAAGATAAATAAGAAAATTTCGTTTAATTAATCTTTATCTGTAAACTTTTTTGAATAACTTTTTTGTGTCGCTATTTTCCGCGGAACGTATTAATTTACTTGATTTGCGTAACGCGACTTTCGGATGATAAGCTGCTCGAGCGCAACAAAAATACCCCAAAAACCATTAATAATTGAAACAAACTTACCCACGTCCAAAAGCATAATCAGGGCTCAGCTCCGTGGGTTTCTATGGTTCTCTTTCTCTTATCTCCTCATTGTCTCTCTCGGCTTTTGAAAGTAGGTGTTGGCCTTCTGGCTCCGCTGCGTGTCTTTCTCTGGAATATTATTCAACGCTGGACCGTCGACGGATCTGGGAGATTTCCAGCATGAAAAATGACCGGCGGACTGGGAGCTTTGTCTCACGTACACTCATTCTTTTTACTCGCACACATTCTTTGTTTTACAGTGCTACTTATATACTCATTACCTGCGCCAACTTTTCACACTAACGCTTCACTTGGAAAACCTTGCTTTCCGTATCTCAGTCGAGATAGATTTAAGCCGCTTCGCAGGTGATGCGCCAATCGAAGAAGGCGTATTTAAATTTCGTTTCGTGCAAAAGTCGCGCGCGAGTCGATGGGATCGCGTTCGCCGCGCGTGTCTTTCTCCGCGGCGCTCGAGAGAAGGACTGACGCGTTGAATTACAAACGAAGGAGAAACATTCGTATACGACTCGTTCTAATTAAAGGGTTAACGGGGCTAATTCATTAACTGGCCATCCGCGCCGATGGAGCGGCAGATGCGAGTCGGTATGACTAATCCGGCGGCCTCTCAACGACGCGATATTCGGTCGGGCGTCGCGAGTCGCATTCCTCTCGACTCGTTCGTTATTTAGCGACGAGCTCGGGCTCGGCGTCGTCGCTTTGAAGTAAATACTCGTGACTTCTGCGTTATAAAACCTTTTTCAATCAGTTGGTAAATTTTGAAACTGAAAAGCAAATCGCTTCTTTGGAACTGAGGGATAAAATACTCGCGAAATTGAACGAAGCCTCTAAAGGTGCACGTGCACGCGGGTAAAATTTTTAAACTAACAAATGAACTAACATCTCGCTTTTTCCTCCAACAGTCGCGGCGGAAGAACCCGAAGAAGAAGGGGGGAAACCTCGATGACCTCAAACAGGAGTTGATCATCGACTTTCACAAGATCTCCCCCGAGGAGCTGTACCAGAGATTTCAAACGCACCCCGAAAACGTAAGTAAAGTAGAGAGAGCCTAGCTGGAGGAGGACGCAAGCACTACCTTCGACTTGTCCCACAGGGCCTCAGCCACGCAAAGGCGAAGGAGAACCTGGAGCGCGACGGTCCGAATGCTCTGACGCCGCCGAAGCAGACGCCCGAATGGGTGAAATTCTGCAAGAACCTGTTCGGCGGGTTCGCCCTGCTATTGTGGATAGGCGCGATCCTCTGTTTCATCGCGTACTCGATCCAGGCGTCGACGAGCGAGGACCCGAACGACGACAACCTGTACCTGGGTATCGTCCTGGCTGCCGTGGTCATCGTCACCGGCATCTTCTCCTACTACCAGGAGAGTAAGTCCAGCAAAATCATGGAGTCCTTCAAGAACATGGTGCCCCAGTTCGCCACTGTGATCAGGGAAGGAGAGAAGCTTACCCTGAAGGCCGAGGACCTCGTCCTTGGCGACGTCGTCGAAGTCAAGTTCGGCGACAGGATTCCCGCTGATCTCCGGATCATCGAGTCCCGGGGCTTTAAGGTACCGTCTATTAACTAGTAACTAGAGAATAAAATGTCGATTTACTGACCGGGCGACTTGACCCTAACAGGTAGACAACAGCTCGCTGACTGGCGAGTCTGAGCCTCAATCGAGGTCGCCGGAGTTCACGCACGAGAACCCGCTGGAATCCAAGAACCTCGCCTTCTTCTCGACGAACGCCGTCGAGGGCACGGCCAAGGGCGTGGTGATCTGCTGTGGCGATCAGACGGCGATGGGTCGGATCGCCGGGCTGGCATCCGGCCTGGATACCGGCGAGACCCCGATCGCCAAGGAGATTCATCACTTCATCCACCTGATCACCGGCGTGGCCGTCTTTCTCGGCGTCACCTTTTTCGTAATCGCCTTCATCCTCGGCTACCACTGGCTCGACGCCGTCATCTTCCTGATCGGCATCATCGTCGCCAACGTCCCTGAGGGCCTGCTCGCCACCGTCACCGTCTGCCTGACCCTCACGGCCAAGCGCATGGCCAGCAAGAACTGCCTGGTCAAGAACCTCGAGGCCGTCGAGACCCTCGGCTCGACCTCGACCATCTGCTCCGACAAGACCGGCACCCTCACCCAGAACCGCATGACCGTCGCGCACATGTGGTTCGACAACCAGATCATCGAGGCCGACACCACCGAAGACCAGTCCGGCGTGCAGTACGACCGTACCTCGCCGGGCTTCAAAGCGCTCGCGAAGATCGCGACCCTCTGCAACCGCGCCGAATTCAAGGGCGGCCAAGAGGGCCTGCCGATCCTCAAACGCGAGGTCAACGGTGACGCCTCCGAGGCCGCGCTCCTCAAATGCATGGAGCTCGCGTTGGGTGACGTCATGAACATCCGCAGGCGCAACAAAAAGGTCTGCGAGATCCCGTTCAACTCGACCAACAAGTACCAGGTGGGTGAATTACCGAGCCTCGCCGAGGCGCTCGATCCTAGGGAATAATTACGAGAACGAGTACGTTTCCACGCAGGTCTCGATCCACGAGAGCGAGGACCCGAACGACCCGCGTCACCTGCTCGTGATGAAAGGCGCCCCCGAGCGTATCCTCGACCGCTGCTCCACCATCTTCATCGGTGGCAAGGAGAAGGTCCTGGACGAGGAGATGAAGGAGGCGTTCAACAACGCCTACCTCGAGCTCGGCGGCCTGGGCGAGCGCGTGCTCGGCTTCTGCGACTTCACGCTGCCGTCCGACAAGTTCCCGATCGGCTACAAGTTCAACTGCGACGACCCGAACTTCCCGACCGAGGGCCTGCGCTTCGTCGGCCTCATGTCCATGATAGACCCGCCCCGCGCGGCCGTCCCCGACGCCGTCGCCAAGTGCCGCTCAGCCGGCATCAAGGTCATCATGGTCACCGGCGATCACCCCATCACTGCCAAAGCCATTGCCAAATCCGTCGGCATCATCTCCGAAGGTAAGCGCCTCTCTCACTCGTCTCCTGTCGAATGGTTGTTTCGTTTCTTGTTGTTACGCTGACCAGGAGAGTTTTTTGGGACCGGCCGGCTCTTTGCTTCGGAAGCTGCTTTCTTTTCCTTGCGAATCGCAGCGGAATCGCAGCAGAGACTCTGCAAGTAGAGGACTGCTACCATTCTGCTGCTCGTTGCAGTTTCAATTTTTTATCGACAAATCATTTTTAGGACAATTTTTTAACGGCCTAGTAAGGAAAAGGAAGTAATAACACTTAGTTTTTGGTATATTATTCTGAACAAAGAGTCGAGAATTTCAAATTCATGTGTACAGTTTCGTAAACATTGTATAAAATTGGGTCGCTCAAAACTCTCTTTGCACCTCTGTGGACAGCGAATCGTGCAGAAAAAGAAATACACAGTAAAAAGAATTTGCTACAGGCGGTCTGCCCGATTTTTCGTCCTGATTTTGAAACAGAAAACACAGCCCCGAGTAATTATTTTTCCAAAATCTGGACATTTTAGAAAAGTAATTGTTCGAAGCGGGCTTTGTTTGTATCATTAGTACGCGAAAATTTGCGCAAACCATTCGCAACAGATTCTCTTTACTGTGCGATCAGATAACAAACCACAACTTACTTGCAAACGAATGCTTTCATTGCACTCAACGATAAAACTGATTTATGAGTTATCTGGAAGCGATTTTTCGCTTAAAAACTATTTTCTGCAAAGTTTTCACGCTGTCCGTCGTTCTTTTCATAAAACTATTAAACTATTACGTATTTTCTATGTAACTATTGTGCAACCTTTGTTCAACATCTGTCTCTGTGTATGCCTTTGTCTCTGTTTCTCTGTTCTTGTTAACAATCTCATGCACAACGATTAAACTGTTACACGGCATACTTTGCGAAAAAAAAAAATTTGTACAAGGTAAACTCTTATTTTTTCGAGCCCTAAACAGGATCTTTTTAGTTGAAATAGTGCCCACTATTTTTCTCTACTTTCCACCTTCCGACTTTCTAGTTTTACACTACAAACTTTTATATCGCACTCATTTGATGTAGCCTTAGACTTTCTTTTAATATTTTTACGCACTGTTGTAATGTAGCTCGTAACTCCTCAATCGATTAGATATTTTTATAAAACCAAACGCAAAACGTACATAATAACTTGCAGAAACTTTTTTAAAAAGTATCTAATCCACCCAAACCCAAAAACTCGCAAGACAGTAGCTTCTGTAAAATTTATTTTATTTCGTAGCTTAGTCGAAAGTCCAAAATTAATTCAATACTAATGCTAAGAAACGTTGCAATACAGGTAACGAGACCGTCGAGGACATTGCCCAGAGGCTGAACATTCCCGTCTCCGAGGTGAATCCTCGCGAGGCGAAAGCCGCTGTCGTTCACGGCTCCGAGCTTAGGGAAATTGGCTCCGATGCGCTGGACGACATCCTCAGGTACCACACCGAAATTGTGTTCGCCCGTACTTCGCCCCAGCAGAAGCTCATCATCGTCGAGGGTTGCCAGAGAATGGGTGCCATCGTGGCTGTAACTGGTGAGTCTCGTTGTTTCTCACAAAAAGACGAAGCTTCTCGGATAAAATGCAACGTTTGTTTCTCCAAGTAAAGTAGAGTCTATCTTTCGAGTGATAAGCGTTCCCGTTAAATTTAGACGTTCGAGAAACATTCGTTATGATAACACTCGAGTTTGATTAGTTCTTAATTGTTATTGTAACGATAACAAAAAAACCCCAAATTAACTACTGGTTGAATCTAGGCGACGGTGTCAACGATTCGCCGGCTTTGAAGAAGGCGGACATCGGTGTCGCCATGGGTATCGCTGGCTCGGACGTGTCCAAGCAGGCCGCCGACATGATCCTGCTCGACGATAACTTCGCCTCGATCGTCACCGGAGTCGAGGAAGGTCGCCTCATCTTCGACAACTTAAAGAAATCCATCGCCTACACCCTTACCTCCAACATTCCTGAGATCTCGCCCTTCTTGGCTTTCATCCTCTGCGACATTCCCCTGCCCCTCGGCACCGTCACCATTCTTTGCATCGACTTGGGAACCGACATGGTAAGTAAACCTCTCTCTCGTCTCCATACTTCTTACTCGTAACTGTTACTCTTATGTCTGTATCGATGAGATTGATCAATGGTGTAAAAGAGACGCGTTGGACGAACGATCTCTAATGAACAGAGCGCCGGTCGACGTTGCTTTCTTTAATGAAAATTTGCTATTTTAGGAAGTCAAATATGCTCCCCCCATTTTCTCTGTTGTTTTTTTTTGTGTATTTATTGACTAAACTCATTTCTCTCGATGTGAACCGGAAACGCTGACCAGATTCCTGCCATTTCGTTGGCGTACGAGCACGCCGAGTCCGACATTATGAAGAGGAGGCCTCGAAATCCGTATTGCGACAAACTCGTCAATGAAAGGTTTTTTTGTTCATACTTTTTCTCAGCTTGTACCGTTCGGTAGAGTCGCCAGATCTCACCAGAGTTGGACCCAATTGTACTCCTCTCACGTATCTGCCGCTGAAAAATTCTAACGATAT
The DNA here is from genome assembly GCA_035047165.1 of Ormyrus rosae. Lineage (NCBI taxonomy): Eukaryota > Metazoa > Arthropoda > Insecta > Hymenoptera > Ormyridae > Ormyrus > Ormyrus rosae. The sequence goes on along the minus strand of JAWWML010000052.1, from coordinate 10,912,764 downwards.
CGATACTGCGCTTTTTCTATCTTACGTAAGAGTATTTTTGTCTTAAGCTCCCGAGTATCAGCGATTATTGCTAGAAGTAGTTGTTGTCCTATTTTTCAGCGGATATTATTCCAGGGCCAAAGGAGGAACGAGCGGAGCGCACTTTCGGCAAGGTCCTTTCATGCGTTTAAGTTTTTTGTTCCAAGCTCACCAACGCAGAGGACAACGAGACTGAGGAGAGATGAAATTAACCGGAGGAGATTCTGTTTAATGAGATATTTTTTATGTTGTTTTGTTTAGAATAAGGATTAGAGCCTGCAGACGGAGAAGCCGAGCAGATTTTTCGATAGTCGAATAATTTACAGCAAATCAAAAGAGTATTTTTTACATTTTATAGTTTATAGTAATTTTGTAAATACAATCTACTATTTCTAATATTTAATAATACCCGTTTGATCAAGGATTTCCTCTCGATGTCGTTCAATTTTCTGAAAAGCTGGTGTCAGGAGTATTTTGTTGACTCGTTCTCTCGTATTATCTTCTCGTTTGGTAATAATAAAAAGCTCGAAAGGTCTTGCGTTAAATAGGGTTATACCTAAAATCAATCCTCCAACTGAGAACGTCTCCGTAAAAAAATGAATCACGTCATCGATTCCTCGTTTTGTTGTGCCCTCATTTCATCCACTTGGTCAAACTCATATAATTGGTTACTTTACTTTTAATTTTATTTTAATTTGCTTAAAATTTTGTGTTTTATTACAACGCCGAAGCGACGATGCAAATGTACCTTTACTATTGATTCAATTAAAATGAAAATCAGTTACAGAAATAACATTTTCACAGTCGCAGGCGTCATCAATATACATTTCCGTTAATTTTATGTTTATTTCCGTTAATTGTACTTTGGGCGTTCTTACTGAGTTTCTTGATAATGTGACGTTAGGTGCCAGCCATCTCGCTAGCCTACGAGGAAGCGGAGAGTGATATTATGAAGCGACAACCACGAAACCCCTTCACTGACAAGCTAGTTAACGAAAGGTAACACGATACCACAATCTCCAGCGCGAAATATCTACTGTGTCGAGGCTCCTAAGTCCGAGGAGACAAGTGCACTGGGGTGCTGCGAAAGTTCACCTTTTCTGATTTTTTATCATCAAAGTTTGCTAATTATTTCTGAATTTTTTTTATTAGTACTGTAATCAAAAAGGTATGCTTTAAAAAATCGAAAATTCTGGATTTTTGGAGCACTCCAATGCACACTAACATTTTTCCATGTTCTACTTTGCATCGTTTCGAGTTCGAATCAAAGTACACATCATTGATGGCTGTGCTGTTAAGTAGTTAGTCGATATTTATGATAGTTGAATAGTTGGTTTTTTTAGTTGATATTTTTTCTGTAGCAAGTTCGAGTTATACGTGAAAAATCAATGGTTGAATTTGAAAGAACCGGGCAATGCAAAGTAGAACTTCCTCTTTACTGGCCTTGACCTAACACATAGTTATTATAGTTTCTTTCGTACGTTTAAAATATATTATGCTTCCATTTGTGAATCGCGATATTCTGTATCTTTCGACTTTTTTTCGCTGTTCCTTCGCTCTATATGAATATTGAATATTGTATTTATGTATCGAAAGAAAGGTATATCGGTAGCTTTCGCATTTTAATACTTTTCTACTCCTGGTTTAGCAAGGTTAACTTTTTCTTTTTCTTGGTTCATTAATTTTTCTTGGTCACTCAACATGTTATTTTTCAAAAAAAAAATTTTTCTCTTTGTTATTCCTTTTTAATTTCATACGATTTGTCGAGTGACTATGATACTTACACTAACATATTCTTGGTTTGGGGATTAAAGGAAATGGGTCTGTGCACGTAAAAACTAAGATGGTCTCTTGTGCCCAAATTTCTTAACCTGTTTTTCTTTTCTTTTTATGCCTTTGCTTGCTACTGGTAAAGAAATGATTTTATCAGAACATATGCCATATGCATAATCAATACCTTCAAAAGTGGTACATAAATATAAAACAAGAAGCGAATATTGATATTCTTTTACTCGCTGAGTGATGATTTTTATTATTTTCTCTTTCCTCGACATTTCCTCTTACCTACTCAGCTGTTGTATCTTTTGTCTATCCGTCAATTACTGTCTGTCATTTGTCATTGTTGCCAAAGGTAAGCCGATTATCATGTACTTAAATATTTATTTTCCTCTTGTTAGCTTAGCCTTTTCTCTCTTTCTCTCTGAAAGTGAATAAGATATTCCGTTTTGTTATTTATTTTCCTATTTGCAAATTTCCTCTGTACTTTTTTTGTCGAGACTCGCAAAACTCATTGACCTTGTGATTCTTTGCTCTGTTTTTCTTGTGTCTGCTTCTCTCATTCATTGTGCATCATTCGAAGATCATAATCAGATTTTTTCCAGGAAGTCGCATTACTATTACTATTATTATTCTTATAAAAGCGCATGTTCGTATGTCTGAAATTGATCAGTATTATTCATGAATTTTCTCTGTTAAACCCATTTGCCTTATTTTTTGTTTCTCACTGTTTATGTATCACTGTGTCTTTATATATTCAATAAATCACCTTTTCTTTTTTACATTTTTTACATCTTTTTCATATAATCACTAGATTGCATCCATGAAAAACCGTGCAATACAGAATGGAACGTGCATTTGATATGTCTGCATTTAATAAAATCTATTTATTCTCGCGATGCTCAACTTATTTTCATAACTATAAATCAATGAGTTCTAAATAGTAGATTTCCACCGTAAACTTATAAAAATTCAAGAATTTTAAAATACTTAAAAAAAGAATCATAAAAATCTCATTTATAAATCATTCTCACATCGTTCACATCATTGCTACTTTGTATTAGCTTCGAATTTATTTTCCACCACATCAGTCAACAAAAGGAATATTGCTTCTCTTTTTCGCTTTTTATACTTTTCACTTTTATTTAAACTCCTTTTACGTTATCTGCCAAAGAACAAAGTAAGAGAAAAGAAGTTCAAAAGTAAAAGAAACAAGAACGAAAAGTAGTCATTACTGCGACACGTTCAGTATATTTAAAACGCATACAGTCGACGCTGCGCCTGGCCTTATTTATCTTCGACAGGTTTCCTTTTTTTTTTAAGTTTGCAACGAACTCTGATACAAGAATCAGACCTCAGAGCCGCATCGGAAAAATGTTCTCCATTTGACTTTATCCAAGTCGAAGATGAGAGAAATATTTAACACGAAAGAAGAAGGAGAACTAAAAGAATCTAGGCCTGCCTGTATATTCGGCGAGATCGTTGTACGTCCTTGAACGTAGCGAGCGAGTTACGTAACTCGTATAGGAGTAACACGTGCGAAGCATTAATGTATGCCCGACGCGCTTAGATCCTCGGACGTTCTCCTTTTTCTCGTTCTTCATATGTGTACGTGTGTGCCTGTGCGTAGTTACCTTATTTTTTGACAAAGAGACATGATTTCTTGCATACATCGACGAGCGAAGGGCGCTGAGTGCGCCACAGTTGATCATAATTACCTCATATTATATATTGTGTCTATCTAGAACGTTTTATATCGTATACCCATAGACTAGTAATGTTTATTACATTATCTGTATATTAGTTAACATTTATATAGCTATGGTAGTTAATATTTTGTATACTATACTTATATCTATATATTCAAATACTTTATTATATACTTAGTTAATGATCACTTAAAACACTTTTATATGATTGAGGATGCAGTGAGGTATGGACGTGCATTAGAGGGAGAATCACTGCTGTGCCTATGAATGTACGCACTGGCACTTTCCGAATTCTCTAATTCTGGCTGAGGAATACATACATTATACTCTCTTGTAGTTCTGTCTGTCCATATCTGACTTGTCTACATATTAGGAATGATGAAATGCAATGACTACTCTGTTATTTTTCTGACCCAGAGCTGTGTGCGACGCTATTTTTATGACTTCTTTATTACTAAATTACTGCTAAACGACTAAACCACTTTAAAACGAGCCGCTGCAAGCTCTACGGAAGCGCCCGAGTCTGTCTCTCACTCGCAACGTGAGCACTCCTGGATACACGGAAGCCACGAACTATTACGACTTTTGACAACCTTTTTTAACATATCGCTACTTCTACTGTTTACCTCTTACTATATATTAAGTCTCGCTTTTCTCTCTGACTCTTCGACTTTTTTACAATTGGGAATTCGCTGTTTTCACTAGGTAGACTTTTTTTAGTTACGACATTTCAACTCGATTTTTTAACTCTTTCCTTACCTTTGTTTTTAAAGGGCGAATTTCTAATTGCTAAAAGTTAAAGAAAGGACAGAGTATGAGACGACTCTTTCAATCACGTTTTTTAAATCTCTTCACGACATAGTTTAGTTTAGACAAATAGTGAACGATAGCTTAAAAGGAGAGAGAGATTTTCATTTCTAATATTATAATTACATAATTATTATTCTACGAAATGTATACTAACTTTCGAAGTAGACACGTTTTTACAGGAAACCTTTTGACGTTTTAGAATATGTTGTAAATAAATTATCTGGTGTAACTGCATATTTACATATTATACTGTAGTTTAAAAATTTAGTTTTTTTAATTGCAATTTTATAATAATGTAAATAAAAATGTAGCAATTTGATTCAACTGGAATGCCTTTGCAGAGACCTCTAAAAATTTGTTTAAAATAGTTAAAGTAGTTAGTTTAAATGTTGTAGATTAAAGTAAAACCAATTAATAATGTTATTTTTGATTTAGAAGTCACGAGGCATTCCTTTTGAAATCAGAGAACCATAAATAAAATATGCATAAACAATTGTTTTAAAAAATCAACTAATCCCAATGAGCAACATTATATTCCCAACATTATATAAGTGTCTCTTGAGAGTTAATATTACGTAAAATCAGAATCTCTCGCTCTCCTTTATTTTTTCCTATTCTTACTACTGTCTTTGTTCATTTTAGATTTATATGCCGAAAAAACCGCTTGCCTCATTGGACGATGCGTCCTCAAACGAATCAAAACAAGCAAAAACGAAAATTTTTCTCACCCTTACTACTTTTTTTTGGATATTCAACACGAAGTTCTTTTGCACGACTCTTTCTTCTTCTACTTACTTTTTTTGATCTCCTATTTTTTCAGAAACCGAAATATGGAATCCACACCGCGAGAAGCGCAAGCATCTTTTTCCTTTTATCGCGCGATTACACGGATTGCTTCAGAATGTCATCGATAATGCCCTTTTATACTCTTTTTATTTTCCTTTTTACTACTTCTTTTCGGCTACCGACCAGTGCCCGATTAGCCTCGAAATTTCGAGCTGCGAGATCGGTCGTAGTTGTCCAAGGTCGAGTCGACAAAACATCGTTGGATGAGCTACGTGGAATTTTGGTCGCGCTTAATCTGGCCACTTACGAAGACTTTGCTGAGAGAAAGTGAGGTAAAGGATTGCGTTATTGACGCTCGAATGACCCGATAATCGACGATTTTTAAGCACGTTAAAATTCGATTTAAAATTGAAAAAAAATAGAAGATTGAATTTCAACGTGAAATGTACGAAAAGCAAAATTTAATTTAACAAATTGTCCAGGGTAAAAGTCCCTGCTTTCAATCAGAAAGGATGAAAACGTCGGAGATTGGGTCCGCCTCGATAAGGTAATCCTTAATCTTACTAAAGAAGCAAGGTAAATTTAATCAGGCACTGATCGAAGCCCCAAAAGTTTGTTACTTTTGTCCAGCAGATTTACTTATAACATAATACAAAAAGGCCACCGCTAAAAAAATTTTGCCACTTTTCTGCCGCTGCGACTAATCTCGGATCCACAAAAAACGTGAAGAAGTCACCCGCTTCTCTCCACCCCCTTTTTTACAAACCATATCCACAATTTTTCTCTCTATTTTTTCTATACTACTATGTCCGCCCCATTTTGTGTTTTCTTTTAGCTACAGCCTACGACTTTTTTATAGATACCAGACGACTTTTTACTGTACTTAGTACTCGCCTTATATTTATGCTCTTATTATTGCTGCTACTTTATTATATGAGGCCAAAGCCAAGAGAAAAGAATCTCCACTGCTGCTGCTGCCACGTTTATTATTGAATAAGCAAATTAAGCAACGACGACGAAATGAATGAATATATATATGTATGAAATTAAAAGTAGGAAAAGATGTAGTGAAATTTGAGTCTCTGCGCGCGTGAGACTAGAATTAAGAAATTGATTAGGGATGTACTAGTTGACACGTCAATTCTAATTGTCTGACTCGGGCTAACGCAGGTGCCGGCCATCTCGCTGGCCTACGAAGCACCGGAATCGGACATTATGAAACGGCAGCCCCGCGATCCTTACAGAGACAATCTTGTCAACAGAAGGTGGGTCTCCCCTAAAAGAATTAACCCACCAAGACCGTATTATGATAGTACACGCCTCTTGCACTGTGATAACCGACTGATCCGACAACCCCCCCTTTACCTTCGACTACCTCTCATTTTTGTCAAACTCTCTCAAGTCAATCTATCATTGCACCTAATCAGCCGTCCTTTTTTATCATTCTCGAGCGACACTGAACTCTCTAGTTAAATACGACCTTTTGTAAGATATTATTCACATCTTTTTCTTTTAGATCTTTAGCTGCATCACGATTTTTTTTTTATTTTTTCTTAATAGAGGAAACTTTCTTCTGCTGTAAAAACGAGCTGTACTTTTTTATAAAAGACAATTTAGAGAATTTCGTGACACTCGTAGCAAAAGCAATGAAACTGTATTATTATTTTACATTATAATCTCGAATCTGAAATTTCTAATTCACTTTGTCTCATTTTACGTTCGTTTTGTCCTAGTTTCTACAATGTGCGTCATGTTTGTACTATTAAGCTTAGATTATAGAGTATTATTACGACGCTTTTGCCCAGATTTTGAAAACGACGATCGCGGTGATAAAAATAAAGCACACGTCTAGCACAATATAGCACTTTCGATCTTTTTCCACAGTAAAATTAGAAGCTTTTGATTTTGAATATTTTGAGTTTTTGCATAGTCGCAGAACGATTTTTCGCGAGATCTGCCATGTCGCGCAACGAGTGCACTCGACTGTACACCGCGTTCATGCACTGCCCTGAATAGAAGGTATCGACTAAAAATAGACGACTCGCCGTTGAATCAAAGCATCCTGCAAAAAAAAAACAGGAATTATTAACTTTAAAGACAAACATGCACCAGGAATAAAATATCCGCTTAAAAAAAAAGAGGCGGCAGAATAGCTTCTATTCGGGACAATGCCTGGCAGCGCTCACAAGCGCCACAATAATGCATTCTAAAAGAGCCGACTCCCCGCACCCTCGCACATACACACACACATCCATACACACAGAGATGCGCGCGTCATACTCACGTCTCTCCCTCGCTCTCATCGACCTGACTGTGATGGCACTGTATAAGCAAGCGCACAAACTCACACGCCCCCCGCCACCGCCCAAAGTCTTTAGGACTATTGCAAATTAGTGTAGCACCAGAGACTGTTTTTTTTTTCTTTTATCTCACTCACACGCAGCCGGCAGTGGGGCGCCTGATAGAGGCGCCCGGAGAATGCTGAATGCTTTAGTTTTTACTTTAGAATTAGAGAATTTTTGTGTAATACGCCGACCTCTGCGTCACCATCATTAACCCAACGCGACTGCGACGACGAAGCCACTGATTATCGATCTAAGGACGAGAGGACGTTCTCGCCTGGTCTTTTTTTTTTATTAGATGTTTTACTCGCCAGCTCTTTTTTTTTCTTTTTTTTTTTGTTCTGCGTATGGTTTTTTTAGTTTACTGTTTTATCTTTTCTCTCTCGCTCTTCTGATTGTTGTAAATGTGTGGCGATGCCGGGCGCGGCGCTTTCGAGAGCGCGGAGAGGAGAAAACGAATCGATGACGAGCATCGATCCACGGCGCATTGCATTTACTCAGCCGAAGGGAAAAGCTACGATGATTGATTTTTTTTTTTCTAACTTTCTACATATTTTAACGAAAAAGGTATCAGAGCTCTGTCGCAGTTTTTCCTGAGGTCGATGTCGAGAAGCGCAACGATGAATGCCCGTTGAGGAAAGCATGCACAGTTTCGTCCGATCGATGAAACTGAAGACAGTAAACCGCAACGTCAGGAAACAAGTTGCGGATGTAACGTGCGCTAACGAACGCTGAATTTGCAAAAGAAAAGTCAAAACTAGGCTTCGTCAAAGGAATTTTTCATATTCCGAAAAATTCTCCAAAAATGTCCGCCGACTCCAGATAAGCTTCGCTCTCTCCCTCTGGAGCTGCAAATCTATCGCTTCGGCAGGAGCTCTTTACTCCTGCCGCTCGCTTTCGCTTTCCTCTACGTCCCTCCAGCGAAAAAAGGACAACTCCTGCATCGCATGCGCTTGCGCCCCTCTGCGCAGAATCCGCCTCCTCTCCTTTCCATCTCTCTGTCTGTCTCTCTCTCTCTCTCTCTCTCTATCCTGTGTAAAGTATACGTATGTACGAAAGTATATACAGAACGCACAGTCGCCGGGGCGAATTCATTTTGCAGGCGCGTGTCGCGGTCAAGGTCGATCTCGAGGGTGGAAAATCGATGAACGGAGCTGGAAAACCGGAAGGTCGCGAGGATTTTAATTTGGACTTTTCGAGACTCGCCTATCTCGCTTAGAGCATCGAGTCGAGATAGCCGAATTATGTGTAAATTACTTTCCGGCAACTTGGAGCTTCCTACTTTCGCCGAGTAGATTTTTTTTAAGGGTCGCGGTTAAATGCTTTCGTTTTAGAGTTGAGAAAGTTTTAAGGGATTTTTGATCGACTTGACTTTCAAAGCTTCCTAGAGTTTCAAAGTAGCAGTTTTCATAGATAAATTTTGCATACAACTTTTAATGATTACGTAATTGTTCCTAGAAATATCAGTAACTTTTGAACATTTTAGACGTTAATAATCCGGTCAATAAGAAAATGACGATGTAAGACGAAAGCTTCGGAAAAAGATAATTCCAGCAAAGCAAGAAATACCCTTGTGAGATCGAGCTGCTTTCCAGCAAAACGGATCTTTTCAAAAAAAGCTTCACGCTTCGTCTCTAACGAAAAAAGAAGAAAAATAACGGAAAATCGAGTTTTTTTTTCCTTCTTCCATGCTACAAATTTCTATCTTTACTATAGTGATCTAACTTATCTTTCTATCTTGTTAAACCGACTCGATCTGTCCGTTGTTGTGAACAAGTATTACTAAAAAGAAACAAAATACCACCTTCAGTGTATATCTCACTTACATTATAGCCATTTCTCATGGAAGACTTTTCTAAAGATTACGAATATTTGTCTGATACTCTTAAAATGAAATATTCGTATCTAAAAGGGAAACTTGGTTTCTTCGCTTGAGCTCCCATTAGAAATGGCAAAAAGCATGTGCACATTGTCAATAAAGCAGTCTGCGTAGCATGCAACGAGCAAGTTTAACTTGATCCTGCGCAGCAAATCGTTCGGTAAGTAGACTACAACGACTTACAGTCGCTCTAGTGGACCCCTAAGCTTTCTCTGTACTTACTAATCACTCTACTAATAGGCTACCGGCGAATTTACATAACGTATTTAGTGCCTCGTCGATCTCTCCGAGCATCTTAAATCGATTTCGTGATAATAAAGTGCTCTGAGAAATCGTAAGCCGAGCAAATACGAAAAGCTCCGAGCGAGCTCGAGGAATTAATATGCTTTTGCTCTCCGTTCTTTAGGCTTATCTCGATGGCGTACGGACAGATCGGTATGATCCAAGCTGCCGCCGGTTTCTTCGTCTACTTTGTCATCATGGCTGAGAACGGTTTCCTGCCAACCCACCTCTTTGGCATCCGAAAGCAATGGGACTCCAAGGCTATTAACGACTTGACGGATAGCTACGGACAGGAATGGGTAAGCAGTCGTGTTAATTAAATTAATTAAATTAAATAAAGGAAAACGGATTACTCAGGGGGTTTTTTTTATGCTTAGACCTACCGAGACCGCAAAACATTGGAATTCACCTGCCACACGGCCTTCTTCGTGTCGATCGTCATTGTCCAGTGGGCTGACTTGATCGTATGCAAGACTCGCCGTAACTCCATCATCCACCAGGGTATGAGAAATTGGGCTCTCAACTTCGGCTTGGTCTTCGAGACCGCCCTCGCCGCGTTCCTCAGCTACACACCAGGCATGGACAAGGGTCTTAGAATGTTCCCGCTCAAGTAAGTATCCGACTTTCGTTTAAAAAAGATATTATTTCTAAATGATACAATGTCACTCGTAAAATCAATTGTGGGTAACTGTATTCAGCAGCTAAAAGCTAGCGGTGATTTACGACAAAACGTAGCCGGAATACATTTATCTCGCACGATTATTGCAACTTGACTTGGCAGGAAGCGTCAATCTTGGCAAATGACTAACAGCCTCCCGTCTTTTCCAGATTCGTCTGGTGGCTACCGGCCATTCCGTTCATGCTCGCCATCTTCATCTACGACGAGACGAGACGATTCTACCTCCGTCGAAACCCTGGCGGCTGGCTCGAACAAGAAACTTACTATTAGACAAGCAGAACGCGCGCGCAAGAGAGAGAGCCGACAGACGCATACCCACGCAGAAAAGCAAAAAAACTTCATAAACAAAATTACCTAGTATTAATCTATTACTACTCGAGAGAAAAAATCCATCACTACCACCACAACCAGCGAACGATGTCAGCAAAACAAAAATTAATCTTATATAAAAGCATTCGCACTGAGGAAGATATTATAATAATACTATTAATAAGAATAATATTGATAACAGTAATGAAATCACACATTTTACACGAAGCGTGCTTACCAAGATTTAAACAAAAAAAAAACGTCAAAGTACCATACAACTCTTCGGATGTCCGATGGGCCAGTACGAAAACGATACGAATAATAATTATAATAGCTCAGCTCGCTTGGCTTTAGAATCTATATCTTCATCGATATTTAAGGATAAGAAAAGTAAAAAACTGTCAGAGCAGCAGCAGAAAACATTTGGCAGCACTAACGACGACATCGACCTGCTCGCCGAAGTCCAGCTTTCATGAGAGTCCGCCGGTACTTCGACGGCGCGGCCGAAATCGAGTAAATTGCACTAGGAACGCTGAGTAATTATTATTAGAAAAGAAATATAAAAAAAATGTTAAAAAAACCCAAAAAAAAAAGTTTATGTGTGGAGTATGCGGTCCTCGTCGTTTCGATGCTCTTTAAATCGAGTGGATCGTGCAACGCTGTTCGAAGCAGCACTCACGCAACCTCTGGGAGAAGCGCTGCACGCGCTCCGCGTCGCACGCATTTCCACGATAATAAAAGGAGTATACAAGGATTAACGGCGGGAAGCTTCACGCAGGACAGAAGGAAAAACTAAATGGACCGATGAAGCCTGCGGTGAAAAGCTTAGGCAGAGGCAACTTTAACGCAGACGTCTTGTGATACCGACGAACGTCTTAGACGAGATTAAAAAAAAATATATAACAATATCCTAAATATTAAATAAATGAACACTGGTTAAGAGAGGCGCGATGATGATAAGTTGAGAAATTTTAAGAAATTATATTACTGGTTTTTGCTATAGAGATTGGCAGCATGCCCTAGGAAAGAATTAAAAATTGATAATTTATGAGATTATTGTAGATGTAGTTAATGAACGGATATCCCGGAATATTTATTAAGTCAAGTAAAAGAGCGTCTTACGAATTTTCCGGGCGATCCGAAATAAATAAAAGGGAACTACAGAAAGAAAGTCGACACAGTAAACAACAACTAAAAAACAACACCCACAGCATGAACATCAACTTCAGACATTGAAATAAAAACAACATCAAATTCAGGCAAGATGAAAACTAAGATCAACCAACTAACTACCATTTGTGGCGTAATGGAAGATACGTCTACAAGGAAAAAACGTCAAGAGACACCAACAATCTTCATAGGCAAACTTATTCATTATTAATTAAAGAAGAAAAAACAAGAAAAAAAACAGTAATGTTGAAGAAAAAAAATCTAATGTAATAGCAAAAAATCGCGTTTGCAGTATTCATTATTATTAATTAAGTAAATAAGAAAGAGCGATGAATAAAAAAATAAAAGAATCCAAGTATAATGTTGTTCGGTTCGAGTCTTATAAAAGTAGCGAAAAAAATAAAAAAAAAATAATAAATAAAGATTAAAGTATAAACAAGCAGGAGAATAGTAAAAACAATGTTATTGATTATGAAGTAACGGTATTACAGAAAAAATTTAATGGTCAAATTGTAATGACAGTATGCGACGGTAGATATGAAAAAATCGAGAAAATTATAAGTAGAGCAAATTGAGATCGCGATAAGATCGTCGAAGCAAATTACACGCAAAAGTAAGGTTTAAAAAACTACCCATACAAAGTTTAATGCTGTTTTAGAATGAAACGAGAGATTGCGAAAAAAATAAATAACAATAAAAAAAAAAAAAATTCACACACATTCTTTAAGTAGGTGAAACAAAAAAATCATGCTAAACGTAACGATTAAAAGAACGTACATTCTCTTAGTTTTTTTTTCATAGGTTTAATGCCAGCGGGAGACAAAATATCAGCTCACTATTACGAAAAAAACAGAGAGTTCAAAAGAGGAGCAAAAGAAAATCTATGAGCGAACCGATCCCGGGACCGCTGAACGCCCTGTTTCGCGACTCCGCGGCATGCACTGCATCATAAATTCGAGACTCAACGAAAAATCCGAGTGACACTCTCTTAACTCAAATAGCCTGCCATCGCGCGACTTTCGGCGCCCGGGAGGTTTCGCCGCGGATCTGTCCAAAGACTCGCGCGAGCTTCCCGGCTAATAGGTTACCCAAAGTGTTCACTTCAAACTACCAGAAACCCAGAGAGAAAGACGGTAACGACGGTAACAGAAAGACGTCGGGGTAGGCGCACTTCTTCCATCGCTATAAGACGACTCGAGATACGGCTTCGCGACGCGTCTCTTTCCTCGCCGGTGTTTTACATATGACGGACACCAAGAATGGGAAGGAAAAAGCATACTTCGCCGTTGGAGCGAATCCGTACTCACGCGAAGAAATTCAGCGTCGCTGCACCGATACCCACACACCTGCGTGTAATACCCCCGGAGGAAGCAGAGCTCCTCTCGAGACGCCCGTTACGTTCGTCATTCAGGTCAGGAAGAAACTGACGCGGCGACGAGTGCTTTCAACGTCTCCAGTCGAGCTCGGCGACCTTCCTCCCCGGATAGTATTCTTGCATCGACCTTGCCCAGCGTTCTTCCGTAAGCTTCTTGCTGCAGCAGCGGAGTCTTGGCCATGTTTTTTCAGCCCGCATTCGAGGCCCCGCGATCCCTCGCTCCGGTTTAAGCAGCCCTGTGTAGCGAAGCTCCAACGCGTTGACGCTCTTGTTGGAGCTACGTCTGCTGTAGTTCCGGGTGCTGGCCGGCAGCGACCCCCTAGTCTCTGCATAAAGGGACTACGAATGTCAGGACGCTTGTCTCGGGGCTTGCGCGACATTTTCCCTGTTGACGCTCGCGAAGAGCCTCGGGAAAGGCAGCGTACTCGCGGACGTTTAGCCGACGAGCGACCTTCGCCTCCTGCCTCTCTCTCCCGCGCGACTTAGCCGCTTATAAGTATATAATATAAACGTATGTATAACCGTAGTTCGACAGTCCCGAAGGAGGGAGAGGAACGACGGAGGTTCGCGGCGCGATACCACACCGAGGTTAATCGCGTCCAACTCGTCCTCGGAGAACGAAACCAGGCCGACTTGTACCGATAACGGAGCACGAACGCCGATGACTCGAGAGCAGAGACACGCGTCGCCGCTGCACGCCGCGATCCCCTCGCGGACCGGCTGCAGACTTCAACTAACTAATTAAGAGTAAACGAGTAAACGAGTAATTGAAAATAATAAAAAGTGCGCAGTGAATTTTTGTACGAGAGAGCCAGAGCGAGAGCGAACGAGCGCCGAGAGAGTGTGAATCCGCGGTTGTCGACGCACAGGGTGTTCCGTGAGCCCGGGGGCTTCAATCTCCCCGCCCTCTCCCTCACCTCAAAATACATGAGAAAACTCTAAGAATCGTAGGAGAGCAGCAACCACAAAATGAAAAAAAAAAAAACAAATGCTTTGCCGTCGTGCGCCGCCTCTCACTTAGGCTAATAATTTAAACATTAACGATATAATGAATAATAATAATAATTATTATGATAATTATAATAATAATATTAATAATAATAATGATAATATAATACATGTTACAGTAAGATATTACTAGATGTAATTATTATATATGGTTTAGTCTAGATCGTGTTGTTGAAGAAAAAACAAAAACAAAGTATGTAATAAGAACAAACAAAAAAAAATAAAATATGAAGAACAAAGAGGTGAAAGAGAGGCGAGAGGAAGAGAGTGCGAGGAGAAAGAGATAAATAAATTATGTGAAAAAAAAAACGACAAAAAAAAAAAAAAAAAGAGAAAATAAAAAGAGTACACGAGAGAGAGAAAAAGAGTAAGTGAGGCGAAAATGGGGTAACTGACGGTCTAAGACCACTTAAAGCGAAGGACTCGACGATGTCGAGGCGGACTGAGCGGGATCCACAACGAGACGCGCAAAATTTATTATACTTCCCCTTTCCTTTGATCCTTCTTTTCGAGCTGATATGCTAAAGCTCGGAGTTTTCTTCGTTCCCACCGACTCTTCCTCACCGACGTTGAGATTCTATCCATTCTGTGTTACTATTCCTTTTTTATACCGATTTTTTTACACGTACGAACCTGCGATCCCTCGCTGCGCGCCCGCGACTTTCCGGTGCCGATTGAGGCTCGACGTTGCTCGGATTTGGAACGTAACCCGGTCTGTAATAATTGAATAGCAGAAGTGCCGCGAAACACTGATTTCGCTGTGGGTCGAATTAGACGGACGATGGAGAGATTTACGGATAAGGAAGAGGAAAAGCTCGGAGAGTGGAGCTCCACATATAATGCCATATGTACTCGGGAAAATGCAATGGGGGCAACGCTTTTTTATCAATGCTTAACGTACTCAACCCTGAATCTTAGTGTCTGTATATTAATGTATCATATGCGTCTGTAAACGGTTTAAAGTCTCAACGGGATTAGTGCCATGGCTGCACTGCCCTTGCAGATTTTCGACTCTTACACTCGCTGAATAAATTAACCAGTAACAAGTATGAAATAACCTAATATTAAATTATAACGTACGTGTATTAGTGACATTAACGTACCTATATATCGATATGACTATACATGATATAAACGATAATAACCGTAGAAATAATCGCTAACTATTGCTATTAACCGTAGGTTCAACGTAGAGACTTAATCAATTAGAGATCCTTAAAAACCGGAGTTTCAAACCCGCGAGCTTTTCTTCGCAGACAAAGTGCTTGGCTTACAAAAGAAGCATCGGTCCGCGCAGTCCGCCGCGCAAAGTCGCTGACGGAATGGAGATTGAAGGAAAGAGTGGCTTCAGAGAAAAACTGAATAATGTTCTATTAATATTGTAAATATTTTAAATAATTGAAAGAACGGACAGACAGATGCGTGATCGGGGGTGGAAGCTCCCGCTCGAGTCGTTGCGCGAGTCCAGCCAGGATCATAAACGAGCTACTCAAAGTGTTGTTTGTAGTTTTTTTTGCAACTCCAAGCGGGTCGAGTGCAAGGACTCGAGCGAGGCTCATATCTCACCCTCCCACTTCTTGCGTGTTTCCTTTTTAGCACCGAATGGAAGAAACGGCGAGGCTTTCAGACAGAAGAGAGACAGATACACACACATACACACACACAGACACACACACGCGCGGGTTAAGAGGCCAACTGGAGGTTTGCAGACATCGTTCGACGAATTCTTCTTGGGCAAGACGAACAGGAGCTGAACGCAGGCGTTTAGGTGGAATTCGAATGCACCCGCGACTATTAGCTTTTAGTCCGGGACGACGGAATCGCCCCTAACGACCGGATCTGCTGAAAAGCAATTACGCAATTCGACAATTGTGTAATTAAAATGAAAGGCTTGTTTTACACTTGTCGAGCGAGCGACACTCCGGAAAGGCTGAGCGCGTGATGTCTGTGTCGAGAATACGCGGGAGAATTTATGGAGAAGAATGTGTGTGGCATTTAACTGACAAGAGGAGGGAAATGCAAACGCAAAGCGCGGAGAATGATGATGATGATGATGATGATGATGATGTATTGCGAATGAGAGAGTGAGAAAGAAAAAGAGAAACACGTACACTGCTCTATACCCGAACTCTTGTAATTTCTGATTGACGATTTCTTTCGTATGATTATTATATCGATAAGTTCTGTTTTCACACGCGAATAAATTAAGAGATAAAAAAAATGATAAAAAAACAAACGAGAGACATTGTCCAACCCAAGTGTCATTACTTTTGATGTTAAATAAAAAATACATAATTATAAGAGGCATCTGTTTTTCATGGAGCCTCCAAACCCTCATTCTTACTCTCTTGGGTTGGTGTCTTTTTAGTTGTTTTATAATTTATTGCTTTTAATGGGTGAATAGAGCTGAGAAACAATGGTAGGTATTGGTAATTTCAGTTTTTATTAAAAAATAACTTTGATTTTATACAGAAAGAAGTTCTTTTTCAACAGCAAACTCATAAGTCTTTGACTTATTAACATTTAATTTTATGAAAAAGATTTCATTCGTTTTATAATATAAATACTTAACCCTTTTAGTACAAAACATTAATGAAAATTAATATCAAATCTAATTAATTATCATTTTAGTGTTTTTCGTTTGATTTATTTACAATGTAACTATGAGATTTAAAGCTTATTCTGAAGCTGAGTTTTCTAATCTTACTCGATCTTTCTGCAACTTCTTTTTTCGTAACCTTTGAATGTGCTTCTTTAATTTACCATTGTTCTTAAGTTCTTCGTACTGAGACACCAGATCAAGAATGCGTTTCTCAGCTGCAAATATAAAAAAATGTGATTAGATAATTAAACTTTAACAAAAACTTTTTAGTATATAACTTTTGTTTTCTTAAAAGATACTTACATTTCTTTTTGAAATTAGGTTTTTCACCACTCTTTATGGCAGTGATGATTTCTTGCTTTTCCTCCTTTTTCTTTTCTTCACTCTCCTTTCTTCTCTTTTCTTCCCTAATTTGGTTTTCCAATCTTTGAATTAAATACTTAATTTTTTTAATGCGCTTTGGATCTTGTTCATTTTCTAACTCATCTTTTAATTTTTGTAAATCGTTTTCACGAACTTGAGTCAGAAAGGAATAAGAATTCTTGAAAGCTTTCTCATTAAACGTTCCACAAAGTCTATCAAATCTAGGATCTCTTGCTTCTTTCTTTCTAACAGGTATTATTTGACGAAATCGGGGAACTTGTTTCTTTGCTGTTTCCTCTCTTGGTCTATTCTTATTTTCTCTTTTAAATTCTTCTTTTTTCTTTTTTTGAACCCCAAACATGGTAGCATTGTAAACTTTGGTACCTAATTTCTCCTTAAGTTTTAGTAAATCTTCAAAACTCATCTCTGCTAATTCCTTTCGAATTTCAGACTAAAATAAGATAAATAACATTATTGCTTGAACATCTTCAATTTTCATATATTAAAAATTTTAATAAGAATGAACAAAACTTTTCAACATAAAATATTGATAATTATTATTACTTTTTGTTATAATTAAAAATTTTTTTAATTTCTACAAGCAAGTGATAAAATATATGATTAAAAATTTGTTTTTTTGAAAAAATACATAAGGTTAATATTTAAAATCTGAATCAGTGCAAATAAAAGATTCTTTTAACAGCATATTATGCGTGATAGCTTACAAAATAAATAATATATTAAACATAACCTTAAAATTATAAAAGTACATTCTTATTTTTATTGAAAGCTTGAAAATAAAAATAAAATTACCCTATCTTTATCTTGATCCAATAAAGTGTCTTCTTCATCAGAACTCATTTTTAATAATTAAAAACTTATGAACGGTAAATTATAAATAATCAACGCTTTGCTTTTACGCGTTCCTTTAGCACAAGTTCACCAGACCACAAGTGTTTCAAAGTTATAGGTTAGAAGTGGAATATGTAATCAAAGAATTTTCTTAAATTATGAAATATTTTTCATTCAATAAAATAAATATATTCCACAACTATACTTTTAAAGTTTTTTAAAATGTATGTACAGTTTCTAAATATTTTGATTTTAAATTAAAAAAAATTTTAAATATACTATACACTACATTAAATATATTTATAAAAATCTTATTTTATATTTTATATTTGACTGCTTTATATTATTTTCTCTTCCCTTGAAATAATGAAATCAGTATAAACATAATTTTAAAAAATTGTTAAAGAAGTGGCGCCACCATTTCTGGTCAAGGTCAAAATCGAAAACTGAATGAACGCAATGAAATTGCAATTTGCAATGGTAATTATAACTGTGTAAAAAATAAACAAAAGTATTTAATTAACCGTTCAAAAATATATAGAGGCCTACTAATTTCAAGGAAAAATCGGAAAATTTTCCTCAATAAATTTTTGAGCATTTTAATAAATGGATGCCATTTTCTTTTATACAACAGCGCTAAAAATGCACTGAATATTAACCTGGTGGAGAGTTTTGGAACGTGTGAGAGAATTCTTCGCGACTATACTTAAGTATATAACGTGTTATTTACCTTATGTAAATAACGGTTTATTAAAAGTTGTCAAAGTTTAAAATCTTCTTTCTCGCTATCGCTAGTTCACCAAAGATGGCGCTTCGGCATGATGAAATCACGAATATAGGTACAGTTAGACAACTTTTTGAATATCTCGTACTGTACTTCATATCGTCCAAGTTATACATACAGATATATCGAACATACAGTGTTTACAACGAAATTTGTTACAGAAGTACTGAAAATTTCCTAGAATTAGTTATTAAACCGACTGGGTTCCTACAGTAGTTGCTGCGAAACTTTCTAGTGGCTGGGTTTCGCAAAATATATATAAACTTTTAGTATAGGTTAAGTGCTAGCTGTAAAATGGCGGGCGTATTGTTTGAGGATATTTTTAATGTAAAAGACATCGATCCAGAAGGAAAAAAATTCGACAGAGGTAAATCTATTGCAATAAAACTCCAATTTTGTATTTAAATTATTGTTATCTGCCTTAATTTGGATATTTGTTTGCTAAATTTGTACCGCCTACACATGCTTGTACATTTTGTCGGGAAGCACGTGGCTGTAACAAAAGGAATGCGGTATTTTTTTTTTTTTAATATGATTAATATCTTCAGATGATGAACAACAAGTATTAAACCTTATATATTCCCTTTATAGTTCATACATTTTTTGCTTTCAAAAGCATTTTTTATTTGATATATTTTAATGTAAATATTTGAAATGTTTTTCTTGGGCATTCAAAATAACAGTAATCATTTTAAAATTTATGCAAAAAGCTTTAAAAATGGTTAAAATTTAACATTATAAAACTATTATTTTCTATGCATGTTCCTCAGTTAACGATAACATTGCTTGGAAAGTTATTTTTAGGTTGTAACAAGGATTGTCTTTAAAGATATAGTTTAATTTTTAATTTTAATAAGAAAATATTTGTATCTAAATTAATTCATGTTACAGAAAAACTGAATTTTGAATTTATTCACCTTGTGTTAACTAATTTCAAAGTTTAGAGTTTTGAAAAACTTATTTCTAGTGTTTAGAGTTTGTGACGATAAAATTTATAATTAAGAATTCGAATCAACATAAATATTTTTATGCTTATATGTTTATTTAGAAGTAACAAAAAAATTGATTACTTTAATTAATTATTTCTTAAATTTAAATTATCGGTACCTGTATTTTTGTCATAAGTTATTGTTAAAATACATTATTTTGCAACTAAAGACATACAAATTATAGATGCTATTAAGATATATGTGCAGTTTTATTTTGTAAATAAAAATAAAAAAGTTTTTGAATTAAAAAATGTTTCTATCTCACAATTAATAAAGTGAATTTTCACATTGAAATACTATTTAATTGAACTTTATCAGAAGTGCAATGTAAAGCAAAATTCTTAATGCTAAATTTACAAGAAAACGTATCGGTAAATACCGTTTTAAACTCGTATTAAAAAATAATTCGGAAAAAACTTATCGTGTCAAAGTGGCAATAAACATTATGCAAACCGAATGATATTCTGCCGGCCATGAATCGCTTAGTATAGCAATCGAGTGCGTATTTTACTTCCTTATGTGTACGTGTGCGAAACTCGAGCGCGATTATTATACAGAGACTATATATCAAGGCAGCGTTGCGTAACGCCGTCGTCGCGTATCGCAGCTTTTCGTTATCGTTACCACCTGCTGTTTACGAACTTTTCCGCCTTTTCTGCCTCGTGCGAACGACGGTAGCCCGAAAAAGCCGGCACTAAAATTAACGGCTGCGCTGTTACTCTCGGGAGAATGACGTCTGCAGACGTAGCCAGAGCGAATGAGATGCATCGTTGCGAAAAAGTGCTGCCTTTTTTAGCGTTTTAGCGAGCTTTTGAATTTTCATTTTGCAATAAAACGGTAAAAGCTGCTACTGGTGTCTGGCACTGGTAGGGCGATAAATGTGACGGTTATAACTCGCACGATTAAATCTTAATTTATTCCGTAATTTAATTATTTAATTTAGAATTTATTTTATACGTAGCTATTATGCAACGAGAAAAAATGTAGGGAGTGGATCAAATAACGGTCGAAAGTGAATTAAAATTCTGAAAATTATTTCATTTTTTATACTGATTTTGATCTGAAATATTTTATTTCGTGTAATTCAAGACATTTTTAAATGAGAGCCTATTTTTAATTTTCAACTTTTACGCGGTAGTAAAACTTTTATATGGTACCATTTGGCTTTTACTTTTATTCATATTTTATATTTAGCATTATTGTCCTCTTATTTTAGTGAAAAGAACAAAAAAAAAATGTGTCATTAATTTGGAAGCTACAAATGTAGTTCAAGGATATTCATTTTTACCAAACTGTTTTTTTAATAATGTAGCTCGAGTCATTTTTCTTTACGTGTTAAACTTGTTGATAAAAGAACTTTCACTAACGACATAAATAAATCTTTGTTTGTACATAACTCGAAAATTAGAATTCCCAGTTTCGAAAAGATTGCATAAGCCATTACGCGGCCTTATTTAAATGTTGGCACGACTTACTTCCGCCTATCTGAAATTTCAATCTCCAAAGTTAAGTTATGCATTTGAAACACGCTCCTCTCAAATCTTTATACTTCGAAATCGCGCAGAAAATCAGCTGCTTCTCCGAGAAAGAAAAGCTCTCTTTCTCTCTCTCTAGATATATGCACAAAGGGCAACATAAGCAAAATAAAACGCTCTAGCAGTCCGAGATAAAAAGAAGCTCCTCTCGGCAGATGGGAGGTAAGAAAATAAAAATTGACGAGCGAACGTTTTTAGAGAAAAAGGCAGCAGTAGCATCTATTCCCTTTCTCTCTCTCTCTCTCTCTCTCCGGGAGAAAATAAAGCGAGCAAAACGACAGTCGGAGAAAGGACGAGTTCTGGCAATCCCTGGCGGAGCACGTAGAAGGGGACGACAGGCAGGGAGAGAGAGAAGCGGCCGGTCGATCCAGCGCGCAGGGATGCTCGCTGCTGCTGCCGCCGCCGCCGCCGCAGCAACATCGCATCGCGCCTCTCTCCCGGGTGGGGAAGGGCGCGGCGGGGAGAGAGCGAGCGAGCGAGCAAGCGAGAGAGAGAGAGAAGGTCGCAGGATCAAAGAAAGGGAAAAAGTGAGCGCGAGAGAGGGTTTGGGGTGAGACTGCGCCGGCTGGTGGGGGGACACGTGGAGGCTTTTTGCGAGGAAAGGGGTCCGCCGCGCGGCTGCGCTGACGCGGTCAAGGTCAGCCGCCGCGGCCCCAAGGTCACGCGACGGAGATGTCACGTCTCTGTGCATGTGCATGTGCGTAAGCAGCTAGATACTAACCCCCCCCTCCCCCCGAGGGGCGCGCCTTTTCTTCAATTTCTTTTTCTCAGCTTTCTCGCCTCAATTTTTCCCTGCCCTTTGTAGGAGTGCATGCAGCGGCTTTGTTCCTCCAGGTTATTCTCGCCGAGGGGGAAAATTAACGTCGGGGCTGCTGCCGGGCACTTTTCTTCCGCGATTTTTTTTTTTCTTTTTTTCTTTTCGAACGAGAGCTCGGGGCTTCGGGCGGCGAAATTCGAGAGAGCGTGAAAGGCACCCCGGCCCCGAGGAGCCGCCCGGTAGTGCGTGCTGCTTTTATTGCGTTTGTTAATGACGAGTATGCACGCGCGATGTCGCGAGAGCAGGTTTATACCCGGGCCCCGCGTAGGGGGACTTTACGAGGCGGTTTTATGGATGTTTTAGACTCCGTACCGACTCGTTACGATGAATTATTGGCGGGAGTTTTGCCCGTTTACGCGATTATGACGTTTTTTTTTTTTCGAAAATTATTCTTAGATTTTAATAAATGTCGCTGCTTTATTATCTTCGAGGAGGGAAATTTATTTTATTGCCAAATTTATCGTATCAGGCAGATAAGGGCGAAATATGTATGCATTTATTTATGCGTTAGCCGATAATTAACGTAATTCCGAAAAAAAATATTTGCGCGGCCGCAAAGCAGAGCAGCGGCTCCTTTCGATTCGCTCGGCGCGCGGCGAGATATTGCGGCTCCTGCTAAAAATACAAATCTCCAAACAAAAATAATCCGCTGCACATGCATCATTGCTAGATCAAACACACAAGAATTTCGAATTCGCTCATAAAACCGCGGTGCAGGCGGCCCGCGAATGCAGCAGTGTAAACGCCGCGACGCTAATTTTATATCCCCCGAGCTGAAATTAAAGAAGATTAACGCAGCCGTTTTATGCTTATTTTGCGTATTGTAAATCCAGGTGAATAATGGCAATTCGCGTAGCGTCCGTATCGCGCGGAGGCTTGAAATTCGATTATAATTTGGTATTTGCTTTCAATTCGGATTGAGTTATTGATATTTAGTCATTTCCGATTATTTAATGTTGAATGCTGAATTAGTTTATCGTTAAATTTTTTCTCTCGAATATTTCAATAATTATTTCAAAACTACATTTATTAAACTACACTGGCTGAACGGTAACTTTTCTAAACACGAAAGAAGATAAAAGATAAAGTTGCAGAAGAATTGTTCTCGAATAAAATAAAACTACCCCCGCAGCTTTTCAATAAGGCTAGAGGGTCACCTTCAGCATAAATCCGAATAACTTCTTCCGCGGCGACGTTACGAATCGGATCGATCTTCGCGCTTAATCGCCGGTTAAAAATCATCGGTTTATCGTGAGAAAATCTGTTGAGCCCTTCCCCCCCCCCTCTCGAAATTTCGAGAGTCCCTCGCCAATCCAGTCGACGATAATAGCGGCTCCCGAACTTTTTTTCTCTGTGCCCCCGATCGTGCAGGTGCATCTTTTACCCCGGGACGGGCAACGGGTATCCTTCGACTCTCGAGTCCAGACACGCGGATCTCTCTCTCTCTCTCCGTCGCGCAGCTCGAGGTTCCGGGAAGCGCAGGTGAGGGCGCTTGCGAGGGATGGCCTGTTGCCGGGCGCTTATGATTCGCGCGCGCGTCTCGCTGCTGCACGCGATAAGGGCACACCGTGTGCAGCTTTCGTTCTCCGCTGCCATTGGAGCGTTCCGGCAATTCTTTTTTGCCGGAGCGCGCGGAGAGCTTCGTCGAGCTCGAGCGGCTAAAATTAGCCGGGGCTAATTTCGGTGTCAGTGGGGAAGTTAATTGAAACGCCGTGAATCCTTTGATATATAATAAATTTCGAGAATCGCGGAGCAGCTCTCGCAGTGCGGGAGCACTTAAACGGCGAATAATTGGGTTACGCTCGCGCGTTTTATACGCTTGCTGCAGCCGAGTTACGCGTCGAGATTGACGCGGAACGGAGCTGCACCCGAGCAGCCGCCCACTGCAATTTCCCGAAATGCATGTGAAGAAGCGGCGCCTGCCGCGTTCGCTTCGCATAATAATTTCCAGCGGGAAAGCTCGGCTCGACGGGAGAAAGACAAAAAGAAAAAAGAAAAAAGCCTCCGCGCATATCGACGGCGCTTTAACGGAGCGAATTTACTAAGCGCTACTCGAATCGCGGTCGCGGTGTAATCCTTCAA
Organism: Ormyrus rosae; assembly: GCA_035047165.1. Classification (NCBI taxonomy): domain Eukaryota; kingdom Metazoa; phylum Arthropoda; class Insecta; order Hymenoptera; family Ormyridae; genus Ormyrus; species Ormyrus rosae. The sequence continues at coordinate 10,888,597 of JAWWML010000052.1, read as the reverse complement.
AAAGTAAATGGCAAATTGAGGGAGGAGGAGAGAGAGCGTGTGCGTGCGCGCGAGCGCTGATTCGCGCGAGGAGAGTCAAAGGGGAGGATCGACGAATGAGATTCGGATGCGTCGTCTCTCTCGGTTTTGCGCGCGCAAAGCCTCTACCTTTCTCTCTCTCTCTCTCCCGCTCGCTCTCGCTAAAGCTGAGGCATTGTTTCGCGCGGCTCTCCCCCTTCGAGCCAGGACGGCGGTGAAGGTCACTGCGGCTGCTCTCGAAACTCTTCGAAGCCCCCTCCTCTATTTCTCTCTCTCTCTCTCTCTCTCTCTGGCTTTCTTCCTTTTGCTCTGCTTAGCTTTCTAAATTCATAGTCAGGGTTTATCAGTTCTTTTGGAGCCGCTATGCAGTAATAGGATTGGTTTAAGGGAAATTTAAAAAATGAATTGAAGAGTAGGAGGTAGCTTTGTTTGGGCAAATATTTTTTTATGATTTTTCTACATTTATTTCATCTGCTGGTAAATGAAAGCCAATTTCTTTGAAGCGAATTTAAGTCGCTATAAAATTCAATTTATTATAACTAACGAGATATTGCTTTGAGATTCTCAATAAAACTGATAAAATTTCGTAAAACGATCAGTTGATGAAATTATCGACGTCGACTTGATGAAATTATCGAAATAGAAAATGGATTTGAAAAAAAGTAGGCAAGTTAAAAGAGGTAAAACTGATAGTACCCTGCTTAAAACGTCCAAGTCGGACGCGTTAATTTAAGTGACATTGTCCCTTGAGATGCACGAAAGAAATGGGATTTCGTTCCGTTTTATACGACAATTCAATAGCATTCGCGTAATAAAGCTTCCCAACTTCTCTTAGTTACAAATGAAGAAAAAAAAAAAAAAGAAAACGTGAAAGACAATGAAAAGTAAATCGGACGAAGAGAAATGGCTTGATCCCCCGCTGGAAACTGGGCTTCTACTTTTAGGCTGTCTCACTTATTCGCGGCAGAGGTCATTTTTTTTAAATCCGTCTTAAATTATAATTGAGATAAGTTTTAACGTGCAAATGTCAGTCGATAACCGTAATATTTATCGATATTTGCTACTTGCTCCGACAAAGGTTACCAAGGGACACCTTTATATCCCAGAGATCGATTGCGCGGGATATACATAATCAACCATTGTATCTCGGATTAGAACGTGAAAGCCCGCAAGTACCGCGGCGCGATTAATCCTTCATAATTCCCCGGCAATTCCAGCCGCCAAAAACCCAAGTTTCTCGACTCTCGAAAGTTTTACAATTCGAAAACCGAGCCGACTCCGCCGTGTCGCCGAAAGCCGCGGCTCCAAATATAAATCGCCATTAGAACCTCGGGGCGAGCACTCGGCTCTTTGTCCGGCTCTGCGGTGCGGGCCATATGGGACACCTTCGGGCGCTGGCTCGTAAAAAAAAGAGAAAGGAAGCTAGTCAAAATTAGGCTTAACTTCTTTGGCGCTCGCGCGCGTGTGCGGGATTCCTCTAAAACGGCGAGCGAGCGAGCGAGAGAGAGAGAGAGAGAGAGGGAGAGACACGCCCGGAAACCGGCGTGTTCTCTCGCACACGCACACGCGAACAGTCCTCCCCAAAAGCTGCCGATGCAGGGGGAATCCCCGGCCGGGCCGAGCTGGCAACAGCGCGCCGCCCGTCTACTCGGAGACACGTGGCGCGAGATTCGCGAGCGGGCGAGCATGTGTGCGTGCGGGCTGCAAAAGGGACTCGGTGCGAGCGCGCGCGCACACGCGAGATATTCGCATGCGAGACGCGTTAGAGACCGAGGCTCCTCTCTCTCTCTCTCTCTTCCTTCTTTCCTTCGCCTCTTTATGCCGCGAGCGCTTCTTGTCCTTCTTGTTGCAGGCCGGGGATAATCGCATCCTACATATGGATCCGCGCCACTGGATTCTTCCTTTTGCACGGCGCGACCTACTTTCCGCCGACGGGGGAGAGTAGTATAGAGAAGAAAGAATCGCAGGCCCGCGCGCGTGCATGTGTATATATCTAGCCGGAGAACAAAAGGGCAGCGAGCTCGAGCTGGACGAGGATCGTTGCTTCTTTTTGCGGGGCCAAATCCCGAAAGAGGGAACGTCATCCCGCCCTTTTGTGACCCATTGCATTTGTATCATCGATGATTTCGAGAGAGCGGCCGGTATACCGTACGTTACGTAACTCCGGCGCGGCTTTTTTTCCGCGCTTTGTCTCTGCGGGTTTTTGGGTTTGTCGATTCGCGGTCGGAGAGCCGCGACGCGAGAATGTTTGCGATGCAGTCTCCCACGAATAATCCCGCGATTGACTCGTTCGCGGTGTGAAATCACGAGATTGGCGAAACGAAAAATTCGAAACGACGTTTTGAACGTCGAGGGGTTAGTTGGCGTTGTAAGCCGAACCGAAAAATGTCCGCAGAAATAACATCCCCTGAAATGGAGAACACTCGAGAGAGAAAGCGTTGGAAAAGCTCTTTTCTTAGGGACGGTAGCGGTGACAGGCAAAGAAAATCGACAGCAAAAAAACAGTCGATCCTTCCTCGGATAAAAGCTTTTTGTCCGGAAATTGAGCATTTGCGTCGTCGGTAAAATGCAGTGTCCAGATAGTCCTTCAAAATATTGGTAATAATTTATAAAAGCAATAAATTATACGCTGTAATTCTAAACTAATTTATTATATGTTTTATTCGCTGCAATTTTTCCATTAAACACGCTTATCAAGCGACGGCATCTGAGCTGACAATTAGCCTTGTGCAAGTTTCAGAGTAGGCACGCTTTCAAGTGCAAGTGCAAGGGAAAGTAAAGAGAAGCATAAATCGACCGTTAGTCACGCGAGTCTTGAACTACCTTTTGCTTGCGTATAATCTTGTATCTTAAAATACTCTGTAGCTCTTGGAGAAAAGAGAATTTTGATGGAAATTTTTTATTCATTTTTTTTTAATTATTGGACACTCCTTCGCGGTTTTGTATTTTGAAGTTTACTATGTTTTTTATTCAAAACAAAGCGACCCTTAGTCCATTTACTTCCGTTTTATTTCAGCCGATCAAAATGCGTTTATCGAGGTTTCACTTTTTTTATATATAGAAAACGAGAAACGATAAAAATATTCATGGAGGAGGTAATCAGATTGAATTTTTATTACTTCTGAATAAAAACTGCGAAGCTGAGAATAATTATTTTGAAAACTTAATTTTACTAATAAAGCTTGCATTGTTATGAAATAATAATCAAGTTAACCAACTGAAATTTGAAAATATTAAATAGAGAAAAAGAAAAATGATATTAATATTTTCAACTTTTTAATTCTGTGACCCAATTCCCTATTGATCAAATTTCACCTTTGTTTAAAGCTAAAAGTAATTAGTATTCTTGCGAACTCTTAAATTCTATACAAACAATGTTCCTTTGTAGTACTAAATTATATTTGGCAATGAAAGATAAAACAAAGTTTTCACAAAAGGCCTTTTAATTTCACTTCAAGTCTCTAATTAGTAATTTAAAAGCGTGCCGTTGAAAATAAAATTAAAACAATTTTTCATTTCACTCGGGCAAAAACGCGCGCGCGACGAGCCGCGTTGAATTTCCGAATTTGCGCTTTTATGAAAATTTATGTTCCGCGCAGCGTTATTCAAGCCGTTACTCGTACTTTTTTCAAAAACGATTGCATTGCCGCTAAAAATAACGCACGTCCAAGTAGTCTCAAACGCCTGCATCAATTTCGAGATCGTCGAGGCAATGTGAGTTTCGTCGAAAAAAGCTCGAGAGACGAAGGAGCTTCGTTTCCGAAGCGCGCTCGAGCCGTTACGCCGCCGGGAAAGACGTCACCGCGAGCGTGCACTTCCCCATTCTGACGTAGAAAATTCGCCAAACCCAGAAACTCCTCCGGCGCCCGAGAGCTTTCGGCCGCTCCGCCGAAAATTCGCACAGTCGAAAAAGACAAAGCGACTCGAGAAATCGCGCGGCGTTCTCGCGCGCGCGCGCGTATGTGTGTGAGCAGCAGTCGTCTCACACACTCTCACGTGAAGTTCGTCCGGGGGGAAGCAGAGCGGCGGCGGCGGCGGCGGAGGAAAAAAGAGTGCTTCGCCGGCTAGGAAGGGGCCCGCGAGGGGAGGGGAAGAGCGCTGTCGCGCGAGAGAGAGAGAAAGAGAGCCGGCAGTTTGGAGTTCGTGTTGCTAGGCGCTCGAGGGCCACTGTCAGTGCCAAGGCAGCGGTGTGCGCGCGCAAGCCTCCCTCTCTCTCTCTCTCTCTCTCTCCCTCTCGCTCAGGCCGTAGGGCCGCTTCACCCCGGAGAAGAGCTCGCACCGGAGGCCAGAGAAGCGCGCGCGCAGGAGGGGTGCACTTTCGGCCGGCAGCAGCAGCAGCGGCAGCAGCAGCCGGCTTTTTCGCGACTGCGCGCCGCTGCGATTGCTGCGCCGCCGGCTGCGTGCCACGGACGCGTAGGTGCGTAAGCACAGATCGCCGTCGACGGCTGGAAGCAGCACCGCTGGACTGCCCCCGACCGGACTTGCCCAGGGATGGAACCGAGGTAGGCGCTTTCGTTACTTTTCTCATCTGCCGCCGGCTCTTTGCGAAAGACGAGAGAGCCGCACGCGAACGAAACTCGGCGGAGATTCGAAATCTTTATCGGGCCGACGTTGTAATAATGCTCGCAAAAACCGATGCAGCGCCGAAATCGCTTTTTGCACTTTTACAACCGCGAATCGAGGATACATAGTTTTATCTTCGCCGGGCAGCGTGGCGATCCGGCGACTCGTTTCGCCGAAATCTTGCGAAACGGCCGAGATAAAGGTTCGCGCGCAAACCTCTTCGGATCGTTCTCCGCGAACAAAGGGCCCTTCCCTCGAGAATTTTCGATTTCCAGCCTCCCGTTTCGAAATGAGCAAAAAGAAGCGCGCGCCAACCGAAAATGGCCGCAGGCGGCCCCCGAGGCTTCGCGTTACAGCCATGTATATATCTCGGAGGCGGCGAGTCGCGCGCGACCTTGGCGATCGACGCATTCTTTTCTATCGAAAAAGCCGAGGCGGCGGCGTGTGGCGCGGCGCGGCGATAAGAGTCGCGCCGGAGTTTCGCTTTCCTACCTGCCGGAAGGCGAACGTTTTTCGGCGACTCGTCGCGGATGTACATGCGGACTCGTTTTCAGCGGGCGAACGGACCCCGGCCGCGGAAAAATATACGATGGATAAGATTAATGTGTTTTGTAGAGAGTCTTTGAACTAAAGGCGTTTTAATCACTTTTTACCGAAACGCTCGATATCAATAATAAAGGCATATCTGCCTGCGAGTTTGTGCGCGCGACGGTAATTTACATTTTTCTGCGAGATTGAGTCGAAAAAATAATTTACAATCTAGCAATTTGTCAGTTGAAGTTGATGTAGTACGTAGTTCTAAAATTGAATTATTGCATCTTGCTACATACGTATGACTCATCCCATTTTAAGTATACAGATCGCAATTGAATTAAAAAATTTTTGCAAATATTTCTTTAACTTTTCAAACTCGGACGAATTTCTTGCGCGCTCGACAATGAAGCGCAGGACGTTCGTTATTAATTCCTTCTAAACTAACAGCGTCAATTTCCGCGGGCCAGAAGCGCGTTTAATTTATCGACTGCGTCGGTAATGCGACAGGTTAAGCGTTTCCTTCAAGAGATTATAAATCTTATTTAAAACGTCATTTTCTCGAGATACGGCGAAATACGTTACGCGCGAGTCGAGAAACTGTTCGTTCCCGCGATCCAACGATTTAACGAGTCGACGTCATTAATTTTCAATCGCCTCGGGAGTTTTTCGTCGCGCGATTTCAGCCTCTTTTCTTTTTTCAGCGCGCCGCTACGCACACCGCGCGCGAGCGATAATGAATCGCGACGATTGCGCTCTCGAAAATTTCCACTACTAGCCGACCCCAATTAGCGCGAGGCGGCGCGCGGAAGCGCTCTTTTTCCTAACAACGGTGCTTCCAAGGCCATCGGGGGGTGCAAAAATTCTCTCCTCCGGGCGCGGGAAGAGAGGCCGCAGCGCGCGCGCGCCGTTCCAATTCGTTTTCTGGGAGAGCGCGACGACGTCGATTAAATTGACTTCTAAACCGGTCGACCTTGAGAGCAGCTGACTCCTTCGGCGGAGACGCGAGCGCGCGCGCGCGCGAGACGTTACGCAACGGCCCGTAATACGCGGCGAACGCGCGCGGCTCGCGATCTTTTATGCAAAGACGCGCCTCGGAAGTATGCGAACCGAAAAGCGTTCTCGCCACGGGCTTTTTCGCTCGCTTCCTCCGATAAGATGCGTTTCGCGTTATTTTTAACGCGCGGCTCGCCTGCGACTTATTCTCGGAGCATAATGGAGGAGCGAGATTGCGGGGCCCGGTCGAACGTTATTATATTCTTTAGAGTTGGATGTGCAGGAGACAAAAAAAAAAAAAATGTTGAAATTACCGAGTCGTGGAGTCGGTTTTGCAAATTACGTTTTCCTCTTTTGCCGGCTGGGTTAGATAACTGCTAATTTATCGGAATTACGTATCCAGAAAATTGTCTCATTGAATGGATGTCTGTGACGAGGTTCGTTTTGTCTCCGAGATAAGACCTCTTCTTAATACTTACGTTATACCGATAAATTCGTAAATATTTTTTTAAATCCGTGTGGCCTAAAGGTAGACAAAGGAATTGTAAATTTTACTTTTTTTATACATGAATGACTGTGTAACATTTGAAAAGATGTATACGTTGAGCAAGAGGTTATTATAATTCATAAAAATTTATTTATGAATTCATATTACTTTATATTCGGATCCTTTTACGCTCGTAACTAACCCTGCCCCAAACGCGTAGGTACGTTAGCGCAATACAAAATTAGGTCAAAGCGAAAAAGTTTGACCGAAAATTTATGAAGGATTTTATCGAAGCTCGAGCTAAAGGTGCGTATTCTCCAGTACATGGAACACCCTTCACTTACTTTCAAACGAGCTTTTGCATTTTCATCCTAATCTTCTGTTAAACTCGAGTCGTCGAATAGCAAGACTCTCCGCTGAAAATTTACAACAATAACGTTGATTAAGCGATACTTATAAGTTCCATTTGTTTTCATAATTAGACTCTGCGCCTGTCGTTCGGCAGCTATAAGCCGTTCAACTCGAATAACCTTAAGCCTGGCGTTTGAATTAAGCCTATTGAACAATTTTTTTTCTTGTCCGTCCTCCAAATAAAAATGCCTTCAAGTTGACACATGCTTCTTATCCATTCATGATTGACGGACGCTTTTGTATTAATGCCTTGGAGTAGCCTTGATATCTGGTGTCGCCTTGACTCTAGCAAATATAACGTGGCGGATAAACCATTTTCAAGCGTTTTAAAAGGCCGGGTTAAAATATATATTTCGCGCCTCGAGTGTTGGCTTCGCCGGCGTTTTAACAAAGCCCAGCAACATCAAAGTGTTTGGATATACGTATGTTCTGCCGGCACGTGATAACGAATGTAAATATTTGCTTTAAACCTCGTTACGAACGGGCAGGAAAAACATTGCGACGTAATAATAATTTTTCGATTACAAATTTAAACCTTCGCTCTCCGTTTAACCGCTTGCTCACGTTCCCGAACGAAAAGTATTATAATTCGTACATCATGGGAATTTGATTGAAACGTTTCCTTTATTATTTTAGAACGAGGCGTACGCATATCGCGCTAAATTAACCGTTCCATATGTAGGTGAGTGCGTTCCCTTGTTCGTACGCACTTTGCTTTCAAGCCGATGCTATAGATAAATGTACGAGTAAGGTATGTTCGACATTTGTCGTACACATGTGTACCTCCAACGTCGATTTCTTGTTCCTTGGCCGCGCGTATAAATAGCGGTTCAAAAGATCAAAAAGACGTTGGCGGAAAAGATGAAGCGAAAGGCGTGTTTCGGAGGAAGGGAAGGTTAGGCGCGAAAGATGCTTAAAATTCGCCGCAGAATTATCTGCGAAGAGCTAAGTAGCGTTGTAATTATACTTTCTAATTTGTAGCAGCGAACGTAGAAGGTGTAATTTGTTAATAATTTGCAAATTATAATAAGAAAAAATTGTATTTAAATAGTATTAATCGAGATTGCTTCTAATAAGCATTACGACCTAAAATTGTCAACTACTCGACTCGATTATTTTGCGTCCATTTGAAATTAGACTCCGATCAATAGTCATCACGAAATAACATTCGGCGCGGCCTGTAATAGACCTTTTAAAATAAATGCCCAATTCAATGATGAAACAGCCGAACGCGCTCATAAATTTCCGCGACGTCTCTTATCGACTCGTATCGGTATCCGTAAATCGCTTACTTCGAAAGACCAACTTCCGTGCGCGACAAAGAGCTCCGGCGCGCTTTGCATAACCCGGCAAGCATCGCCCCAGCCATCAATTTCGCGTTCCAGCTCAATTCCGAGTGCAAACGTTCGCACCCCTTAGCTTAGAGACAAAAGGCTTCATCATCATCGTAAGCAGTAGCAGCAGCGGCAGCCGCGCGAAGAAGGCACAAAAGCTCTGCGCGCTCTGACGTATACGCAGTGCAGCCGAACTCGCTGCTTTGAAGGTCAAGGTTTAGCAGCTCCCCCGTTAGGGAAAAAGCGGCGGCGGCGGCGGCGGCGGGGGTGGGCTGCTGGAGGGAGAGATGCAAGGAACCCCCGCTTGGGCCGTATTTATAGCGGCAGCGAATCGGTCGATAGCGAGCGGATAGCGTCAGTGCGCGGAGCAGGCTGCGCGCATCGCCCGAGCGGAGCACAGCCCACCCACCCCCCGCACCGCACCGCACACCGCACCGCACCGCGCCAGGCTGCAGCCGAGAGAGAGAGAGAGAGAGAGAGAGAGAGAGAGAGCTGTATGGATTTATGGGGGGTACGTGCAGCCCGATGATACTGATGATGTGCCCGGCGGATAACGATTACGGAGCGGTGCTGCTTGCTGCTCGGAGGGCTTGCTGGTGTGCGCTTAAAAACTCGCGGGCGAAAGGAGAGGGCTTTTCATTCATGGGGTGAATTGGGTGAACCGGAGGAATGTCGGAGCGGAGGCTTGGGAAATGCGCTTTTTATTGATCGATGCGCGTCTTGCGGGCAGAGCTCCGGAGGAATGGAGATGCGGCTGATTGATTCGAGCTGGGCGGTGGGCGGGGCGGCGCGGGGGTGGCTATCGATGTTTCATTATGGAGTTTATGAAAAGGCGAAATGGCGAAACGATAAATAGGAAAGTATATTTTCGCTTGTTCCACTTCGAAGAGGAGAAAATGAAAGAGGAATGCGTCCTATAAAAAGATATATTGAGGCGAAGAAAAGGACGCGCACAAAGGAGAGAGAGCTAAGATTAATACAATGTTCAAACAGAACTAATAGAAAAAGAGTGCCCTCGAGCCGGGAGACGAATTGTCACGCTTGGGCAAGGAAATCTAAAAAAAGACTCTATGCAGCATCGAAAGAGCACCAGCGGCGAGCAAATACGGTACATGAATCAGCAAAGCGAGAAAGATTCAAACAGCACACACACACACAAACACGCATCTCGCCAAGACAAGTGCACCATCCGCTCTGCTCGAGCAAACGCGGGATCGTTCGTTCAAAGGGATGCAAATACGAATTAATCACCGCTCGCAAACACTCGCCGGGCGTTACGGAGGGCTGTATACGCATTAAAGTCCGCGATTCGCCACCGCCGCCGATGGTCAAGGTGGCTTTGTTCGCCCCGCGGACGCGTCACGGTCAAGATCACCGCGGGGGAGGGAACGCCGAGCGCTTTGCTGCCTCGGCGAGTGTCGCTCGCCGCGCGGCTCGACGACGGAACCGAGGGTTGATCAAAGTTTTTTTTTTCTGCCGCGGAGAGCTGGATCGATCGCGCTTTTTAGACGGCGGACTGTGCCCGAGTGATAAAGGGGATGATCAGGTATTTCGTGGAATACGAGTTGGTTCGGTTTTACAAGGACGTTAAATTGATTTTAATATATGTTTCGCTTTAACGGGGTCGTTAGGTTGTTTATGTTAATGGCGGGGGCAAAAATTAGTAGAGCTGTGAAAAGTTAGTCACAATGAGGTTATTGATATATTTTCATTTTATGTTAAATGGATCCATAAATTACCGTTAAAGTACACGCAAACGGCCATCTAATAAAATATCTTCGCCTATTCAACTTTTTAAAATTTAAAATCAATTTCAAAGTATTCATAGATCGACTTGTATTTTTAAAATTGTAATATATTAAAAGAGAATACCGAAGTAAACGTTCACTTTAGAAAACGCGAGTAATTTTACATTTTCGAAAATAACTCATTACGAAAATCGATTACGCTTGTATTTCCAGTACAGCATAATTGTTGAATAAACGTTAGCCGAGTGAATGAAGTTTATATTAACACCGAAAGCCCTCTTTGCAATTTGCTCTTACAAACCCTCTCTCCGTAGAGCAAAAGGGGGAGTGAATAATGACGTCCGAGCTCGTCGGGCGTGCGACGTTGTCAAGCATCAATCGATAGCCGTAATTTCCCATCGCTCCCCCCCTTGCCGTCCCATCTTTCGTCCCGGCATTGCATTCCCGGCCGTGGCGCATTTCAATTTCGCCGTTTTTCCTGCCTCTCTCTCTCTCTCTCTCGGCTTCCTCACCTCGGCGGCAGCATTATGCAACCTGCCGGTGTGATAACGCAAGCGAGCCCGAGGAGAAAGGGACGAGCTCGAGTCGAAAAAGGAGACGTGCTGCTTTGCCGATGTTACCCGGCGGAAGATTGTTGTTGTTGCTGCTTAGCGTTGTTGATTTGGGTCGACGTACGGCGCGCGAAACTTGGGGAATTCCCTGCCCGTTGCCCGATGATGAAACGCGCGCGACGGACACTTTGTTTACGCGACGAGGCGGGCTCTCTCGCTTTGGGATGACCTACATTTTTTGAGATTCTAATTAGTCGCCGTTAGCCCGACGCTTTGCGCTTGACGTCGATATCTTTTGAAGCTTCCGCGCGTGCGATGCAACAGGAAAAGTCAATTATCGGGCTTTTATTTAGAGCTTCTGGCGGGAGAGGAGCAGGAGGTATCAGTGGCGGTGATTATTAAAGTTGACGGAAAACTCGTAATTTCGAATAAAAGTTTTAATTGAAATGGTAAAGGTATAGACTTTACTGTTGGTATCATTCGAGGAAAGGGCTCATTCACTGAATTGGTCATTTGAAATTTGAGAATGGCCGTAAACTTTTGTTGAATACAGATCTGTGCTCTCTGTTTCAAAATTTAATTAGCTCTTTTGATACCTTGTACCGCTGCTTTAGAGCTTAATTCTTTAAAACATTTTTGAAACGACTATAAACATCCAACTAGAATTAAAGTTTATAGAATTCGTGAACGTTTGATGCACCTAATTAAAAGGAAATTGTACTGCGTTATTAAATTTCACAAGTCCAACATTAATCTCGTCAAATACGTACAAGCAAAAAGTTTTCCATAATAACTCTCGCTCGGCGTTCATTAGTTATGTCAGTAAAACTTTTAACTTGATTCTAAGCCGGTTACAAACGATCTTACAATCCCGCGGCAATCCCTTACGAACCCGAGATCCGCCGAGGCTTAAAATTAATACCCTCCGCAAGATACAACTCGAAAACAAGAGCCGTCCTGAAAATGAAAGAACCTCGAAAACAGAGAGAGAGAGAGAGAGCGAAGCCGCCTAACGCAATTACCTCGCGCGCACGCAGCGCAAGACTCGATAGTATAAACGTCGCAAACGACGTTATCCTCGAGAGGCGAGGAAGCGAGCCGCCGGTGTGACGAACGAATTCCCGGGGATCTAATTCGACGAAGGTCAGCGAGGTGAGAGCAGCAGGTCGATAGGCGGAGGGACGCGCGCGACTTTTATATTCGATAAAGACTCGGTGGGAGACACGCACGGGCCGGAGAGATATCGAGCCTGAAACGAAGCCGTTTTTACGGACGGGGCTGTCTCCCTAAGTCGTATTAAGTATGCGCCGCTTACGTCAGCTTGGTCGCCTCGTCAAGGTGTTTTTCGCAAAAATCTGTGCGATTTCTGGGGTCTTTTGTTTATTCGAGCGTTTTTTTTTTTTTGCGAGAGTTGCAGCATTGTCTGACGGCTGCAGGTAACAAAGGCTACGGTAATGCAGCGAGTTCGGGAGGAGCTTTGTTATGAAAGTTTCAAAATTTAGGTAATCCCCTCGATATAGTTTGGAGGCTTTGTTTGTCAGTCCTGGAGGCCTGGAATCTTCCTTTATACGCTGCTCCGTCACATTAAAGTTGCAGTCGCTCTTTTTTTTGCACTCGGGAAAAGAGGAAGAAATAAAAGGAATGATTTAAATACATTATTTTAAGCAAAACTTAAAGTGTACCGAAACTGACGAGATAACAGCTGGTCGAGCAGTACAACGTGATTATTTTGTTACTTCCTGACTAGATTGTCTTTGTGACGTAATTTTCACCTGACCTATTCGAGATTAATTCATTCGACGCCCACTTTCTCTTTACACCTTTACCATTTATTAAATCACCATCTAAAAATATTGAACAATTCCACGTTACTTATGCAAGTTTCCATAAAAAATTTCGTATCGAAATAAAAATTTCTACGGCAAAAGCGAAAATCGCATCCCCCGATCAAACGGCACTCCGTTTCCTCGGTCGTACTCGAGCCCGCGTCTTTTTCCTCGCTTTGCCTTCCCGTTTCCTTTCGCGCGCGCCTCGTCTTCGTTCCACCTGGTGAACTGGTTCGCTCGTCTTTGCGCAACCTTGCACGGTTGCTCCCAAGGTTGCCGGGCAAATTCAATCCCTTCCCCCGGCGGCGCGGATTACATTTCCGTCGCCGCCTTTGCCGCGCGGCACCGGGAAAATTAGAAGTCGTAATTCTAGATCCGATCGTTACTCTGACGTGCGTTTCGGTAATTCGATCGTAAGAGCCGTGACGCGCTTCCTGCGAAAGATGCTGCCCGGGAGTCGTTCTCTCGTCTTTTTTTGAAATTGCGGATTTGCTGGAGCTTCGTCCTTGCAACGGACGATGGGCCTGGAATGCAGTCGTCTTCGGCCGGGTGGATTCGGCTTTGAAGTTTGACGTGAAGGCGCACGTATTTTATTGGCATCTATTCGCTGTGATTTTCGAGTACTTATTCAAAAGTTTCATATTCTATAGCTTTCAAAAGCTTTTTGTATTGGCATTTGAGATTAAGAGTTTCTTTTAATACTTTTTTTACTCCTACTATCTGAAAACGTAAAAGAACATTCGATTTTAGTTAATTGCTCGACCAGAAAGGCAATTTGAAAGGTGCACGTGCATTTTAAAGTTGAATTGCTCACGAAATCTTATTAAAAGCATTAAAAATAAAATAACTCACGCGAGACAATAATCCAAGTATAATTAACAAGCTTTTAATTGCCTCTCCGAAACGTTTTTTCAAAAAAGCTTTTTGACATTCAGCCGGCGTGACATAATTATCCTCCTAAAAAATCGAAACCGCGCGCGATATTCATTACCCGACTCCGGCCTGAAATTGAAACCGCCGCCTGCGTAATCGAGGCATCGTTCCGGCCGCATTTACGGCAAACCACCATCGATTAAGACAACTAGAAATCGATTAAGCCGCTCGTCCGCAGCGCACGCAACGCGACCGAAAGTCGTCTCTTAGCGGTTAGAACAAAAAAAAAAAAAAGATGGCGGAGCGCTACGCGGAGTGTGTCGGGGCAGGTACGGTATCGATTGGGACGGATAGTCCGACGCGTGTCGCGCCGCGCCGCATCAAGATTAATTCTTGCATCACGAATGGAAGCTCCGGGGCGCGCGGCGGTTGGTCGGTCGCCCGCGGCGGTGACGTCAGACGACGCCCGAAAACCCGAGAGGCGAGCCGCGTCGATGATTTAGGCGAGATCCTTCTGGCGACGGTTTCGTTTACATTGCGCTGCGAATTCGGCGGGTGGAGGGAGTCCATTGAATTGTAGTCGGAAAATTTATCGACATTGACGTGATCATGTTCCGTTGCGGAATAGAGTACGAGTATTATTAAGCGTAATTAGCGTCTAAATTCAGTGATGAACACCGACGCTTAAAATCAGCACCGCAATTTGAAGTGTATCAACAATGCAAATTGACTAGACAAAGATTTTTTTTTTTCATTGCAAACTGTAATGAAATCCGAATCACGTATTGTGTTCGTATACATAATAATCGAGAAAAAATTGACTAAAGCCAGTCTTCTTAATAATTGCTACCAGTGCAGCACCTACCAGCCTTATTACAGTGTTCAATATAAACTTAATAATTCTCATACTGAAATTACAAAAAAATTAACGGCTAATCTTCACGCTTAGCATTCGCGGCTGATTGTCACATTCCGCGAAATACTCTTTTAACATCAAGCGCATTAAAGCATCGTCCAACGATTTCAAAGAAGCAGCAGCTCTGGCAATCAAAAAGAGATACTTTTCATTCCCACAAAGCCTCGCTCGCAGCTCGATTAAAAAAAAAACCTAACCATATCCAGATTCGACGGGAGGGGAAATAAAAAAAGGTCGCCGCCGCCGGCACCACCGCAAGCCGTCGGTGGCCGTGAAAAGGCGCGTTACTCAGCGCTAATGAGGCAAAACAGAGCCGACACATAATAATCCTTCGGCTCTCGCGCGCGAAGAGAGAGCGACGATTCGAATACACACGGCGGCATTATTTTCGTGCGCTATCGCGAGTCGAACCATCGGGCCGCGCGCGGCGCGTGCTGTGACTCACGGGTATAATCTCTCTCTCTCTCTCTCTCTCTCGGGCTCTCGCGGCGAGCGATACACTGGCCGGAGAGTTTAGTCGATCGGCGCGCGAGCGAATAACGCGGCTCTCGAGCGCGGGCTCCTCCGACTTCCTTTTTTCTTTTTCTTTTTTTTGTATTATACTTTACCTCCGAGTCAGCGGTTTGCTTAATGGCCCTTCTGTGCCTTCTGTGTTGCAGTGATCCGGCTACACTGCGAGTCCGAGTCCTTCAAGATGGATCTCATCCTGGACATCAACAGCTGGCTGTACCCCATGGAGTTGGGTGAGTAGTAAAACCATTTTCGCTTTATTCGCGCGAGTTCCGAGGAGGGAGCTCGTTCTTTTTTTCTTTTTTCGTCGCTATCTTGACAAGTGTTACGCAAGGCTTCTTGGAATGGATGAGCGAACGTGTTGGTTTTTGCAAATGCACGATTACGTCGGTTAAGTAATGTTTTAAAACGCTCTTGGGGAGTTTTTCGTTTACGTAATTGTCAAAGTTTCGATTTTTGGAGCGCTCGGCAAAGGTGAAATGATGTTCTTTGTTTTTGGAAGAAGTCGCATTTTTGATTTCTTATCTCGAAGACGTGTAAAAGACATTTCCCTCGTCTATTGGCAGTTGTGAAAGATAATCATATAACTAATGCGCGAATAGGTCCGTTTAACGTTTAAAAGAAAATTTCCAGTAATATCTTATTAGTTTCATTACGTAAAGTTTATAGCTGCATTACCAGCTGTTTTAAATTACGAATGCACTCTGGTGAGCCGCGGGACACGTGACAATTAAACAAAAAAAAAAAAAAAAAAATAACTTACGCGACAGTGTTTGGTTAGGCCGTTTTACTTATATTTCTGCGATATTTCTGGCGTTTAATAAAGTATGTAGTCTAAAGCTAAATAAAACTGTGAGCAGTCAGATAAAATTAACCAATCAGAATAAGTAAAATTTCGTAAATGCAATATAAGCGAATAAGGAAACTTCATTATTCACATTTTAATTAAATTATAACTTTGAGTATCAACCTATTGCAATAATAATTATAATGTTACGTAAGAAATTGCGTTAACATATTACGCGTAGAAATATGATTAAAATAATAGTCTTTCTTATATCAATTATTACAGAAAAGTATTCCAACTGATAACTAAAACTTATAGTAAATAGTTTCTAAATTATTTTTCACACACTTTTATCGGGCAACCATTCTTGATCAAAAAAGTTGAAATACAAGCCTCGACGCTCACTGCTCGCAAAGAGCAGCTCTAAAATAGCCACGCACAAGTAAAAAAAAAACTAGTTGAAAAAACACGAAAATATCAAGAATTCGCAGTCCATACAAACGCCGCGAGCGAAAAGTCAGGCAGCATCGGCAGCAGCAGCAGCTTTAGACACGTGTCTCCCCCGGACTTGTTTACAAACTCTTTTTCTGCCTCGTCGCACATTATTCGCACGCAGGCATTCCCGATCGATGAGTTAGCGCGCGCTGCGTCAACGAACGCTCCTTTCTTACAAGGGAACCGCCGCCGCTGCCGCCGCCGCGCGGCGTAATTTACACCTGCTCACGTGGCCCCCGCCTGATAATAATCGGCGCGCCCGGATTAGTCCCGGAATTTTATCAACGGGATAAATAACGCGCGACGCGTCTCGCGCGCGAGGTTATAACCGCGAATTTCCAGTCGACCGGAATCCCGGTGTAGCGACGGAGAATTACGACTGAAACTGAAACGACTGAACGAATGAAATTGGCCGATTTTGGCTTTGTCCGTGGGGATGATGAAACTTAAGCTGCCGATCGAGAGGATCTTTAGGCGATTGCACGATTATTAAATATGCTGGTTTAACGATATTTGATTACGAGTTTCGAAACGAATTTAGATCGAGCGGGCATCGATCATTCCGTTTAAGCTTTTCGTTTACATTCATTGGTCGTCAGTTTATTGAGATCTATTGCGCAGGTTATCATTTTGATTGCTTTGAAAAGAAAAAAAAAATTAGTTTATCCAATCTGTCGATATTTGCTTTTTTTTAGTGCAAATTTGCGTAATTTTGCGCTAAATTACACTTCAACCTGCCGTTTCGAACGGCGCGATGCTCGTTAAAAATTTCAGCAGCAGAACGAATAAACCGCAATTCAATTAGATCAATCGGATTTTAAGAATATTGTCGAGTTTCACTTCTTAGAAACCTGAAAAAACGCGTCGAGAATATCTATTGTCATTCAAATACGTCGTTGACCTACATGGGATGGAATAAAGATGCTTTATCCTCTTAGGCTCATTCCGACATTATGACTTGTTTTGAGTTTATCCCCGAATGAATCATTCCGCCGGTGTTTTTTTCCCGGATGCTCCGCCAAAACAACGCGCCGCTGTGAGCGAACGTGAAAGAACTCTCTTCCGACGACTCGGCGAGATCAATTTCTATCACAAGCCAATCATCGATACAATTTTTCTAAAGGACCTTTCATCGACTGCCGAAGTAGATGGCACAGAGGTAGAAAAGTAATCTTAAGCATCTCGCACGTACAGGATTCGTTCAAGTAGATAAGCCTCGGATTGGTCGTCCGCGGCGTTCGATGCCGGAGAAAAAGCGAGCGCTCGTGAAATATAACTTGGATCCAGAGGAGCTCTCGAACGGTCAATGCTTTGTCAGATTTTCAGCGGAAATAAAAATTGATTGTTGCCCGCGGTCATTTCGTCTTTTATCTCTTGGCTTGTTTATTTTTTCTCATTTCGATTCGGGTCTTTGTTTGTTTTAGCGAACTTTAACTTTCATTGATCGGACTCGCGAAACGTTCTAAATATACACTTGCCAAGCTTAAAAAAAGAAAGCTCGATGTCTTAAAGGCTTCGGTTAATGAAATATTAGTCATTTCCTTCTATTTCAGTCATGTCGAGGATAACAAAAAAAAAAAAAAGAATTCAGTTAATCGGATAAAAATCGATTTTTATCTTCTACGGAATTCCGAATTAACCCGCAATTCATAATAATAAATTCGATCCGCCCGAAATTACGTCAGAGGCTCTTTATAAACGATGCAACAAAAAAAAAAAAGGCAAACACACACAGTCGACTCAAAAGAAAAGCATTAGAAGAGCATTAAGATATAAAAACGCTCGTCCAAAAGAGTTTTGCGCGAACGCTCGACAGACCCCCGCCAAGGTCAGCCGCTCATCGATTCTCCCGGACGGACGGTATATAGAGCTACGGCGACTCTGCGATAAACTGAGAAAATTCGCTCGGCTAACCTCTCCGGGGAAACTGACTGTGCTGATAAAAGGAATTACTCGATTATCACGAGCGTCCACTCGTGCGTTTCTGTTCGCATACGAGAGGAGTTTAAAATGCAATTGGATTCTTTTAAATGGTAAAAAAATCTGAAAATAATTTCTATTTAAAGTCTCCCTCTCGCCGGACAATGAATCAGCGCGCAGCTCGGCTTGCACCGCGTTCGCTCTCGTGCAGTGTTATTATTTTCGCATCAGTTCGCTGGCGCGTATGTTTACGGACTCGGTGTGTATATTATCGCGGCGGCTTTTCTCGCCGGGACGCGCTCTCTCTCTCTCTCTAGCACGTGTATATATATACATGTAACGCGCACGCCACGTAATCGCTCGTCTTCGCGGCGAACATCCTCTCCGGCCATCTCCCAATTCTCGCCGCCAGTCAAAGCCGGCACGCGAATGTGCGTGCCCGCGGAAATTCCATTAGTCGCCAACTGTAAAAACGTTCGTTAACATTTTACTGCCTCGGTTCCAGGCGAAATCCCTCCGCCGTTGCGAATGTGTCCCATTGTTTTTTGCTAATCTGCATTAGCGCGGCCCAAGCTCTTCCTCTTTACGACGCGTTCGAATTTTTCGCGAGAGATAACCAAAAACGCCGTCGGAAGCGAAAAGCGAGAATGCAGGAAGCAGCGCACGCAGAGAGGTGTACCCTCTGTGCCTAATGAAAATTTGGCAGAGGTCGACTTTGTCGCTCGCCCACGCAGAGGTATACGCCTACGTCGCCTCAGAAATCCGGCGAATTAGCGAATTTCCAGCCGCACTTCGGGTAGGTTCTCTCTCTCTCTCTCTCTCGGGGGGCTGCGCGTCCGTATCGACTGGCGCGCGCGCGCAGCACACGCTTCGAGTGGTGGGGGCGGCGCTCGAGATTTGCGCGAGATGACGCAACGAGCCCTCCCACCTCCAGCTCGCTCGCTCTCTCTCTCTCGCTCCTTTACTGCGGCCCGAGCCTGCCTCTCTCTCTCGCTCGCTCAGCCGCTCCCTCCCGCTTCCCACCCGCGGCGGCCAGCAAGTTCAATGCCAAGGTCAGAGCGGCGCTGCCACGGGCGAGCGAGCTGCGCCGGTGTCGTCCGCGGGACTCGAGCGAGCCCGGCCGCCTCTCCGTCTCTCTCTCTCTCTCTCTCTTTCGCCCTTTCCTCCCCCCTGCCTCCGGCGGATTTCGCCTGCTGGCAAGTGCGAGGCGTATCCTGGCTCTCCTGCCCACCCGAAATATATCCCTCCTCCCTTCGGAGCGGCCGGCTTCTCGAGCCGCAACGCCAGTCGTCCCTTCGGCCGGCGAGAGCAGTTTCGCGCGCGCACCGCTCGCCGTCGACACAGTTTTTCGGGTCCCCGAGACACGAGACACGAGATGTGTCCCCAAGAGAAAAGGAAGTGGCTGCCTATCGGTGACGTGCGACACGCGCAGAGAGGCCGTCGTAGAACGTGATGCCTGTAAGTATATATTGCGCAGCTACGCGGCTCCGCCGAGAGAGAGAGAGAGAGAGAGAGAGGAATTTTCCTGCCTCGGTTAGTTCGGCGAGCGCGACGGCACGAAGCCTCGCGCGTATGGACGTAATGTCGCGCGACGTTCGAGATTTTGGAAGGAGCTCTGTGGCAGCGCGCGACGACGCCCGTTACGCAACTCGCGAGTCGACACGACAGCGAGCGCGGAAAAGTATAGGAGAGCGAAACCGTCGACTTTTTTTTTAAGCGTAACAGCTGCTGACGCGAGCTTTCTCGCTTCGACCTACACTGTAAGTCTTCCTGCCTGCAAAAAATCTTTCAGCGTTAAGCGCCCGAGCGTTGCGTAATTCCTAGCGGCGCCTGATGACGGGAGCGCCGAAATTTTCCGGTATCGCGAATATCGAAGTCGCTTCTCGTCCGCCGAGAGAGAAAAAGAGAGAGAGAGAGAGAGAGAGCTCCTCTCGTTTCGAAAATAACCGATGTACTTTGTACGTCTTCTCGTTTGAATTCCCGGCTGACGGGTGATTGCGTGTTTTTGAGGAAATTTAACGCACCGCCGAGCTTAGCAGGCTCTCGAATGGTATATATATACGTAAGGCGAGCAGCTGCTTGTAGTCGAGAATAATTGCCGAATACAATGTTCGCTCGGCAGTTTGCAAAGCGGTATTAGTAAATATTTCGAGCCGGTATTTCGGTCGGTGACGATAAACTTACTGCGGAGAATCATAAAAGCGGCACGCCCTCACTAACCTAACCCAGGCTATTTGTATTTACTAATTGGTTTATTTAGAAACCCAGACGCGGGGCCGGCAGCCGACGTCACTCGACTTCGGTTAAGACTTTTACAGGCACGTACACTTAGCAACAAAAAAAAAAAAGAAAGAAAAAAAAAGTTGCCGTTCATCGCATAAAAGCAGCTACGTCCGAGCGCGAATAAATCAAAAGCCCGCAGAGTCGCACCCTCCGCTTCGAGCGATGACGCTACCGGAGCTTTTATCGCGCCCACTTAAGGACAGCTCCGCACTCGAAGTAGGTCATCGGAAGGCTGCTGCTGCTGCTACTGCCGATCGCATTAGCGGAAACTCCGGCAGACGCTCGCAGCGGAGAAAGGGACAAAAGCCTCGGGGCGACGAGAAAGAAAGAAGAAAAGAAAAAAAAAAAATAATGATAATGCATCGATCGGCGGCGGCGGCGGCGGCGACGGGCTATTTTCGATGCCTCTCAGCCGCGCGCGCGAGCAGGAGCGAGACTCGCGAACATCCGCCAGAGGCGCGTCCGACAAAGCCACCGAAAACCTTGACACTGACAGTGACTTTGCGGCGCGGCGGCCCGTCCAGCCGCCGCTCGGTTCCTCCGCTTTGTCAGGCTCTCTGGCTCGCGTGACGCCGAGCTCGACGCGGCGTTTAATCGCCGCTAACGGGGACTGTGTTCGCTTTTTTTACGGCTGGTTGTAGAAGCTGCCTTTGCGAGAGCGAGAACGTCGGGGTTTTCGAGCTTGAAACTCCGCGGAGAAGCGGGATTGCCTTTCGGTTTTGAGAGCTTTGGCTACTCAAGCTCTCCCCCCTCTCCCTCTCTCTCTCTCTCTCGGTTTTAAGAACGTTAACTCGGTGCGCAAAGTTCGCGTAACAAGGTCAGTTGGATCTTTAATTGGAAAATTGGCTCCGCCAATGCGCGCGCGCGCGTTTTCGTTCTTGGAACATTAAAGTCTCGATCGAATTTGCGCGTTCTGCGTGTGTCGGCTCTCGATGCTTTGCTTTTTCGAGAATGAATCAGCCTGGTTATTGTTTTCGAATTCGATAATTCTTCGACCGAAATGCCAGGGGGAGGGGGAAGTCGACTCGTTGCGTTGCTCCGAGCTTTATCAACGCTTTAATTAACGCTTTGAGCACATTTTATCCAATTTCATCGAGTCGCCCCTTGAGAAATTAAGGTTCGCAGGGACGAAAATGTATAGCGAGCGCCGAGGGATGAGCAAGTTATTTTCCGGCTAAATTTAGTCGCGAGTAAAATTTCGAAATGCAATATAAACCTAGAACGCGATGAAATAACCCCGGTAAAACAGCTCATAAGCAGGAGAATGAATTTTGCGCATATAATACGAAAACCGGCGAAATCGCCGGATAATATACAATATAACTCAACGAGACGGATAGAAGTTCAGAAGGTTTGAATCAGGTGATTTATTCCAGGTGATAAATTCCGACTGGTGCTGGCGACGACGCTGCGCGAGGACGGATACCCGGACGGCGGCGACTGGAACGCCGGGGAGATGGAAGGTGGCTCCAGGGCGAATTCCTTCGAGTACGTGATGTCCGGCAAGGTCTACCGGATCGAGGGGGACGAGGCGAACAATGAGCCCAGTAGTCGACTGTAAGTAATCAGACTCTTCTCTCTCAGCCACTTTGCTCTCTGCTCCTCTTTTTTTTTTCTTTTTTTTTTAGTTCTTATTATTAACGTTTAGTTTAATCGCTCTCCTTCGAGCTATTTACTCCGTAATTCAAAACTGGATTGTCACGAAAATAAGTGCAACTAACGAACTGACCTTGAACCGCATTTATTCATTCGAACCGATCGTTAGGGCAAATTAGTTTTTTTTAAAACGATAGTCACGGCTGGAGAGTCTTGAAATCAATGGGCACTTTGGCTTTGTTTACGTTATTCAGTAGACGGTTGACGATGTGAATTAACCCGAAAAGTTAGGTGCAAGCTAATTCTACGGCACGGGAGTTGCAAAATTCATCTCGCGACGCGTCGCTCCGGTCGACTTCCTTCTGCCGAAATGCGCCTAAGCAAACAGGACAAGTGGCAAGGGACCGGCGATAAAGCAAATAAATTCCCGAAAGTCGAGGCGGAAGTTGTTTTTTTTTTCTCTCTCTCTCGACGCCGGGATTATAAATACGTGTGCGAAATCGCGGAGGGACACGCCGGATTCACGGCGAGTAAACACGAACGTTTCTTTTTTTCTTTTCGGTTGGCCCTGCGTTTCGCCGCTCCGTATTCCTCTCGCGATTATCGGAAGCGAGACTCGCCGAAACTGGTTCGTCAAAAATGTCCGGCATGCGGCTTGGCTCGGCCAGGCACACTACAATTAACGAGGCGCGCGGCGTCGAATGCCAATTTGATTGGGCCGGCGATCGAAGTCGGCGTAATTAAACGTCCCGTCAATCAGGCGACGATTTTACTCGTACAAAGAAACGCGCGCACACACTTCCGACGCGGCTGACGATGCAGCGGCGCGAGCGGAGTAACGCGGCCGGGATAATCGCGTCGCGTCGCGCGGCGAAATTGCGCCTCTCGCGTGAAATTGCGAGCGGAATCCCTCGCTCTCGCGTTTATCGGATCGAGGAGCTTCCGCTCGGCGGCGTCTGCCTGCAGAGAGTCGACGTCTTCGATTTGCATTACGTAATTGGAGAATTCGATTGCCGCGGGATTCTCGGATTGATTGCTTCTTCCTGGGCCTTTTTAAATTGCTAAGATTGCGCCCTGCTCTCTTATCTATTCGGAGATGTGCAGTCTTAATTAACGAGTGTCTTTGGCGTTTTTTTTTATGCGAGGAGCGGATCGGCCGGCATTGAGAGCCGTTGACGTCAGTAGGAAAGTCGAGAGGCCGGGGTGCCTCTATTAGCTTTCAATCAAATCAAATTCATCTTCGCCGCTTAGTGCCGCGGCTATTTTTAGCTGAAAAGTTTGATTATAGCTCGAAAAACGACAGCGTCGAGCTTCTAAAACTATTCAAATGCGTTCCCATCAAACAAAGCGGCCCGATAAATTCGTCAGGCGCACTTTTATCCGGCCGGGATCTCCCGACCCCATTAATCACTGGCAAAGTCCGTCGTCGTAGGAAAATTCGCCGCTTCATTAAAAATCCTTGTAAAGTCTGGCGCGTCTGAAAAAAGCAGCAGCAGCGGCGGCGGCAGCAACAACTTAATGCCCGGGCCATTCATCTTGATTTGTCAATCCCTTGCGCTCCGGGCGTATTTATTCAGGGCTCGGGCGCGGCCCTCTTATTATTTATGCGAGGGCCTTCGGGCTCGCAGCGCGAATATTCTGCGGGCTGGCAGCTTATCTGCGGCGGATTCTCTCCGTTCCGGGACTCTGAATTATGGAGGCTTCTCGGAAATTGTTTCAAAACGCCGCTTCTGGAAAGGCTTCTTCTTCTCTCTTCTTGTCTATTCATGAAATTCTTTACTTCGCCCGATTTGCATTCTACGGCGAAATGCGCTGCTCGGATGCGAGATATTGTTTACTTCGGGCCACCCTGTTACTTCATCGGAATTGCTTTTGATAAATAATGCGCGCCGGCTCTTATCAAAAGATTGTAGATGTGCGCAGTAGTAAAAGCTCCTTTGTAAATAGCGTTAATATATTACACTTTATTGCTAGTAAGAGATAAGACAAGAACCGTAACTGTTAGTTAAAAAACTCTTGGGCTCTCCGCTATCTTCACGGCGGCTGTATACGCAATCTTTGAGAATGATTTTTCTAAAAATAATTTTAATACACGCGGCTGGAAATTCTGGAGTTTTAGCGAGACTTAAACTACCGCCAATGAATCCCTTACGGCTGCGGCGGCTGGCTCGGCTCTTTTGACGCTTGGGAAATCCCCGCGAGGTTCGCCTCGAGGGGGAGCAGCTTCGGGAGGTGGACGCTTGCGACGAATTATGTTCCTCGCTCGGAGCACCACCGCGCCGATGATTCAGCAATCGCCGAGTTTGATTGTTTTGTTTGTATATCCAATTACGAGGCGTTTCTGACTTTTCTGCGGAAATGGTTCTGGCTTTTATCTCCGAATAAATATGTACGGTTAATCTCGAAGGACAATTTTCGAAAGTACATAACGGGCTAACTCCCAGAAGTATCGACGCCGCAATACGTAAATGTGTTTTCATTATTTCTGGAGCTCGACTCTGCGCCGCCGAGGGCGCAGGCCGTGCCCCAATTTTAAACTAGAAATCCAATGACGTCGACGGGCACTTGGCATTAAGTAAGCATATCGACCTTTGAAGGTTCGCGTATTCATCGGTTACTCCCAGCTACTCTCGCCAATTCCCGTGTAAAATATATAGAAAACTAACCGTCGCCCTCCGAGGGGGGGGGGCGTCTTCTCTCAATTTCCGAAAGCTCCTCGTCCTCGCGGATATGAAATTCAGCCGCTCCAAAGTGACACGTCGAATAAGGACGTGTCGTCGCGGCAACAGTGCTCTTGATAAGGGACGCGGAATGGCGGCGAGGCCCCTTAAAGCCGAGATGAGAACTGTCTGGCAAGTGTCACAACTCTCCCTGGCCGAGCCGCGAGGAGGAGGCGGGCAATAAACGGCCCCGACGCCGCCGAGGATTATGTCGCGCGCGGAGGGGCAGTTTGTTTGCTTTTACCCTCGCAGAGGACAGGCCTTTTTCAGATTCTGTTTTTCATCCTCTATTTTCTTTTTCTACCGGTCGCGCGGCGTATTGATTGTGACGGCGAGTGGCTCCTCGGGGAATATTCGACCGGAGAAACGTCGCTGTTTGTATTAGAGAGATGCGCTCGATGGAAAGGGATTGGGATAAGCGACGAAATAGCCTCTTCTAGAAACGATTTTCATTTCCAAATGTGAATTATTTCACCCGCGTCCAAACGATCCTCGGCCTCGAGCCACTCAAAATGTTCATTCCGAGAAACTGAAATTCGCCGAAGCGAAATATTACATCCCGCCGTGGCAGGTCAAAATTCAGCGGAAATTGATGATTCAGCGAGGCTGCGAGGCTGCCCTCGAGAGCAGCTCCAGCGAAAGTCAAAATTCCAGCTAAATTTAGCGGGCAACAAAGGGAGCTCGAGAAGTCGCCACGAGGAGTCGAGATTATTTCCTCCGCTCCGGGCGAAAGGAGAACCTTCCGAAGACGCCTGTCGCCTTCCCTCCTCCCCGCGCTGCTCGCTTGCATTTTTGCCTAATTGTTCGGAAAAAAAAAAGGAAAGGCCAGCTGGCTCGCGTCTCGGCGTTCGATGCAATTTCTCCCGGCTCTTTGCGCGAGTTCGCGCAGACGCCGCCGCCGCCGCCGCCGTCGTCGTCGCCGTTCCGAGCTCCACCTTGAAAATAACTCTCGCGCGAAAGTTGAGTCTCCGCCAGGGAAATTTCGGTCTACGCGCGCTGCTCCCCCCTGAAAAATGGAATAGTGGAAAATCACGGTCCGCATGCGGGCGTACGTATATATATAGGTATATATATATATCTATAGATAGCCGCCGGGGGCGGGGAGGGGAGGGGTAACACGTGCGCGCGCGTAGCTCGACCTTGAAGGCCTGGCCTTCCGTCCTTTGAGCTTAATCGATCGGCGCGGCGCGCGCGCACCGCCGCGCGACGACCGAACAGAAGCCGCCGCCATGCCAGCCGACGGAGCTCTCTCTCTGCTCGACGAGCCAGCGCCGGATATTCAAAGGGAGTAGCGAGGCACACCGAGGATATGCAATCGAGAGCCCGACGCTGCTGCTCCGCGCCAGGAAATTATGGCGGACGCGGGATTCCGGGGATTAGCGGGACGGGGAGCTGCTTCTTTTTCTATAAGGGATTGACTGTCGGAAAGGCGACGGGACAAAGGACGGGCAGGCAGGTGGGGGGGAGCTTTCGAGCTTCGAGTTTCGAAAGACGCTTTTAATTTTCGTTTCAACTCCTCGAATCCTTCGACTTTTTACTCTGCCGAGGAAGCACTTTGAGGCTTTATTCCGCGTAAGAGCTTTGATGCTTCCGAGTGGAATTTTTCTTAAACTTCAATTTGGACAGAACGTTTTCCGAGTTTCTATCGCGACCTTGAATAGTTTATTTTTACTTGACACTTCGAATGGGATGTGCTAAGTAACGATGTAATTTCTTGAACAAAGGAAGTAGACATTGTCCGAAGTGGATACTATTATTATTACCTACGGCAAATACGTTCCTTCAAAATAGAATCAATACGGTTCTGTCTGTCGATGATAAACGCTCTACCACATTATTCAACGTCGCGACTGATTCTCCACCCAAAATTCGAGGTACTAATTTAGTTTACTGAATTTATACTTTCGACAAATGATTTGACCTTGACACTTTTATCTTTGTAATGCTTACTATATACTAGAATTAAGGCTTAGAATTAAGAAATAATTAATTAATGAAACCTGAATGTATACTAAGTTTCTTAAGAACCAAAACAATCAAATAAAAAAATAAAATAAAAAAACCAGAGATATAAAGCACAATGGGACACTGGAACAAATTTTTTTTTCTTTTTTTTAAGGTGTGAAAGCGAAAGCTTCGTCGAGTCCCGAGAGGAGGCCAGCATAGACAAAGAGCTAAGCGAAAAGCGAGCGAAAGACAGACGGACTCACGAACCTTTTGTGCGAGAGAGAGAACGAATAAGCTTTCAGAGCGATAGAGACGTAGAGCGAGAGAGAGCGAGAAAGAGCGAGAGAGAGCGAAAGAGAGAGAGAGGGAGAATCACAAAGGACGGGTGTGTCGCACTTGGAGAACAGGGAGCCACTCTGCGTTCACTCGGTAGGTAAAGAAGCGGGTGAACACAGCTGGTGGTATCTCAGTTTTCTGAGGGCGCTGGCTACGCATCGGGGGCTGCCTCATCCAGAGAGAGAGGGAGAGAGAGATCGACGCTCACCGCCGATAATTCGACGCTTACCTACCTCTTGTTCGATTCGCTCCGCATATTTGTTATTTGTTTTGCGCTATTGTTTGTTTTGGTTCTGTATATATAAAAAGTTCTCTCTCTGTAAACAATTGTCAATGATTTCTTCAATAAAGATTTATATTCTGAAAACTGCCACAAACTCAATATGATCCTTTATATCTTCAGCTCCGGTGTACATTCAGGTTCCAGATAAGCGCCCTTTATAGCGAGAGGCGATCGGGGATCTTTATCAGTTTCGGCCGAGGCTTCGATCGCACGCCCACGCAACGACGAAAAGAAAAAAAAAGCAACGCCTCTCTTTGTCTCGCGTTTAATAAGCTAGACTGATTATGCGCTATCAATCGCACGCCGCCCGTTCCTTCGGCTTCTTTTTGTCTCCTTTCAAAGGAGCGATTGTGCAACTTTGCCGAGGAGCGACGAGCTTACGTAAGGCCCGAGAGATTTCGCCTGCGATTTCTTCTTTTTTTTCTTCAAAACTTTTGTTATTTTAATCGAGAGAGAGAGAGAGAGAGAGACACACACCGCTGTTTGGAGCGTACAAAAGCTAGCGCGGAGATGTGGAAGAGCCTCGCATGCGCTTATGTCGTCGCATAAGAGGTTCAAGGCTACCGGTGAGTCACGGATGATTCACGAGAATTAAAAAATATTCCATTAAGCCGGGAGACCCGTCGTCCCTTCGGCCGTTCAATTTTGCAGAAAAAAAAAAAAAGAGAAATTTGCGCGACGCGTTTTACGATCGCTCGACAGCCGGCTTTTATAAAAACCCCACCTCCTCCTCTCCCCGGGTAACTTCCGATAAATCCATAAAACCGAGAAGCGAACGCTTTAAAAATCCCGGCGCGACAATAGAATAATCCTTCCGAAAAAAAAAAAAAAAAAAAAAAAAATAAGGCTCGCGACCCGCTTCGACCTCCCGGCGAATTAATTACCCCGTCGAGTAATCGCGATAACGAATAATCGCCGCGCCTCCCTCCTTCCTTCCGAGGTCGCGCGCGCGCACGGCGAAGGTGTGCTGTCGGCGAAAAAAAAACGCGAGGGAGGGACGACACGTGACGGCGCGCGGCCGGGATATGAATTATTGATCGCGCAGGACGAGTCCAGAGGCTAATCCGGATACGCTCGGCGATGGGCCGAAGGTTGTTAATTGGCTTTTTACCGGCCGGAGGGAGCAGCCCGGATTTTCGGTTATCGAGCGGCGCTCGCGTTTGCCGGGTTCGGGTTTTCTTTGTTTGAATAATAAACTCGGCGATCTTCCTCGTTATTTCTCGTTGCGTTTCCCGCGTGTTATTGTTTCGTGCCCGCGTTGGATTATTTTCGAATCCCGCTCTCTCTCTCTCTCTCTCTCGCGTGAATATTCATCGCGGAACTCGTCTCCGCGGAACACTCGGCGCTGTTTGTTTAATAACGCGGAACGCTCTTTTATTTACTTAGCAGCATTTTTTTTTTTTTTTGTTAAACGAGGCACTTGGCGGTCTTATCGGCGAGCGGGCCGATAATCGGCTTTTACAACAACTCTTCCAGGGCAATTTACGGAACGATAATAGAGATAAGATTAAGAGATTTCAGCCGGGGCACGTGCGAGAGGTGTACACTCTTGCGCATCGGGCATCGAAGAGATTCGAACGAAAAGCACGTAAGTATGCGACGCCTCGACGAGCGCGGGCCGCAGCTCATCGGCGGCTGGTAAAAGCGAGCTCGCGCGCAACGGCGCAAGGTCGACGGGCGCCAGCTGTCAAAATCAGCTGTCTTCCGATCAATCAGCTGATGTGCTCGGCTAAAGCGAAACTACTTGCTCCCGCTCTCGCCTCTCTCCGTTGCGCTTGCAGGAATCGATTCAATTTTCTTTACCTCGGAGAAGGAGCAGTGCCGGGGTGAGCGGGGTGGAGGTTCTTTTGGAAAAAGTTGTAATTGTTACGCTGAATAATGATTCGTTAATTTGTAAAACGGAGGCGTCATCGTGCAATCGATATCATCTATTTTGGTGGAATTTAAAGGAAAAAGAGACGTCGGCGATTCAATGATCCCGCGGAATACTTCAGTCGCGCTTTTTCCACGTCCGACGGCATTATCGGAAAATTGATTTGCATTCGATAAAAATATCCAGTCGAGTATGTAACCCAGCTCGAACGTTTTAAACGAGCCTTTGTTCTTTGGAAATTGAATTTCTGATAAGTCGATGGGCAAGAAAAACCGAAGGGAAAACGATTGATGTAGTCGTTATCGAGCTTCTAAGTACGTTAATTTTCTCGGCTCTCGGCTGCTCCGCCGGCCGAGGTTTTCTTTGAGATCAAAGGCAATTAGCAGGCTATCGATTCGCTCGATTTTACGCAGAGCCGCGAGCTGCACTTACATTGCGGGATTCTTTACATAATAGCAGGCCTAAAATTTGTCATTCGAACAAAGCTATTGTTTAGTTTGTTGCGTAACTCTCGCGGTCGACGCCAATTAAATGAGATAAGTTCGCCCGTTTCATAACCGCGAGTCGGGCAGAGGCGGTTTCGGGCTGCATTTCTGAAAATGCCCCGGCGCAAAAAAGAAAAAAAAATGAAAAAAAAAAAAAAAAGAAAAACGTCCGAATCGTAAAGGCACTCGGGGATAAAATGGCCGCCGGGTTACGTAAAAGGCAGCAGTCGGTGGTTAGCAGTATGCATTTTTGGCAGCTCGCGGTGAAAATAGTCACAGGGCGGCCGGCTATAATTACGGCACGGGCCGAGCGGCAGCAGCAGCAGCGCCTCCTTTTGATCATCCCGACACGCCTGCTCTCTCGTCCGCTCGACGGATTATTCCTAAGTACGCTTTTAGGCTGAATGGAGGCGGTTTGTTTTGCGCTCGTTATGCGGCAGTCCGCGCGAGGTGCACGCGGCCTGCCCGTCACGCGTTGCGCGAGCCTGAAATTTTTCCGCAAATAGACGTAATTCAGCTTGCTTGGGCTTCGAAAAGAAACTCCCGAGAAAAGCTCGGAGCTCGAAAATAAAGCATAAAAGCGGCGCCCGCCCGCTATATTTAGCCCTGAAAAGAAAGCACGGCTAACCCCAAAAAATCGATAGCGCACCTCAGGTGCGTTCGTCCGCAGTTGAGAAGAAGAAGTTCCAGCGGGAGGAGGGGGGAGGAGGAGGCGTGACATAACGCGCCGCTCTCTCTCTCGCATTACGCAATGCGCGCGTCCCGAGGCTCACGAGTGACCGGAGCTTTTCCGGCCGCGGTACGGACCCCCCTCTCCTTTTTCCGCGATTTTTCAATTGCGGGATATAGAAGGTATCGACAGCTGCTCGACGATTTAGATTGAGTGCCGTTAGGCGCCGACGAAATTTTTATTATGCTCGCGTTGATTGAAGCTCCTCGACTCGAGCGTTCTCGAGCTTACGTATAAATAAATTCGTAAATCCGAAATTAAAGGAATATAACCGCGGAGAGCGAAGGAGTGAGTAGGCCACGACGTTTACGAGGCGGCAGCTAGAACGTCAGTTGGAGAGAAAATGCAGCGAGCCTCTATTTTTTCATCCGCTCGTTATACTCGAGGCTTCGATTCGCTCGACGATCGCAGCCGATATTTTAGTTTACGTAATTAGAAGGTGAAGCTTCTCCCGAGCTGCTTTCGAGTGGCGATAATTGATCGCTTATAAATATTATTCGAGTGGGAGGGGTACGACTTCTTGAAGCAAGCGAAGGAAAGTTAAAAATATCAAAAAGGTAATCTTTGTTAGTTTCGAGCAATAAACTGGAAAAACTATGAAGGTCCGTCAAAGCTTTGAATGATACAATCCAAACAATTCGGAGTAATGAATTATTAAGCCCCGCGAGCTTTATGTGCGCTGCTAAGAAATATATAGATATCTTCAAAGGCGCTCTGAAAATTCCTCATTAAAATTCAATCTTCTGCACTTAGCGCCGTCTGTTCCAAAGTATTGGATCAAGGATCCATATTTCTCATTTTCAATTAAGCTCGAACTCATCTGGTAATCTGAATCGCATTATTAATTGACTTGTTTCGTTCATAATTTATTAATAGTTTTCAATTTATTTTTAACTCTGTAAAGCACCTTCTTTGTCAGTTTCTTCAAACGATGTAAAGTTCCTTTTCTTGGGAAGTGCGTAAATTATTCTTCTAAATTCAACCTTTATCACTTATCCGTGTAAAATAACAACTTGAAAGTAGCGAGATTCGAAAGCTTAAGTAAGATTTATCGATTCTTTATTCCGAGCAGCCTTCACCAGAATAACCATTTCAAAAACAAGTAAAGCCTAAACTTTAATAATCAAACGTCTCCCAGCCCGTCCAATTTAAAACAACGTTAAAAAAACCCACCGAACCAGAAAGATCATCTCCCGGAATCTCCTCTCGACCTCTGCAGCTTCAGCCTCATTACTCATTCAGCGGTCGAGGCGGCGTTAATTCGACGAGCGCGGCGATACGTAAGTGTCGTCGCTGCGTGCGCCGGCAGTTATCGCCGCTGGTGTCAATCGCACGCGCCAACCTTTGGCCTCGCACAATGCTATTGACGCGCGACCTGTTAGCGACAGCCCAGGACAGCGCGGTAAAGCGCGACTCGACTGCAGCGCCGAAGACAGCCGCGGATTTGGGTCGTTCGAATTTGCATTCCCGACCGCGGGGAGGTGTGAATTTCGCGAGATGGTAATTCAGCCGCTCGAAAGGAGCCTCGAGAGCGCCGAGCGAAAAAAGTCGAGAAATTTTAGAAAAAATACGGCCGACGAACGAAAATCAATGGCGAAGCCCTCGGAGGCATCGAGCGCAGCAGCAGCAGCACCAGCAGGCGAGAGAGAGAGAGAGCGCAGAGAAGCAGCAGCGCCGGCCATCCAATTGAGCCCCGACGGTAATTGAAAAGCTCGAGGCGCGACCTTGCGCGCCAAGGCGATATAGCGAAATCGATTCAGCCGCGCGGGAGGAAGAAGCGCGCGCCTAGCGCTAATAATCCGCATTACTAGCTGGAAATGAGTGCAAAGTGCGTTCGAAAACCCGGGCCTCCGCCGCCGCCAGCCTTGGCGGCCGGAAGGGCGCGACGGAGCTCTGAAACCGAGATGCTTTGCCCTTCGCCTGGCTGACTCCTCGAGTGTGGACGTGTGCGTGACACCGCGACAGACACGTGTTGCTTCTCTGCTGCCGCCGCCGGGTCTTGGGTTACTCTCTCTCCCTCTCTCTCTGCATCGGAGAGCAAGGCGGTAACGAGGGGCTGGAGCGAGGGCGATTTTCAATTTGCCCGTCGTCGAATTCGGGCAATTTCCAACGCCTGCGAGCCCAGCGGCGGCCTGAACTAACGAGCGGCTGCTTTCCAGCTTCTCCGGGCGTGAAAACTTTTTGATTACTTTATATATTTCGCCGCGGCGCAGGGAAAGCTCCGAGTGAATGGGATGCACAATGGAGCTCTAACGAAATTAAATCAATGTAGCGTGATGAAGAGAGAGTGCAAACTTTGTTCAAAACGACTCTTTTGTCGTAAAGCGGTCCTTCGGGATCAGCGATGCAAAAATTTTTTCCATTCGGCCCACTCGTCAGTAACTAAAACTGGAGCATTTCCCTCCCAAGGCCTCCGAGAGTCAGTCCCGATAAGCGAATCCAAAATCCCGATTCCCTCTTCCTTATCCTCCGGCAGGCGTCGATTGGGAATCGCGCGAGAGGGAGAGAGAGAGAGAGAGAGAGACCTTCTTATATCGATTTCGCGAGTCGCGGCTCTAACTGGGTCATGGGTTTTCCCCGGGGATGACACAAGATGCAGCGCCTCCGCGGCCTCGTTAACGGATCCTTCCGTCGAATCAGCGACGATTTCATCGTCCGAACCGTCACTTTCACCCCGGGATTTTCGCGACCTCGTTCGCCACCGGGGGCGGGGGGGGGGAGGGGCAGGGTGGATTTGCGAGGCAATCAAAGTGATTAGCTAACTTGCCCGAGTGACCTTCGGCCGAGGGGGGAGAAGTGAGGACGGAGAGAGAGAAGCCTGAAATTCCGCGGCGAGCTAGAAAATTAAATTCTCGGATGCGCGCGAGGATAATTGACATGGAATAATGGCTTTTTTTTGCCGCCGCCGGATCGCTAACGGGGCTTTGATCAATGGATCGAGGACGGGAAATCGGGTTATCAATCGAATGTGATTAAAAATTTTTCAAGCTCCATTAGCTACGCCGTCGGACGTCGATTTCTAATTACTTTTGGAAATCCATTTTTCGCTCTGGATTCCTGATTTACTGACTTTTAATTAATCTCCGCGTGGATTTCTGTTCTGACAAATTATTAAAACGCCGCTTATCATTAATTTTTTGTAATAGAAGGATATAAGAGGTATATTATACAAAATTTTTTTATTAAAGTACCTTAAAAATTCACTGATAGAGTTTATTTACGCAGGAAAAATTGACAATACCGCATAAATCAATGTTTAACGTACTTGCATATTTCACCATAAAAAAAGCAATTTACATCGACTCCGCCAGCCGGATTTACGTCACACTAAATTTCTCTTCAGCGTCCAACCGGATTTCTACACCCCCGACTACCATTCGCCACAATCTCCGTGGAGAAAAAGGGCACAAAAAAAAATGTATCCCTGGTACCAAAGCCGGCCTCGGTACCGCGTTCTCCAGTTTCCATCCCCCGCCGAAAAAAAAAAAAAAAACCAGCTCCTCGCAAAAGCCATCGAGCGCATTGTTAGCAGGAGTCGGGCCTCCTCCTCCTCCCCCCGTCGACGCACGCGCGGCCTCCCCCTCGTCCACTCGTTTCCCAGGGGTGACCTACTTTATCCTCGTATCCCCGACAGCCACCTGGCTCACCACCACCATCGAGACTCGTCCCAGATGCAAGCCCCAGACCGGGGCGGGGGGGCCGGGAGGGGGGCGGGGGGTGGTGGACGAGGCTCACCTGATCCCAGGCAGCGGCCCTCCTGCCGCTCGGCTACAGGACGCGGGCCGGGAAAAGGTCAGGCCAACCTATGGAAATTGGGCCAAAGCCTTCGCCTCCTCTCCCGCGCGCGACCGAGTCAATTATGCGTTGGAGGAGAGAGACGATCGATGCTTCATTCAGCGACGATTTAATCGCTTTTCGGCCCTTTTCCTGGGCCGAGCGACGTTTGCCTCTTGGACGTCACTCGTACTTTTTTTTTTCGTTCGTCCGAATGCCGAGAAAAACGATTTCGTTCGGTGCGGCGTTTCCGTTTTGTGTAACTTAAGCTCTCGCGTATTGAGCGCGAATTTTCTAAAAGTGGCTACTCTAACCGTTATCTCCCTCGCTCGCATGCAAGCTCTTTCGCTCTCATAAAAGCGCATTCTACAGGTTGCGCATTGAATGGAAAATCAGCTAGGCGGAGCGGCGCGCTAGGAAAAGCACCGACGACCCGCGGAGCCCTGGGCTCTCTTTATCTCTCGCCGCGCGCGAAAATAGGCCGCGAGATTCGGCATGCCGATCGAGCGTCCTGCACTTTTCCCCCCTATTTGTCTTGGCTCGAGGAACGATAATCCCTCTCGGCTGTGCCGTTTCGAGGTTGCGCTCGCCGTTACTCCTAGTTCGAGCGCCGCCTCGGTTTTTTCGGATAAGCTTCAGTGATTTTTCTCCCGAGGTGAAGGCTAAAGTCGCCGAGGCGGACGGTATTTATCGGGTGCTTCGCTCTCGCTTTGGAAATAAAAAAAAGAAGGAGGGCCCTTTTCCTCCTCGCGGTTTCAAGACAATAATGCTCGAGAGAGATTATTCATAGCAGTTCGCGGGTGCTAAACTCGATTTTGATAGCGCAGTTTAATCCTCTCCTTTGAGAGGCAGTCACGCGGAGGCGGCCTCGAAAGCTCTCTCGCCCGGCTCTTTTTCTCGAATTCTGGAAAAGGTTTCTAAAAAAAAAAAGAAAAAAAAATTCGAGTGATCCGCAAACTCGACCTACTTCCTCTCGCCCCATAAATGGCCTATGTAGTTCCGCGTCCGCGCAATAATACATAAAGAATGCGCCGCGTCCCTCTCTCCCCAGCATCCTGGGGGGGGGGGGAGGGGCGGGGGTGGCAAAAATTTGCAGAATAGGAGGTGGAGGAGGAGGAGGAGGTGGAAAGGAAAGCCGTATCTCTCCTCTCCCTCCTTGGCTGGAGGGGCGGAAAAGCGCGAGAAAGGGGGCCAAGGTAGGGGTGACTGACGTCACTGGGTTTTCTGCCATAGAGGGAGAAGGCTTGCGCGCGCTCGGTGACAGTAGTCGAGTGGCGGCGGCGGCGGCGGCGGCGGCGGCTCGGGGGGTGGCGAGCTTGCGCGAGAGGCGGCCGCAGGAGTCGGGGAGAGAGGAGGGTCGAGGCTAGACAGGACAGTCGCGGGAGAGTAGTGGAGTCCTGACGCCGGGAGCATAAGCTGCGAGAGTGCCTCTGCCTCCCGAGCCACAGTCCGAGTCCTGCCACGGCCTCATGGGGAACAACGAGCGGGAGCAGCTGGCGGGCAGCGCCGAGCCTAGCGGCTTACGAACGCTGGTACGTACCGAGGCTTGCATGCTCGACTACGAGTACACTTGTTTTATTGCTTTTTCACTGAATTTCGTTCGATTACCAATGTTGAAATAAGTTGATAAAGTTTTAAAACGGCTTAATTTTCCCGAGTACATTTGAGTTTTACGTTCTCCAGACCTCTTCGAATTTAAATTTATCGCCGGAGGCGTATTAAACTTAAATTAAAAGCTAACAGCCCGTGTAAATTAAAAATCGATATCAAAAGGAAGGACGTCCCGCCTGCTCATCCGCAGTAGTCCATTTATTTATTACCGTCAAGTTCACAGTCACTTCTCGACGTACAACTCGACAATTTCGACAATTCCGAGCTCTACGGATTTCCGAAAATAATTCAGCTGCATTTTCGTTCGAATTCCGGAAAAGACGCAAAGTTACGTGCATCTCGGCGTTACGCAAACGCGCGCAGGATGTGCATTGCGCAAGTAATCGCGAGTAATTAAAAGACGAGCGCCGCGGAAATCGAAGGCGAATCAGCTTATACGCCTCTCCTCGCGAATCGAGGAGGACGAATCTTGGCGTTCTCCGAGCGCGAGATCGAGTTTTCCCGAGGCGGGGCGAAAGGGCCGCAGATCGGGAGAGCAATTGGCTGCTGCAGCCGATGAATTGCTAATGCGCTCGGTGCCTAAGCGACAGTCAATAAGCGTAGAGTTGCGTCAGAAAGCTCGACTGCAGCTCTGCGTCAGAGTCGGGATTAAATTTACTTGGAATACCGTTCTGAGTAGCGGAGAAGCTGCTTTACGACGACTGCTGTACGAATTTCTATTTATCATTAAATTTTATCGCCAATAATTAAATAAACACGATCGTCGTTTCTTTGAGATTGAATTCGAAAGGCAGAGAGTGGATTTGGTAGACTTCCAATAAAGTATTGAGCACTCTCCCAGTGGATTCGGGTTCGCCTATAAATCTTCAATAGAAATCCAGTAAACTGCAGCTTCCCAATTTATTTTACATCTTTATTCGCTCGCTACTTAATGGACTGCAGCTGTTTCTGTCATTTTACAAGGGTTTTACGTCCTCTCGGAATTTAATACCTCCGCCGTAAAACTAGACTCCTCCAAACGCTCGAAACGGCTTTGGCTCCCGAGGAGGAAAATCCATTTCCTCTCCGAAACCCCTTCCCCCCTCCCAAGTTTCCAACCTCCGCTGCTTCTCGATTCCCGTGAAAAAGCTCGGAGCAGCAGTGGCTATAGAGCCGTGACATTGAACGGGCCTGCACGCGAGCTTGCGCACAGAATTGGGCCAATCCAACGCGACCCAGTGGCCACGTGTTGCTTCAAGCGCCAGCCCTGCCTCCCCCTCCCTCCTCGGCGGCTGCTTTCCTTTTTTCGCTCTCTCTCTCTCCCCCCGCGCGCGCGAGCTGCAATTATGCCAGCTGAGGGGGAGGATGCACTCTTCCGAGAGCTGACGGGAGGGAGGGAGGAGGGCCCGGATTACGTGGAAGCTTGCGCTGGGCGAGATTGATTAGAGCTTTTGAAAGCTGATTGTAATTGCATTTCGGAATTACAGTTAAGACTTGGAAGCGTTTTTTTTTTCTTTTCAAGTGGGACGATGGAAGGCTTCGAGTATTTAGCGAAAAGTCGACGCTGCTGTATTTAAATTAAAGACTTGCGGGGATTAAGTAGAAACAGCTTGAAATGGTCGGACACTGGTTGACTGTTGAAGCTGAACTAAGGAATTCAAACTTGAAGCTTTTATTCAGGCATTGATTTTTAATTAGAGTTTTTTCTTTTTTTATTAAACTTTTTTATTCAATTTTTGAAGCAATTTACAGTTTTACGAAAAGAACCAATTGTGAATATAAAATATGATCTCTTTACTTTTTATTAGAGCTGAAATAAAATCTTCACATTTGATGAGGTCATGAATATTTTCAGAAATTTACACGATTCTTTGAAAAAAATTAAGTAACTGGAAATATTTTTATAACTGTTTAAACATTGTAAAAAAAGGAATATTGTCAAAAGGGAATTAATTTCAATTTATGAAGTAATTTTCCCAGCGGAGAGCACAACAAGTAGAATTGAGTTTTTTTTTTCTTGTTTTGCCTTCAATCGTGCGCACTGCAGAGACGATCAATACACTAAAGCTAACTTTCAGTCAATTCCGTTTAATGAATTGATTGTATACGTACGAGTGGATAAACAGAGTACTGTGTTAAACAAACTTTTATCTGAATCATAATTAAATATAAATATCTAAAGCTCCAATTATCACTTTGGAAACTTTTAAGTATCAATTATGAGTGTTCAATTAATTTTCTAATCTACAAAACTCTCGAGATGACTGCGAGCAATTTATTTCTGCCTTTAAATAATGATAAAAAAAAAATGAATCCAACACGACTTGCAGTCAATCCATTAAGCGGCCATTAACTAAACTACTTCGTAGCAGTCGTAAAATAATACTAAAGCTAAGATTAAAAAAGTGCACAGTGCTCGTAACTCAAAAGAAAATAGATTTCCAATAATCCTCCCGATGCGCGAGTACAATTGCAATATAATATTTCAAAGTCATATCGGAGTTGAAAAAAAAAAAAAAAGAAGCTCGGGAGGGCTTAAAAATCTATGTATTACCCGCGATATCCGACAAAAGTAAAGAGAGTAACACAGCTGGCCGCGAGGAGCTCGTAAACATATCTTGGCAAAAGAGCGACCGGTTAATTGTCCGGGCATTTTCGAATGAACGGCGGGCACTATGGCTGAAAACGATGGCCACGGTTTAACGTCTCTCTGCGTTTTCCCGGTCGCTCGATGTTTCTGTACTAAATTACGGCTTGTTTGGTTACTCTGTCTTTGATGCATTATATAAATAGCGTGTCCCGGAGAATTGTTTGACGTGTTATTAATGCAAGTATTTGGCTCTCTGTGCGGGAGGTGTTTTCTTGGGATTCATTGCGAAATGAATAATGTTCAGAGCTCTTTAGCCGGTTATCGCGATGCGAGGAGTAAATTATTTCGTCGGATTCCGATCGAATTTAATTTTAAGAACGATCTGTTGGAGAAAATTCGATTTATCTTTCGCGCTCGGCGTCGCAAGTGATTATGATCTCCAAGAATAACCAATTTCAGAGTTCCAATTTTGAGCTCCCGAGCAGAGGTGAGCTTAATTTATTTATTTATAACGCGCTGTAATTTCAATCCGAAATGTTGTAACGTCGATTTTGCAAATTTAAAATTACTTTCCGATGCTCGATAACTACTTTTCAGATGGAAAAGACCCGAACGAAGCTGTCCATTCCAGCTGAATCCCCTTTCAATCAACCGCTCCGTCGGAATCTAATAATTTTTCCCCGAAAGAGCTTGATTCCGCCTCGCTCTTATTTACATGCAGCTTCGACGAGTCTCTCCTCCCGCCGGCGGTGAAAAGTGAAAATCAATACACCGCTGAAACGCGGCCCAAGCGACTTTTCCGCGCGGGGGGCGGGGGTGAGGGGGAGAGGGACGATTCTATTCGCGGCGGTCGCAGAAAATATAACTCGGGCCGCCGCGGCGAAATTACTTAGCCGAGTCGCGGAGCAGCTCTGCGCCGATCCGCTCCGACGCTCGAGGATTTATACCCCAGCGGGGCCGATCTAAGATTACCGGGGACACGCGATGATCCACCTGGCAGAGCCAGCGGCTCTTTCCCAATCCGCCTTTTTCTCCCGTTTCCGTCTTCTGCGGGCAGCGGCGGCGGCAGGTGATGCGCCCGAAATTTATGTCGGTATTTTCGCCGGCCGAATTATTCATCTCGCGCCGTTTTCGAAATTCCGACGGATTTATCGGCTATCGGGGTGGGCCTGATTCCCTTTTATTTCGGTGTTTACGAGGTCGCGCGGCTGGCTTTCGCGGGGGGGAGGGAGGGAATCGATAGGCGCGGATTGGCTCGGTGTTATTTTTATGCGGGAATTAAAATTGATAAAGCTGCAGTCGCTGCGGCACGTCACCGAAATGCGCCACTTGGAATGTGCAATGACTTGCGTGCAACGCTTGCCAAGGAAATAAAACTTTTTCGATGTACTCCTTTTTTTTTTATATAGATTTTTCTCCGCCTGCAGAATCGTCGCCCAGATATAAGAATATGCGAGCAGATTTAAAACTTTTATTATTTCGTTAAACTTTGCCTCTTCTGCGGTCTCGTTCGCTTTTTAAATATAATATTTTATATTTCCCAGCAATAAAAAGTAAAGACAAAAGAAACCGCGGAAAAAGGAGAGACAATAAAACTAATGCAAGCCGGTTGCAAAGTAAAAACGCCTCTGCAAAAAGCCGCCGACGCCGCAATTACGCTTTGCATTTTTTAGCCTTCGCTCATTATTTCAATTTGAACGGCGCAAAAAATATTAGCGTAAACTTGACCCACTAAAAAGCGCGACGTCAGAATTAACGCTCTCCCGCAGAAAAAAGTAAATAAAACACATCGCCGACGCGTCGCGGGATCTGCGTATTATTTAAAAAAAAAAAAAAAAAAAAACACCGTCGCTTCCAATGCAAACTGCAAACATTCTCGAGTTACGATATATTCCACAGTCCATTCGAGCCACACCTACGACGGTCCAATTTCAGAGAGTCTCGCTCTCGCTCTCGTTCCCGAGAGGAACGATCGTGGAAATTTCGAGGTGCGCGCGCTCGAGCGCGCTATCGCGACTAAAAATTTAATTTCATGCAACGTCTATACGCGGCGCGATAAGAAACTTGGCCTTTTGACGCGGCGCCGCGGCCGGAAACGACTGTCTTTATACGCGAGAGAGAGAGAGAGAGAGAGAGTTCCTTTTCTCGACCTTTGCCGAGAGCCGATTGAGGTTTGCGAGATAAAAAGCTGTAAAATAATTGTAAACGCCGCGAATGGGAAGGAGATCTGAATTCGCGATAAGAGCGCGCGACGTTTGCAAGTTGGCTTTTTTTTACGAGTGTGCGTTCGTTCGTCGCTCTGAACTAGTTCTTAAAAATAGCTATGAATCACGACTTCTTTACAGTAGAAATATGTAGCACTTTTTCCGCTCGCAAAAGAATGCCGGTACAATAGGCGAGAGCCAATATATCTTATCTTCGGGAATTAGGAAAGATTTTCTTTGAATCCTCGATTCTAATTTATTGCCGAGAACGAGCAAAAAATTCGATTGAAAGCTCTTACGTAAATGAAGGCGAAACTGTCGGCAGGCTAAAAATAATTCATTTATGTGCGCAAAGGCTTTCATTTCGCCGGTATCAAATGGGAAAACGATTAAATTTTAATTTACATCTTTATTAAAGTCCTTTGAAAGCTCGGCGATGTGCTCTCAGCCGTTAAAGATGCAGTCGAAGATCTGGAACATTAGCATGATAGCTTTAAATGAAACTTGCTCAGTGCAGCAGCAGCATCGGCAGCAGCGGGGAAGCATAAGAATGAATAATGGAGAATTCGAAAAGTATAATCCTCGTACACCCAAAGTGAATTAGAAAACGTTCCGATTCCTAATTTAGAAATCGGTCGTCCGTCGCTTAATTTCCGCGAAGCTTCGGGCAGAGAGCTCCCGAAACAATAAAAGCCTGCGAATTGGCCGAGAGCGTAGCCTCGCGGGCGACGCCGCCTCAAAAATAAACTTGGGCGAAGGGACGCGCGCTCGCTCGGCGTCGTCGCCTCGGAAAAATTGCATATCGGGAGCGCGTCCCAGATCGCGCGGCTGCGGCGGCGGCGGCGGGCAGTTCGGGCTTCGCTCTAGAAATCTAGTGCCATTAAGCGCTAGAGTTCGAAACAAGGACGAGAGGAGCAGCGGAGCGGCTGCTTACGCAACCGAGACGCCTCGGCTCGGCGCGCTCGCGGGATTTATTTTCGAACGCGGCAGCAGCAGCAGCAGCAGCAGCGGCAGCAGCGAGCGATGCACCGCCAAAAGCTCGCTTCTCTCTCTCTCCGTCTCTCTCGGCCGCGTCTCTAAACCAGGGCTCTCGGAGCTGCGGCAGAGAGAGGAAGAGAGAGAGAGAGGGAGCTGGTTCCCGAAGGACTCGAAAGGGTCCTTCTAGTCAGGCTCCGGGGGATCGATATAAATAGAGGGACAGCGGAGGGTGGGAAAGAGAAGAAGGTCGCTCTCGCGGCCCGTCGTCCAATTTCGAAAGTGCAGTTGGTGGCAGTCTGCCACGGGCCATTCCTAGGTGAGCCACGCGGCTCCGCTCCGCGCGTATAAGAGGACGAGTCTTTGAGCCGGCGCAGGTAAACAGCGAGTCGCCGCGCGCGCGAAAAAATAGCAGCAGCAGCGGCAGCGGCAGCGGCGGCAGCGGCGACGACGACGGCGGCAGAACGTTAGTGCATCCGCCACGCATTGTGTAACTCTCCTCGCGCGTGTATCAACCACTACTACTACCACTACCACCAAGCCGCCGCCGCGGCGGCTAGGCTTCCCGGCGAGCCTAAGCTAGCCGCTAGTAGTAGTCGAGTCGCGAGCCGCGACGCGCCCGGAAAACTCGCGCTCTCCGCTGCCTCGCCGCCTCGAGGCGCCGGATCCGCAGAGCGCAAGCGCCGCCGGAGAGAGAACTGCTGCTGGCTGGCTGGCTGACTGGCTGGCTGCTGCTGCTGCCTTTTTTCGGAGTGAATATCCCGAGAGATGTAATCCGGAGGACTGTGTAATTTTATACCCCGGCCCGGAGAGGCGAGTGTCCGCGTGTGTGTGTGAGAGGACGCCTAGATGCGTTTAAATTTAGCCTGGATTTGGGTTAGTCTTCTCGGGCACACCGCCACTCGGGCGATTCACACTCGGCGATCCGGCCGCCCGGCGAAGATCCGCTGAGCTTTTTAATGCAGCCGCGTACGCGGTTTATTAATATATTCCAAGGTAACTCGTCGCCGCGCCGTGTATTCGAGGCCGCGCGCTCCGGGGCCCCCCCGAGTGTTTTTTCGATAAACCGCGCGCGGCGGTCGTCTAGAGTCACGCGACGGCGCGGAAAAACGAGGGCCGTTACATCACGATAGAGAGAGAGATAGAGCGCGGCTCAGTGGATCTTCGCCTCGAGCAGAGTCCTCTGGTTACGTCAGCGCTCAGCTGTTCCGATTATCGCGAGTGGTGCTGCTGCTGCTGCTGCTGCTGCTGCTGTTACTGCCTCTCTTCATGGTGCTCCGGAGACACCGAAGGCGGACACGACGAAGGCAGGCTGGGGCTCGTGCCAGATGCGCGTTTACACGAGAGCCCTGAATACTGTAAATGCACTATCTGGTACGACATCTCTCCTGCCGCCTCTCCGATCAGTGTCCCTCCTCCTCTTCTTCTTCTTCTTCTTCTTCTTCTGCTTCTCCTGCGGGCCGACCGATTCTTGTGCTGGGCATGTATGTAACAGTGACGTGTGCCGTGCACCTAGAGACGCTAGGAAGTCACAAGTCCGGCTCTGAGAGAGTC
The DNA here is from genome assembly GCA_035047165.1 of Ormyrus rosae. NCBI lineage: Eukaryota > Metazoa > Arthropoda > Insecta > Hymenoptera > Ormyridae > Ormyrus > Ormyrus rosae. The sequence continues at coordinate 10,845,691 of JAWWML010000052.1, read as the reverse complement.
GTGCCTCTGGTGCTGGGATTCTATGTACGAAGTGGGTTGGCCGCTAATCAGCTAACCGACTTCGCTTCGATGTTCCGTTTATGTAATGACGAGTGCGAACAAGGAAGTGATACCGTCTTGTCCCTCCCTCCCTGTCTCTCTGTCTCTTTCTCCCGTTCAACTTATCTCCGTGCAGTACCCGAAGGTTGACTTTTTTTCGTCGCCAAAGTTCAAGGACGAGTCGCGCGCGCGCGCGCGCGAGAACGAGCTTACATAACGAGTCCGCGAAATGTAGAGCGGAGTTTTTCTCCCTCGGCGACTTGTTTTTCAGCTTGGAAAACAGCTCGCCGGAGCAATATAATGAGGCACACCGCTCAAGCGAACGGGAGAGAGAGAGAGAGAGAGAGAATTCCTCGCGCGTTAGTCATTAATCCGCAGACGCGCCGCGAGTAAACGGGAGGAGCCTACGAGGAAATCGCGCCCTAATTACTCACCAAAACTCCATCTCCGCTCCGCTTATAAATAGAAATCCCGAGCTCTCTCGATCGGTTTACAAACAGACTCTTTTGCAGATAAGCTCGCGAATATCCTTATCCGCGAGAAGAGGAACGATGTACGTAAACCGGCCGAGATCTACAAAAAGCTGTGTGTTCGTGTGTGAGAGAGGAAGAGAGAGAGAGAAAGCACGTTGTCACCGAGGAGCACGTGATCGGCGCCGCGATTGCCGTCGCGCGGTTCATTCTTGAGGAAAGAACGAGGCGCGCGTGCGCACCTTGGGATTGTGTGTGAAATCTTGCGTTTTTTTCTTTTTTTTCGGCTCCGCGCTGTTTACGCGGACCGGAAAAAAAATAAACATGCGTGTATATCTCTTAATGTATGTAATACTGGGCTTATTGCTCCACTTGAAACGACGAGTTGCTCAATCGTTTTATCAGGAATGTTTTGACGATGATGCGCGCCTTTACAGTTATGTGTGAAATTGATTCGATCGAGTTTCTCGCTGCAATGGTAAACGGCACACACACACGCGCGCACGCTCGATCGGATCGATTTTATGAGTATAAACAATAATCTCGAGAACGAGGATGATAGTTCGTGTGCACGGTGGCACTACAAGTTTCATTTGATCGGCCTTTCGGTAACAAAGCTACCGATACCGAGAACGCTCGATGATCTAGTGAATTTTCTAAAAAACGAAAAAAAAAAAACAGAAAAAAAGGAGGTAGAAGTGTTTGCGCGAGCGTAAAAAACGCTTCCCGCAAGTAACGATGAGCCGCCGTTCTCGGAACGAAGACTGGTTCGGAATGGGAGGAGGAAAAGAGCCGTAACAGCCGATTTCTATTTACTGTACGAGTTTCTTATCTAATGCGAGAGTCACTGAATGAAGAGTCCATTACGTCACGCACGGCGAACCTTGCGCTCCACATTCCGAATTAATCTTCATCAGCTCGTTCTCGGGCGCGCCGCGCCTCGGAGGTCGTTATCCATCCGAGCGCGGCCGATGCGCTTTTTTTTTCTTTTCGATTTCCTCCCCCCGCCGCGACGAAAGGGAGAGGCCCCGTTTTATTTTAAGTTAGCGCCGAGAGAGTCTCGCCGCAGGCGGAGACGAACTACTTGCGAGCGAAGTCAGTGGAGAATGCGACGATTGTGTACCTTGTTTTCTTTTTTTTTTTATTTCAACCCTGAAAAAACTGTGTATTACAATGTGTCATTGTTGTTCCGCGACCGCCTTTTTTCTAGTGTATTAAGTTTAGTTTAAGCTTTGTTGTCGCTTTTTTTACATGTATTGTCTGTCGAAAATAAACTCATATTCTGTTGGTCATATTTTACTTTCTCTGCATCCATGCGTTTCATTTTTTTTTACCTCTTTCTCACCAATGTTTCAAAAACATATAAACACACATTTCTCAGCTGGGTCAAATTGTTATTGAATCGAGTCTCATTGCTTTATTTTGTGGTATATATATTTTACGGTATGTTCACCTTATCGCCTACTTAGCAAGCTTAACTTAAAACGCCACATAAAACGCTATAAAAAAAAAAAAAAAAGAAAAAAAATAACGAAGGCTTCAAAAGAAAAAAGAAAAAAAAAGAATGCCCCTTGCGAAGAGTCAATTCCAAACGAGTACCCGATGAAAATTTTCAATTTCCTGCCTCGGCAAGTATCAGCCTCCGGCTTGGCTTCCATTGCACGAACGGAAGTCCCCGTCACCGTCGAGCCGCGACCGAGATTCAAGGTCGCGCGAGCGCGCGCGCGAAAATTCGCCGCCGGCTGCGCGGTGCTCTCCTCGCGATCTGGGTCAAGTTCCGGGCTCTCGCGTCCTTGCCTGCCCCGGCGGCGGCGTGCGCGCATAATGCTCTCGAGCTCGCTCTTTCTCTCTCTCTCGTGGCCCGGGCTCGTAAATCAGTTGGCGATTTTTCCATTATATTCGCCGGGGCGTGCCAAGCGCGCGAGAGCGATCAAGGCCGCCGGAGAGAGAGAGAGAGCTTAATTTAGTTATCGATCGGCTGATGCAATTCGCGAACGTCTCTCTCTCTCTCTCTCTTCTGGCACGTCAAAATTTCGATTCGCCTCCCCCCGCGATCCGCAGGGATTTTTCAGGCGCGACCTCAAGTTCAAGCGCTCGTCCTTGCTCGACCTATACTGTTGTGTGTCCGCGCGATGAAAAATCGAAAGCTCGATCTCCCGCGATGACTCCGCGGCGGCGGCGAAAAAAAAAAGAAATAATACCGAGAGAAAACGCGGCGGATTTCATTACGGAAAATCGACGGAGCGTGTCGGTGCACGTAATCCAAGCTCGTTCTATATATCTGGGCGCTGCGCGCATTGCGCAATCGCCAATAAACGCGGCACAAGGTCGAGCAGCAGCAGCAGCAGCAGCGGCAGCGGCAGCGGTAGCAGTGTGGCAGAGAGGGACGAGAGCGCGCCGGAAGTAAGTCATCCGAGCAGCGCCAAGCGTTTTCCGAGCTTTCGAGGGTCTATATAGCCGGTCTTTTCACTCGACACCGCTTGGCATTGCCAGGAGTGAGGAGAGCCTGCTCCGCCGATTATCCGCACGTGCGGTCGTTTTTTATTTTTTTTTTATTTTCATTTTAAGAGAGTCGCCGCATCGATCGCCAAACCGGTTTCGCTCGGGGGTTATTTTTAGAGCGGTAACGAGCTTTTTCGATTTCAGAACTTTCGAAAAATCGTTCGAGCAGCTTCAAAAGAGAGTCGATTGTAACTATACCTGTTTTCGATTTTGAAGGGGATATTTTTCTGTCGCCCGATAGAATTTGCTTTTTAATAAAGTGCATACATTCGTAGGGAACCGAATAAACACTTGGTTTCATTGTCACTTTTTAAACAAAAGACGCAATTATTTCTAGCAAAGCATAATTAGTTTTCGTCGCTTTAAAAACAAACGCCATTAAAATTCGTCTTCGTCTAAAAGCAGTCAATTCCACGAGTAGCCGCCCAAATGAATCACCACAAAAGAGAGTCCCTCAACGTGCATCGATAGCAACCTAATTAAATCGCCGGAGCTGGCGATCTCTTGCATGCCGATCGGCGTTGAAAACAAAGAGAGAGAGAGAGAGAGAGAGAGAGAGAGGCAGCTCGCTCATCGACTATGCATCGAGCGCTAATCGCGAATGCTCGGCACGCGTCTAAGGAATGCACTTTCAGCGGCTGTCACGCGATTCTCCGCACGCTTATTGAGCAAGCAACGGCGGCGGCTGCGGCTGCGGCTGCGACGTTTTAATTTAAGGTTAAGGTCCGTATATTGCGACTTGCGTAAAAGTGCCCGGCCGAAAATAGCGATCCGCGGATATTCCGCCGATTCTTGCCAAACCTTCGCCGGGCGGATCATCCGTGAACTTCGCCGGGCGAGGCGAGTTTTTCCGCGCTCAGTCGGCTCTCGGCGCGCGCGAAAATTCGACCTTTGCACATTTATTTGTTGTTTTTCGCGCGCCGCGCGCGCAACCTCCTGGGGCGCGCACGGGATGTTTGTCCGCGCGAGCGGAAGGAGGCCGTCGCGTAAGTTGTTGACGGAAGGCTCTCGCCTAACCTGCATTTTTAATCAAGCTTTCGTCATTTTTTTGTATGTCCACCGCTCTCGTTCCGTTAGGAGCATGCTTTGTCACTTGCACGATTTCGCTAAATCTTTTGCTTGATTTTCCTAGATGTTTAACGCGCACCGAGCACCGAAACGTAAGTATGTGCGAAGCAAATGCACTCTGTTAGAGAGGATATAGCCAGCGGCGATAACCGAGTAGAGAGCTTTAGTTTTTTTACGGCAAGCAGTCTCATCGAGGGACGAGGCCAGCATCGGAGGTGCAGAGAGATTTCCGGGCATCAGCATAATGGCAGTCTCTTGCGTGCTCCCGCGACCGGCGTGTTGGCAGTGTGGTTAGCTGGTTGTGTAGTTATAGAAAGCACGACCGCTATCGGCACTGCAATTATGACGGTCGCGAGTCAACGATGGGCCACCTTTAAGGGAGAATGGTAATTTTTATGCGCTACTTGCGAAAGTAACAACCTCGGTGCCCCGTTATTTTGGTCTTGTAATGCGACTCTTGTACCTGCCCGAACCCCCCGAAGACGTGTGTGCCTCTGACTTTTCAGAACAAAATTTAGAGCCTCGATTCCTATGTAAGAATAGCTTGAACATTGGCGATGCGAGCCGCTTTGCAAGATTGCTAAGTGCACTAATGATTTCAACACTCGGCCTCTCGACAGGGGCTTCCATTCTCAAAGGAACCTCCTTTGTCCGATTATTAATTTAAGTAAATTTGAATTTTTCCATCTTCTCTGATTTCCTAATGCCGCCTGTACCACCGGGGCCTGTCGTCAAAAGCAAATAATAGCTGCCGCAATGCGGCAGAATCCCGAAGACAGACCCCCCCGAAAATAGCCAGGCGGGCATCTCGGCTCGATAAAAAGGCAAACCGTGCGGCAGCCCCGACTCATATCGTTCTCTGTCTCTTTTTTTTCAGATCGGCCTACGTGTCGTTCGGCGGCCTACTGATGCGGCTGCAGGGTGACGCCAATAACCTGCACGGCTTCGAGATCGACCAGCACATGTATCTGCTCATGAAGAAGCTCGCCTTCTAAGAGGCGACCCCCCCCCAGGCGGCGGAGAGAGGGGAAGCCCAATTGCAGCCACTCGGCAAAAAGAGCCGGCCGAAGACGTACAACTGGCGACCGGACGACGAAGATTCGGCTCTGATTCGAGAGCCGATCGTTTAGGTTTAGGTTTACCTTGCATTTTTCAGGAGGTACTTCTTACTTTCCAAAGAAAGTGTAAATTTAGATTTCGTACTATATTCTTTTGTAATAAACGCCTCTCAAGTCTTTTCTACCTCGAATTTCTATTTATTCAATCATGTGATTCCTAGATGAAAAAAAAAAAACTGCCAATTCTGTTAGCTTGTTTTACAACGAGAATAAATAAATAAAAACTTGAATGAAATCCAATCGACGAACTCGAAGCTTAATATACTGAAAACCTTCCACCACCGCAGGAACTTTGCCTCGGCGGGACGACACAGCCGGCAGTCGAAGCAGTCGGACGAGAAAAGAAAATCGCCTCGCGATTACGCTCGAAATGATGGGCGTAGCTGGCAATAATTACCCGCGGCCAATTTACATAATGCACACGCGAGCCTCGAGCATTCCCAACAAAGCCGAGTAACGCGCTCGCGTCCGAACAACAGTGGTCACATCAATGCCGAGGCGAGGTGTGAGAACGCGCGAAGGGTGCCGCCGCCGCCGCCGCGACAAAAAGCACAAGTCGATCGTCATCTTTATGCATGAGAGCGCGTCCTTTATTGGCGAAATCGACGTTACTCATCATCTCGAGCTGCCGGCCGTCCTTTGTTCGCGCGCGGGCGTACATAGGTGCGCGCGGGAAAGCGCGCGAAATACGAATCGCGATGACTGGACTGTTAATGCCGCGAGGAGGTTGCATAAAAGCAGGAGAGTTATGAGCGAGCGCGACGTTGCCGGATGGAGGGAATAGTTGTTGCGCTTTTGGAAATTACGGTAAATTGGGGGAAAGTTTTTCGGCTGCCGTAGATAAGTGGGAGAGGTTGACGTTAGAGGGAAGTCGTTGGGACGAGCAATTTTCGGGTAAAAATTTTGCGGAAGAGCGCGGCCGTTTTGTTGAAAGAATTGGGAGCCTTAATTAGCGATGCAGCTGAAATCTTAAAACGCGTTACAAAATCAGTAGCGGGAAATAAAAAAGTTAAATGTCAGCCTTAAATTCCTGTGGTATTCTATCAACGGCAATTGAAATAGCATTTAAAAAGAAATGAAAAAAATGAATAAATATATTCTAATTTTTTAATTCTAAAATAATAGAAATAAAATAAAATCATTTTTGTAAGAAACAAAAAAATCGTGTCAACAATTTATTGTTAAATTGCTGAAAAAGCCCGTTTCTTTGCCGCAATTCAAACATATCTGAATAAACCGACGATTTGTTTAAACTCGTGTCATCAAAATAACTCGCATGAATATTCAGTCAAATATTTGTTCGCATTCACTTTTCCCCGGTCGCTACTCACCGCTGAATAACCGTGAGATTGTGCATCTCTGACCTTCACTTCAGCCGCCAACGCATCTCCCGAAAGCTTTCGACAGCTCTCAGCGCGGAAAAGCCGCATAATAATAATAATAATGATACAGTCCCACGCCAACCGCACACCTCTCTGTCTCTAGCGAACGCGAGAAAAAAGAAAGCGAAAGAAGGATGATCGAAAACGAAAAAGAGCGCGCGAGGTGCCTCGGCAGCCGCGGCTCTCTTCGGGGGAGGGACGACTGTGCGGGAGAGCGCGGCGGGAAGGGCGACGCTAAACGAGCTAATTTATGTAATTAAACTCGCGACATTCGTGACCTTGTACGGCTGAATGCGATTCGAGGCTGCGCGCGCTGCACCGCTCTCGCGTGGGCGCGCGCGATGTGCAACATGGCTGCGCCGCTGCCGTTGCGTAACACACACCGGCCCGAGAGAGAGAGAGAGAGAGAGAGAGAGAATCAAACATGGCCGCGCGCCGCTTAATAAGAGCCTGATCCTAAATAGATTGGCCCAATGACATATAATTCGCTTTCATCTGCCCGGCGACAATGCTGCGCTCTTCGAGAGTTGCGTAACGCACCGAGCGAAGCTTCTCTCTCTCTCTCTCTCTCTCTCTCTCTCTCTGCCTCCGTCGAGTGAGGCGAGCGAGAGAGGCAGCGGGAAAATCGATAGCACTGGGCGGTTCTCCAAAGCCCGAGAGAGGTGGCAGGAAAGCTTTGGCGCACGAAAGCACCGAGGAAGAGCCCACTTTGTCGACGGACTGCACGAGAGCTAAGGCTCCGAAGATTTATGCTACTCTTGCAGCTTTGCCTGCGAATTGACGAGCTTCACGCTCTGGACGTCGAGATTTTGCCGCGAGTTTTGGAATTTTTAGTTTTATTTTTGAGCTCTCTATTTGAAAATTCTTTTTAAAAAGTAAAAGCTTCAATTAGTATGTTTTGCATTTAAATTAGAATTATTGATTAAACTTCAAATTAATTCTGATCTCTGCCAAAGTTCTGCCTTTTATTTTAATTTTAATAGCGTCAAAAGAGCATGCATGCATATAGTTACTCGTTGAAATAAGCATGACGTCATTACGATGGAGGCTTCATTAAAATGGAAACTGTGATTATTGTATGTACTAAAAAGCACGCGTTCAAAAGGTTGCGAGCGGATTTCATACTATAGAATTACAAAGTTATGAATTCCTTTTATAGATAAAAATTATTGTTTACTGTGCCGAAATTACAAGGCGATGTAATGCGGTAAATATTACAGTAAATTGGATCGTAAAATAAGACCGTAAAGTGAATGAAATCAGAAACAAAGTAATTTGATTTCAAAAGCGTAATACAAATTTACAGACAATGACTACGAAAATGGTTGTAATTAATTTCATAAGCAATGCGAAAGCACTTGCACAGGAAAGATTTGTTCTTACAAAGGTACACAATCTTGAGAAAATATGTCTACGTTATATAGAACTACATGAAAAGCATATCTACGTACAAATCTCTTTTAACTTGTAAACTGTTGCATAAAAGTATACTTATCACGCTAATTAATTCTGAAGCTTTTCCGTTTTTAAAAATATCAATTTTATTTTTTCAAGGATTTTCTTACAATTTATTCATTTTCTTTTTTTCAGTTTAAGTTTTTATAATCGTTCGTTAAACTCTTCGTAATCTCTATTACAATGCCGCAACAAAAAAAGTTGTTTGAAATAAGTTTTTTATTTCTGGATTTTCTAAATTAATTATGAAATAATCATTTATGTTTATTAAGCAAAATTTATTTCTGTCATTCACACAATTACAAATTTTATAATACATAAATTACCAAAAAATCAATTGTTTAAAATTCAACACGATTTTTTAGATTCCTAAATTAGATTGTTTACAACTAAGTTTAACTTATGTTCTCAGGTAACAATGATTCGAGAATTAACTTCTAAATTGCATTGCTTAAATTCTTAAATAGAGCTTTTGTGATAAAGAATCTAAAGCAATGCATATTTCGGTACATCTTTTTTAATTTTGTAAAAATATATTCCTTAACTAATGAGTGCAGCTAATATAAAGTCTAGATGTAGAATTCACAATGTAATCGGTTTGAAATGCGATTACTTGCTATGATAAGATATGGTAGCAAAATTACTTTATTACTTTGATCTATGTTTCATAAAACGTAACATAGCTTCTTATATAATTCTCTTATTGGTAGGACTTTATGCAAGATTTAAGAGCATTATGATTCACGTTCATTCAATCAGAATTATAAAAAATCTAGCATTCAAAACTAGGTAAAATATTAAAAGTGAAACTGAGATTATAACTAAGAATTCATCTTGAACAGATGAAGGAAATTTCATTAAAAAAGTGTAACATTCAATTTAATTTATCATTTCCTAGTGAATAAAAACTCGACATTTCGTAATACAAAATACTAATTGAAGGCTTTTCGGTCTAATAGAAAAACCTCTTTCGGCAAGCTACAAAACAATTTTTCTATTCACGATTCTCGCACCCTCTCGCTCGCTCGGCGCATCCGCAGCGTTGTAAAAAAAATAAAACGCCACTTTGGATTCGCTTGCAAAACGACGCGTGGGCTTGCAAGCATCATAAGGCCACAAATTAGGCTTCCAGTGCGGTGATGGCTTCAATTTGCGCGAAGCCGGCGCTAATTAAGAGCGACGCGTGTAGCTCTCGAGGTCGCTCTCTTTTTTCCCGCTTCCAGGGGAAAAAAAGCGAGCTTTTCACTTGGTGGGCGTCGCGCGACGAGGCTAGTAGAGATTGAGTTTGGTGGTGATGATGACGCGCACGCACTGGTCGAAGGACGTGCAGACGGCCAGGCCCAGCTTGTCCGGACTCCAGTCCAGCGAGCTGATCGGCTGGGAAGACAGCGTGCTGTGTTGCAGGAGCTTGAGGCTGCCTACCGCACCCTCCTCCAGGCCCTCTGCATCTGTCAGGCGCCGCTTCTCCGGATAATGGCTGCGGAAGGACACCCAGAGATTAATAGGCAGGACATGAGTCCGGCGTGTAATAGAACGTCGGATGGGCTCTGCATGGATAATGCCTCTGAATAATCGAGTCGAGGATCACATTTCGAGCCGCGAAATTTCATATGCATTGGGGTTCATTGAAATACGTGTCAGATATGTTTTAGTGCCAGTTGTTGCATTGATATAGGCTAATATTATTCTTTTAATGTAAAACTCACTATTTCCACAGATATATGGATCCATTGCCACCTCCTGTCGCAAAAATTTCTCGATTTTGTGGAAGATGACGTGCCATCCACACCGTCGACTTGTGCGCCTGAATATTAAAGCCACATTAATCCAACGTTATCAAGATCGTTTATTGAATGATTAATAAAATTTTATCAATTTCGAAAGATTACTTACTTTTTCCATGAGATAAGCAAAGCCCTTCTTAGGATGCTGAGTCCGCATGTCAAATACATACACTTTGGATTCGAGGGTCGTGGCGACGAGCTTGTTCATGGCAATATCTCGACGGTCAAATTCGACCCCGCAGACGCCGTTCTTCAAATTGGTCTCCCACCTGAGTGCCATCATGCGAAGATCGAAGAGTTTCAGGTCGCCGTTATCGTATCCCGCGGCGACGCAGCGATCCTCGTTGTTAAACGAATTACCGAACGCCACGCACCAGCAATCTCGGCGCATTTCACCCTTCGTCGGCTCCATTATCGCCACTGGCTTGTCCTTCTGCCGCGGATCCCATACCTGAGGGGCAACAATTCACCGTTGTTTACTGATACTATGCTTTTTTAATTATCATTTATTATTGTACAATGTATTTTCTATTTGTTAAAAAAGATTTTAGAGCCGAATGTAGAAAAAAAAAACTTAGTCTCGTTAGATCTATTTAAACGTAAATTAGATTCGCGTGCTGTCAGTCCTTAAATGTGTGAACAATTTTTGTTGCATAATTTTAGATTTCCCTTCGTTACGGACAATGTAGATTATTATCATCTTTAAGTGCATACTACAAAGTACTTTATTTGACAGACCTACAGATTTTTCAAGTTGATTTTCCGATGCTTCAAGACTAGTAAAAAAAAGTAGGTCAAACTAAATACTGCTGAATAAAAAACGATCTTTTTTATAATTTAAAAAACAATATTTAAAAAGTGCGTTAAATTTTTGCTTTTAAAAAAGCTTTTAAAAAAGCTTTTAATCCTTGACCCGAATTCGAGCACTTTTTTTTTTCATCGAATTTTCATTTTAGTTTTGAAAAGCCACCGAAAGAATTAACCAGCTTTATTGCGTTAATACGAAGGATAAAAAATAATGACCTTAACACAGCCGTCTCTCGATCCTGTGAGAATTTCCGGTGCGCCGCAGCCAATGGAATCTCCGCCTATGCCGTCAATCGCGTTGACGATCTGAGTGTGAGCGTCAGCGCTGTACACCGGCAACGACGAGTCTTCCAAGTCGTAGATGTTTAATTTTCCCTGAAAGATCGCCGAATGATCAGTTTCATTTTTTTTTTTCAGCTGATAGTACCGATTTTAAGGGAACAGCAATTAAGATTATTTTTAAAATAGTATATTTTGTACATTAATTAAATTAGAAAAATAATATAGTACTTAGAGAGTTCTTAATGTATTATTTAGTCAGTACCTTTAATTATAAAGAGACAATGTACAATTTCTTGATTAATACAGTTGCAAAGTGGTATTTCATGGAAAGCAATCTGGGTCAATCCCTGATTTACACGATATGCTTTGATGAGTGAATGAAAGAATACTTTGTTAAAAATAATAAAGATTATTATATTTACTTAATGCTCCCATTTTTCATTTTAAAATATTTAAATTTTGTAAATCATTTTCTTTCTTTCGACGAAATATTCAAATAATAAGAGTTTCCACTTTTAGGAAATGAGAATTAAATATGTCTACAAAATCACTTTTTGTTTATAAATACATAAAAATTATTTTAATATTTGATATATAAATAAATTCTATTAGTTTAAACCCCTGTTATTGTTATTAAACTATATTGTTTAAAAAACTCGAACCAAATTCAAATCCTAATTAATATCATATTGAGGCACCTAATGAATTCCACAAGAAGGCTTAATATTTCGTCGCTATAAAGTAATCGACTTCTTTTGTTGCACTACGCCTTCGTTCTAAAAATGCTGCAATATCAGGAGTATACGCCGGATACGGCAAAATTTTCCATTGCAGTTCCTTTATGGTTTGGCGGACCACGAAATTTTTATGAGGCCTTACGTTGTAACATACTGTAATATTTTACTGGTGCATGGACAAAATATGGTTTCTTTTCTTGGATTTTTTTTCTGTCAAACGATTTAATTGAAAATAGCTTACTAGTAATAGTTTTTTCCGGCTTGAGAACCTTAGTTTATCAAGCGGCAAACTCCATTCATCCCCATCAAGTACAGAGCAGCTGCTTTTTTTGAAAAATGAATCTATCCCGCATTTTTGACGTTTAAGATTCTCACAATAGATCTACTTTCGTGATCAGTCATTAGTTTCCACAGAAAGCTCTTTTTATTTTGTCTTGATATGATCTGCTGGATTGGAAACCAATACGAATTCAAGATAGCGCCATCTTTTACAAAAAGTTAGAACTTTTTTTTGTACGTTTAATAAATAATAAATTTATATGGTTCTTACCTACTTGCAAGTTATTCTATGTAACGAAAATTAAAATTCTATAAAAACTCTTTTAAGCAAAGCTGCAATACGACGAGCAAAATATTCTGCAAGAATTTAAAACGAACGAGCTTTCCTCTACAGGTAGCGGTACCACTTTCAAAACTTCCCGCGCATCGTACCGCAGATAAACAGCTTGTGTAATCGATTGTTGCGTCGTCTGGCAATTGTTATCAATCCACGCTCACGCTCCTACTCTCAATCATTCTCTCAAACAAGCTCCTTAGCAACGATCGAATCATCTTCCTTTCTTACCTTAAAATCACCGGTGGCGAGGAACCGGTCCCTGAGGCTGGAGGCCTTGAAGGTGCCGCACTTGATGGAGTTCGGTCGCTCGATGTTTTTGATGTGCTTGAACTCGCCGCCCGATACCTCGAAGATCTGGATGACGCCGGTGTCACGCGGCCGCGAGCCCATAACCACGAATTTCGGGCTGCAGGGCACCCATTTCCCGTCGAACACCGAGTAGTCCAGAGATTTCTCGATGTGGCAGATAATCTGCGGTTTCGCCAGCTTTTCCGCAGGCGGCTCTTCCATGCTGCCGACCGCTTCGTGCTTGCCTTATCGAGTTCAGAGATTGTCCTCGCGTTCTTGGCTTGTCTTTTGCGGACTTATTACCCGGGTCTTAACACGAGCAAAGTTAGGTTGTATCGAGCAACCGCGCGCACACGCAGGACTTCACGTAAACAAACGCCAGCGCTATCTGGTGTTTCGCTGTTTGCCTTTGCCAAAGCTCGAGAAAACTCGACCGTTCTTTTTTTTTTTTTAAGATTATTATACAATATTTTGATTGTACAGAAATGGTTGAACTTTTTAATTAGTTTTTAGATGAAAATTTTTAAAGAAAAGTAAATAAATTTTGACAACGTATTGTAATAAAAATTATTCTTATTATTTTTATAGCCTTTATATAATGAATCAAAAGAATCATGCAGCCTACATTATTTATATCAAAAATTAAAATACATAAAATAGTTTATTTTGTCTTGATATGATCTGTTATAATGATAAAAACTTATTTACATTTACATTAAAAAACCTTATAGCTTATCAGTTATAAAATTGTTACACGCTATAAATACTGATTTAATGTTCAATTTCATCTTCATTATCATTTTCTTCCTCATCTTCTTCAGAATTTCCCTCCTGTATATTTTGACTTTGTTGATTTTCTCGATTTTCTTGATTTTCTCGATTATCTTGACTTTGAGGTTGTATAGTATCATTCTTTGGAGTTGTAATTTTAGTTCTAAACTGATAAATGTAATTGAGCAGTCTTCTCTCTCCAGAACCATTTAACTATAAGCATGAAAATTATGGTTTGAAAATGATTATATTTTTATAGAAAATAAAAAAAAGTTAAAGAAAATATATCTCACCAGATTTTCAACATCATCTAAAGCTTTCAGAATATCATTTTTCAAATTTTCTCCATCTAATTGAACATCTAGCATTTTTAAAGATTTTACAAGTATGTCTAATTCTATTTCAGTATCAGGATTCAATATTTCATTTAATATAGTATATGTAAGTTGATTGTGCACACTATAATTGTTGTGGATTGCACAACATGTGAGACCTATAATAACTTCACTAACCCTGAAACTATCTATTTCTTGAAGAGGACTCATTTCTGGTGCATTTGCTAATATCTTTAGAGTTGGAAGATAGGCTTCTTCTAAAATGGCTTGACTTTCAGAAACTTTGCTGATGTAAAGATTAAAGAAATTACATAAACACTGCATTAAAAATGGATTTTCTTTTGCAACTGGATTGTGCCATAAAATTAATAATTGTGATATTAAATTATGGCTGCTTATTCGTTTATGTAAAATTAATTTACACAAGCCTTCTGTCGCGACAGACTGAAGATTTTGAACCTTTAAAATAAAAAAAATGAAGAAAAATAACTATTATTCAAACATATAAAAATATTTATTTAATATACCTGACTGTCTAGTAGTGCTAATAGGGCCTTTAAAACATTGCTGCTGCTATCTGAACAAGTTATTTGTTTATCATTAACATTTATATCTTCATCATTATGTGAATATAAGCGTACAGATCTGCCTCTCTTACTACCAGTCTGCTGGTTTTCCTCTTCTTGCGCAATGTCAAAATGTTCAAAACCATATTTTAATAGTAAATCAAAAATAACCTCAGTTGCTGCTATCCAGACTTCTTCACTACCAGATTCCGAAATGTAAAGGAAATTCATTGTGAGATACTTTTTAGCTAAATCCTTATCCACAAAACAGCAAAGTCCAACACATTTTAAAGCTAAACGCAGGACTTGTTCATGATTATTTTGAAGCTAAAAGAATTTGTAGAAATTTATTAATTTTTAAATTAAAATTTTTTTAAAACTAACTAACTTACATTTAAAAATGGAAGTGCTACACTTTCCATCAAAGTCCTTAAAGTTGGTGATAAAACTGTTATTGTTTTGGATTGCATCATGTAGTACATAATTTGTAAACACTGCAATATTGTTTCAGGATCATTTTTCTCTTCACAAACATTTTGTGATTCTGTTATTACTGTTTCTGTTGATAAATTATTCATTTCTTCTTTCAAAGCAGTTAATTCTTCATTTATTTTTTGTGCTGTTGCGTAATCTTTTCGAGAAATTGCTGAAAACTCTTGATCTTCAAGTTGCAGTATTTCAATTCTAAGTTTTGCTTTCTAAAATTTTGAAAATACTTAATAACTATAAGAATTTTCTTTTTTTACTTTAAAATTCTAAACGTACTCACCATCACTTTCCTTTCATGTTTTTCATCTTCTGACATTGGTACAACAACATTTATTTTTGTTGGCATCCTTAATTCACTAATGACTTCAACTAGAGATGTTGTTCTACTGTTTACATCAGGTACTACCTTCTCAAAATATTTTACTAAGCATTCGCTTAATTTTTCTGTGCACTGATGCATTTGTAATGTTTCTAATATTAATTCCTTTAAATTCCTTCTGCCCATTTCATCAGCTAAGTCATAAAGTTTTACCATTTCAAAAAGCTGTTGAAGAATAAACTGTTGCGACAATTGCTCATATTGTGTATTTGATCTTGTGTCATTTCGTGTAAGAAATTCCTTAATATAAGTACAAAATGGTGATAGTTCTGGTGTTATTTGCTCAAATTCTTCCAAGAAATCTTCATTTTTTAAAAATTCAGCTAAACAGCGCCAGTACAAGACTACCTCACTAGTTAATTGGTCAAGTGGAATAAATTTTGAATTCTCTATAGGTAACTGTTCTATCAGAGTTCCAATTTCTGCATCCCTTTACAAAAATTTATTAACATTATAGAAAATAAATGCTTTAAAAATAAATGTAAAAATTGAACTTACTTAAATAAGCATCCTAATGCTAAGGATGCTGTTTCTGCTGCATTTTCAGCATCTATGGCTTTGATGAAATTAATATAATTCTTGTCATAGTAACGAATCCATGATGGTATTAAAATTTCTTTTACACATTTCTTAATAATCTCAGATCTATCTTTCAAACCATTGTTTATTAATTGTTCTCTTTGAGAGATTGTTAGAGATTTAACTGTTATTTTACTAATAAACAAGTAAGCCATTTTACGCACAGCATCGTCAATATCTCTTGTCCTTTTAATTGCTGCTCGTAAAGTTGTTTTATTTTTAGCCATTTTTGCCAAAATTACTCTTCTCACTTCTGGGCTCGGATCTTTAGCTAAATGAAACAAATATACATTGATAACTGGGCAAGCTTTGTTACTAGGTTCTTGCAACCTGTGAAGAGCAATTGCAGCTTGTGCTCTCACTTTCGGTGATTTGTCTATAATTCTTTCCATCATACATTGCAAAATTCTGTTGCATAACTCATCATCGATACTTGCATTATCACCCATTGTGTCCAAAATCATATTTAAAAAGTAACATACACGAAATCTCACCTAAAAATTGCAATGTAATTTAAAACATAAGAATAATTTTACTATTGACTTTACAATGATTACAAAAGATTTAGAAACATTACCCCTACTTCCTTTGAAACATGATTTGCCAAAAGAAATTCAAAGATTTGTTCTAAAAGAACACATAATTCTTCATATTCTTCTTCATTATCACTTTGTGGCTGTAAGCTGATTGCAAACTTTGCAGCAAATTGCAAAGTGTTTTCGACATGAGGATGCTTTTCTATATAAGTTAATGGAATCTTAAGGTTAGAAATGAATTCTTCTACAAAGTCTTTGCATTGCATCTAAAAATGGAGATGATAATAAAAATAGTGTTTTATAAAGAGATAAGGAAAAGGTTTATAGTTACCTTGTCATAAATTTGTCTTAACTTTTTTAAATTAAATTGATGGCAAGTACGATTGTATTGTACTGCCGTGAAAATTTCACTGATGTTCATTGACATTTTAAGAGGCATCTTTTTACTTCTTTTCATGATGATGAGTACTTGAAAATGTATAAAAAAAGTGCGTTACTTTTATTATATTTTATGTTTATGTTTTTTTAAAATGATAAATGGGGGACTACACACATAATGCACGTCGTACGTTAAGATTGTTTATATACCACTTCGTTTGAGTCAATGCTGCACTGGTACCAATCGAAAAACAAAATATCATCCGCAACATGTAAATATGAAATACCTCTTCGAAGTAATCTATTATTGTCACTATTTATTGTAAAAATCACTTTTTTCATTGCATTAACTTATAAATGTTCATTTTTTTCAATATTTATACTTCTTTCCATTTAAAAGAATCAATTAAAAACAAGATTTTTAAATAATTTTCTTCCACTGTTGCCAAGTTGACCGTGAAAAAAGGCGGAATTAATTTATATCGTTTTTTATTTTGTTCCTTCTGAACAATCGCATATGAATTCGTAAGAAGTCAGACACTTCCAGAATCCAATCGCAATAAAACTGCTCAATTTAAACAAGGACAGAAAAAACCGAATGGTTTTCCTTTAAAAACGATTGACTTTCTGCGGTTTTCTTTGAAAATGTTTGAATTTTTGAACGGACACCTTCGTCCCTCTAGTGGTGGAAAGTAAAATGTCACGATTTAAATCGCAAACGTGCAACCGTGCAACGGCTATTGTATCGTGAGCGCGAGCTGAAACCGGTGAGAAGACGCTGGGAGTGAGTGAAAAAAAGCTGGTGGAAAAGGAGCGGAGGTTTTCGCGAGTGTCGAAAAAGCTGCCCTGAATTTCCTACTGAAGTAACTGTTGAAAAACTACAAAGATGAACGACACGCGTAATAAGAAGGACAAAAATCAGCACATTCAGGTCTTCGTTCGCGTAAGGTAAGGAATGCTTGGGAAAACATCGGTGGCCGTTATACTGTTATCTGTTTATGAAGAATGTCGAACTTATTTTCAACTTTAATATTTAATGTTTATATATGATAGCTGTGATTCATTCATTAATTTCTATAATGCAGCTTTTATATATTATGTATAATTTTGATTTTTAAAAATAAATATACTTATGTTGTTATTTGAAGGTAGGCTTTAAGTTAATTTTTTATAAAACCAGAATTTCACTTAAAACTAAAACTGATTCTATAGTAAATGTCTACATTATTTTATACTCTTGATACTTTTTAAGTATTTGTAATATGATACTAATTCATTATAATTTATAAATAAAATCCTTTTTTTATATTGATACAATATAATGTAATTAAATTTTCTGCAGATTAATAAACTAGTTTAAAAATTTTATTGAATAATGTTTTAATTGAAATTTACTGATAAATATTTTTAAAATTTTTTCAGACCAATTAACAGTATTGAGAAATCTAATAAGTCACCAGTGGTTGTTGATGTGTCTTCAAACAAAGATATAATTGTCCGTGAAAGGCCTCAAGACAAACTCACTAAAAAATTTTCATTTGATAAAGTATTTGGACCAGGATCTAAGCAGGCACGTCTTTAAAGCTCCTTCTTTAACTTTTTAATTTACTAGTATAATCTTAATAGTTATATATGGACATTGCTACCCTTTTTAATCTAATTAATGACTAATATTTTTTCAGATCGATGTTTATAATGCAGTTGTTAGTCCTCTTTTGGATGAGGTTTTGGCTGGATACAATTGTACTGTGTTTGCATATGGCCAAACTGGTACTGGAAAAACATTTACAATGGAAGGATCTTGTAATGATCCTGCTTTACATTGGCAGAGTGTAAGAAACTTCTATTAATAAATACTTTATTAAATTTTTTAATATTTTAAAATAAACTTTTTACACAAGCTATTTTTTAATTTACATTTTACGTATCTAAATTAGAATTATTTTTCAGGATTCCTCTGCAGGAATCATACCTCGAGCATTAAGTCATTTATTTGATGAACTGAGAACATTAGGTGCACAAGAATATTCTGTTCGTGTCAGCTTCTTAGAACTGTACAATGAAGAACTATTTGATCTTTTATCTCCTAGTGATGATGCATCTAAAATAAGGTTTGTTTTGAAAAATGAAAATGTTTTAATGATTGCCATATTTCTATTGGTAATTAATAATATATACTCTAATTAATTAATTAATTAATAATTAATAGGATATATGAAGATGCATCAAGAAAAGGTGCTATTATTATTCATGGATTAGAAGAAGTTACAGTTCATAACAAAAGTGAAGTGTACAAAATTTTAGAAAAAGGCTCAGAAAAACGTCAAACTGCTGCTACTCTTATGAATGCTCAGTCAAGGTATATTTTATTTGTAGCATAAGTAATTATAAACGTGTTATCATTGAAAACATTACGAATATTATAATAATTTTTGTTTTATTAGTCGATCTCATACAGTATTTGCAATAACTGTGCATATAAAAGAAAATACAGTTGATGGTGAGGAACTCCTTAAAACTGGTAAACTCAATTTAGTTGACTTAGCTGGTAGTGAAAATGTGGGAAGATCAGGTGCAGTCGATAGGCGTGCACGGGAAGCTGGCAATATCAATCAATCATTGTTAACTCTTGGAAGAGTTATCACTGCTTTGGTAGAACGAGCGCCTCATGTACCATATCGGTATGTTTCAAGAAATAAAAAAATATTTGAGTTAATTTGCAAATTTTTACGCTGTATTTTAAATTATTAATTTTAGTGAATCAAAATTGACAAGGCTACTTCAGGAATCACTGGGTGGACGAACTAAAACCTCCATAATAGCTACTATATCACCTGCTAATATGAATATAGAAGAAACACTTTCCACTTTGGATTACGCACATCGTGCTAAGAATATTACGAATAGACCAGAAATTAATCAAAAATTATCTAAAAAAGCATTGCTTAAAGAATATACAGAAGAAATTGAAAGATTACGACGTGATTTACTGGCAACGCGAGAACGCAATGGTGTTTATTTAGCGCAAGAAAATTTCAACGAGATGCAAGCGCTAATTGAGTGTCAAACTAAAGAGATTGAAGAAAAAATTAATCACATAAAAGCATTAGAAGAGACGATGTTAAATAAAGAAGTTACTATTTTTTTTCATATTATTTTTTATACTAAAATTTGTTTATAAACTTTTTATTAAATTATTTTTTTATTTTAGAAATTATTTACCGAACTAAAAATAGAGTTTGAAACAACGACTAATGTTCTCCTCCAAACAAAAGAAACATTAGAATCGACAAAGAATCATTTACATACGACAAAAGTTCAATTAAAAGAAACAACTTTTGATAGAGATGTGAACAAACATTTAGTAGACAAACATGTTACTACAGAAAAAAAACTTTTAAATCAAGCTCAGACTTTATTAAATGTAGCTGAAACAGCGACAACCGAAACTCAAAAGTTACATGATAAAATTAGTCGAAAAAAGTAAGTTTTTATTTTTATTGGAACTGTTAAGCTTATCATTGATAAAAATTTTGTTTGACTATTTCAATCATTAAATTTTTATTTTCCAGACAAGTTGAAGAAGAAAATGAAAATTTGGGACAACAATTCAGGCAGGATATGTTACAACGTTTTCAACACCTAGAGGAGGATTTAAAAAATTACACACAAGAAATAGGAACTTTTTGTTCAACATTACAAGGTCAAATAACTTCCGCGATTGCTCAACAAAATGATGCGATTGAAACAACTATCAAACACATTTCTAATGATTTCGTACAGCAAGAGCTGGCATTGACTGAAAAATTAAAAGAAAATATAAATAACAATGTAAGTTGACAATGTACTATTATTTGGTAGCTTGATTGTTTATTTGCTCGAGAAATTGTTTTTATTAAAAATTGTTAAAATCTTTTTTAGTGTGACGAGTATCATTCATGGATACTTGCACAAGTTGAAAATGCATCCAACTTGACTCAGAATGAACGTCAAGCACTTCAAAGTATAGCAATAAAACTATCTCCAAAAATCCGTGAGCTTGTAGACAATAAAATATCTGAAAACTTAAGAACATTACACAATGAAACGTCTCTTAAATTAATAAATTTAACAAATATTATGAAGAAATCTGTCGATACATTTTGCAGCAGCTTACTTGTTGATCGAGATAATATATCAAAAGAAATTGAAGAAATTAAAAAAACGGTTGAAATTACTAAGGAAAACCAAAATCACGTTGTTAGTAATGAACAAGCGTTTTCAAAGGTTTGTATAATTTTTCAAATTTAAAAAATTATAAATTATAATTTATGATTCGAAGAAATAATTTTTATTTGTGATTAACAGTTATTTAAACATCTAAAAAGAAGTTTTGAAGATACCTTTAAGCAGTATGAAGAATTCACTGCAGAAAATAATCAAAGTCATTCAATTATCTCATCTAAATTAAACGAAATAGTTATTAGAAGTAACACTGTTAACCATACGAATGCGGATAACTTTATTAAAAATGTAAATCAAGAAAAAGAAATTGAAAAAGAAATTGAAAATAATGTTGAAGTTATTAGAAAAGATATTTCAACAGTTTTAGAAGAGGTAAATTGCTTTTGTTAAATTAGTTTTAAATTAGTTAATTGAATATTTACAAATAATAACTTATTTTTTCATGCTTTTTAGAATTGGACAGTAGCAGAAAACTGCATCACACAAAGTGTTGATGTAGTAAAACAATTGGGAGGAGACTTAGAAATGTGTCGTAATGCTTTATCAGAGTATAATAATTTAGTTGAAGTTAATGCAACACAATTAAAATATAAAACTGAAAATGATAAAAAAACTATTTTACAGAAAGTTGACGTAAGTACATATTAAACTTTTTTAATAACAATGTAAAACGTTTACATATATAAAAAAAATAATAATTTTAGGAATTCGACGAAATTGTTGCGAGTTCAAGTAGGCATCATAAACAATTTATGGAAGAACAGCGCGCTACTGTTCATAACAATTATAGTAAAATGAATTGCAAGTTAGAAGAACACACTACAGAATCTTCACAAAAGTGCAATAAGATAACTGCGCAATTACACTCAACTCATCAGAAAGTTGAAAAATTCATTGGTGAAGAATTACGTAGGGATATTCCAACAGGTAAATTCTTTTGATTTAATTTAAAATTTTTAGCAGTAATATGTTTTAACTTTTTTAGTCATAAAATTTTGTATAATTTAGGTTCTACCCCAATCAAGAAAGAGTTTAATTTCCCTCGTAATCTAGTCGCGACATCCCCACATGAAAGAATCATTAAAAGATTTCAAGAAGTGCGAAAAGTCGTTGAATCTTCAGAAGATGAAGTTTGTATTTAAATATATAAAGCTTGAGAATTTTAAATGTCGTGCGTTTTCAAAACGGAGAACAATTTTTTCAGGAAAATAGTACAATACAGGGTAATAATACTATAATGGATATGATGTCTCCTAATGTAAATAGTACAGATAACAACAGTATGTCATCTCCTATATCATCTAAAAATAATGTAAAATCTTCTACACCATACAGCGAAACAAAATTAAAATTACCTAAATTGTACAATAGTAATAGTAATTATAGTTTGATAAAATCTGCTTCAACTTCAGATCTCCCTTTAGCTACAAAAGCTCAACTTGATTCAACGACTATGTCTGAATCAGGAGTCACAAAGGTATTTTAAATATATACTATTAGTTATTATTATAAATAAAAATGAAGGGTTTGTGATAAATTCATAAATATATTTATTTATGTTCAGGAACAGGACAATAAGGAAAATGGAACAGAAGAATTTATAAAACCAGAAAAGATAAAACCTAAAAGATTATCAAAAAATAAAAATGCAAATAATAGAAAGGCTCTTGGATCTTGTAATTAGATTCTCACAAAATTTGAATTTCGCATTCTTATTTTATTTTAATCGCATAGTGTAATATTATTAAGAAGTTAATTTTAAAGGTTTTATTGACTCCTGTCAGTTTGATAATTTTTAAATTTTACATAAAATTACAACCATATCTTTTGCGTAGATGGCATATTAAGATGAATACTTGATATATTTTGCGTGGTCAAACAAACAATTTTATTTCATTAAAATAAGGATGTCATATTTTTTAACAGACGTAAGTATGAAAACATGCAACATTGCTGTTAGCAAATATCTCGTAATTAAATACGAATATTTAATAATGGATATGAAGAAAAAGTGTTAAATTTTAACTTTACTTCAATCTTTTTGGAAAAATTGAATTCTAAATGTGCAACGTCAACGTTGTTGACTAGCAAGGGGATTTGCGTTCAAGCAATTTTCTTGTGTTTGTTTAAAAAATTATATATATTACCTAAGCATAGAAATACTTGTTAGAATCGCCTAAAATTTTCATTTTATAAATGTATATATATATTTGTATGTATGCATGAAAGCGCTCGCTAAAAAGAAAGCATGATGGTATATAATCTTCTTAGCACATGTGTTAATCTGTAATTATAAGTTTATGTGGAATGTCTTAAAGATATCGACATGTTTACATGAAGCCTATCAAACATATGCAAATGAGGGCTTTGTGAAATAAAAAAAGTGTTTTTATAGAAAATTGTAAATCAATTTAATGGATTAAAACCAATACTAAATTTACTTATCTCTAAGTTATAAAAGTTAAACTTTAGTAATTTTATTATAAGGCATTTTTATTCGAATAAGTACTAAAGTTTTAATTAATATTTTATTATACTTATTACTTATAACATATAAATATAAAACATTCATGTGTAATGTAATATGAAATTAGTATTTTTTGTACAGTAATAACATGATATTATGTCAAGTCTTAATTTCTAAATGAAATATCGATTACTGTTCGAATTAATTTTTTCTATCATATATAGAAAGGCACTTAAGTTTTTTTGTAAGATAATGCAAAATAAATTCTATAGTGAAAAATAATGCGTTCATTTACAAAGCACAATACAGTCAATTCCTTTAAGTGAAAATATCTTTCGCTAAAATTTCTCATCGAAACCGCATAGATAACGAAATATTTATGTTTAATATTTACAAAATCTATTATAAAACGGTTGTCTGTTTCTAGCTTTGCGCGAAAAACGTTGAAAGCTTGGACGCTTCCAATATTTTGTCCTTTTGAATTACATTGTAATCTTAAAATAAATAATCTCGCTGCTTTTAAACGAGTAGCCAGTTATTGAAAACTCGTCGAAAAGCGGATTTGAACTCAATTTATACAAAATCCGATGGTTGCGAAACTCGTACGGGAAAAGTTTCGCGTGAATAACAACGCCTTGTCGCATCTTGACAATGCTTAACCGTTCTCGTTCAATAGCGTTTTCTTTTTCGCCTCTATATCCTCGCCTACATTAACGAAACGTGAGAAATACAAAAGACACCGAATGAAATATCACAGCAAAACTTTAATTTTCACGATATTTCCTTATTAAAATTCGTTTGAAAATCCGATATACCCTCGCCTCGTGCAAGATTCAATCGTCAAGATGCAGCAACGCGAATTGTTACGCGTGATTTACGGTTCTGCGGTGATATCCTACAGGTTGTTAACGGATATGATTTGGTTGATCCAGCCAATGAAGGCGGAGACCTTGACGTATACGCCGGGCACGTCGACTCGCCCGCAGCCGAAGCCCCACGACACCAGACCCGCCAGCTCGTAGAAGCCATCGTCCTGGCACACCAATGGACCGCCTCCGTCGCCCTATTTCGAACATTGTTAAAAAAATAATCAGCCTTTTTTTTTACTTTTATCCGAGAAAATGTTCAACGTTCAAAAGGAGAAAAAGTTGTATTCGCCGTCTAGGATCGGTGCGTACCATCAGCCACGAATTATTAATTTGCTTACCTGACACGCGTCGTTGCCCTGCTCACCGCCGGCGCAAAAGCTGCTCGCTGGCAATATAAAAATCTTTTCCGTTACGGCATTGACTTTCCTAATGCATTCCGCGTCGCTCACTATTGGAATCTCCGCCTCACGTACTCTCAACGGAATTGGGCCAGCTGGTCAGAGAAAAAAAAACACGACGTCCTTTTATTAAAAATCATTCGAGAACTATATAGCTTTAAAGCACAATTAATATTTTTCGACAAAGATTAAAAAATATAAAAAAAAAAAAAAAAAATAATTTAACTCGAAAAAGAGCGTTTCGAAAAGTAAACAATACAGTGCTCCAAACGACTCACCCTCGCCCATGTATCCGTATCCGGTAACGGTGCACCTCTTGCCGGCCGTATGACTGACGCCCCTCGCGGGCAGGCAGACGAGGCAGACGCCGTCCTTGAGTTCGGCCTGCCCGTGCAGCTTGAGCAGGGCGATGTCGTTGTCGAGGGTCTGGCTGTTGTGGTTGTGGTGGATGTAGGTGGTGGCGACGCGCAGCGTCTGTGCCCCGGGACTGCCGTACTTGCGCGTCAGGTCGACGTCGCCCACTCGGACGTAGATCGCGTCGCCGGATCTGACGATGCTGAGCAGAAGAGTTACGTTAGTTTTCTACGATTTGGCTCGGTGCTTTGGGACTGGGAAGGGATTTGGGTTAAAGTGTGGTACGTCGGACGGGATTATTTTTGGTCGAGTTGGGAGTACGTATATGGGGCGCTTCTAAAAAAAGTTCATTAATTAAATCAAACAGTAATTCGCTATTATCTAAATTATTAATCGTTAAATAACAGTGTTAATAATAATATTAGTAAATCAATGTAAGCATCAACGATTCCCAATAAAACCGAGAGAGAGCGAAAAGGACTTACTTAGTGACGCAGTGAGCGGCGGTGAGAACCCACTGGGTGCCAATGAGCGCACCGCCGCAGAGGTACTGGTTCAGGGCGTTGATGAGAGCGACCTGCCAGCACCACTCGTTGGCGTCGGCGTCCTCGCCCCCGACCACCCTGGCGCCTCGGCTGACTAGTCCGCGGGCCTGGATGGGGGCCCGCGACGTTCCCTTCACTCCGCAGACGTACTTGCTGTACACCGGGCTCTTGGTCGTCGTCGTCGTCGGCGTCGTCGTCGGGGCGAGAGTCGTCGTGTACGAGGTGGTTCCGACTGCAATTACCAATTAATTATTTCGGTCCTCCTTTCGAGAGGCGGCAAAGTTTTGACTTACACAGAAGAGGAGGCGGCGCCGTCGTGTAGGACGGATGAGGGGATACTCCGTAGATGGTGTCGTTCCTGTTGCTCAGAGCCGTTTCGCTATTGTTCTGAGCGGCCTTCTTCGCCAGTTCCTCGCGGATGGCGGTCTTGGTGGCGCAGCACAGGTTGCCCTGCTTCTGGCACTTGAAGAGGGTGGTGAGCTCTGCGTTATCTGTTTCGATCAAAGCCAAAAAAAAAGAGTATTAAAGCACGGGGCTGCAAGGTGAATGCGGTCTCTTTCTTTAGTAATGATTATGATCTGGTTTTAATTTGTTAATTTTTGTTAATCGACGCTGCAGATGGGGATCGACTGTACAGATGTTACTTAAGCAAGTGAAGCTTACTAAAGTACTCTTTTAAGCTTACTAAAGCAAGTGAAGAAAAGGTATGCGGCTACGCACGATCCCGTACATTCTGGTCGAGGGTCTGGAGGTAGTTCCACGGTGGTCGTTGGCCTTGGAGTCGGCTTTGGCTTTGGTCTCCTCGTCTGTAAGGGGCCGTTCGACAAAATTTCAATGTACGACCTTTCGATCGGGTTGCAAGAGAGCAAAATGTAAACGTACCACGTGATTCTTGCTGTTGTCGCAGCAGAATTGACCGGAGCCGCAGGTGGACGTTCGATAGATGATGGAGCTGGGCTTCTCGCAGAACGCCAGCATGATGTTCATGAGGCAGAATCCGGGACAGGGGGGAAGCTTCGGCGGCGGCGGCTTCGTCGTGGGCCGCAGCGTCGTCGTCGTTTCCTGGAAAATGTTTTTAAGCTAAAACCCCGTTATTCGCTTTGCTCACTGTAAAATCGGCGTCATGCGAATTTGTTAGAAATGTCACTCTGCGGAAGCTCCTTTATCCACGTTATGCGGGATGCTCCGATCCCAAACGAAACTCGGCGGTTTCAGGCAAAAGGAAGCACACACTCTGCCGTTGTTGCGCAAGACGCGCGTCGATTACGACCAAGAGTCGAGGTAAAAGTCTGTTCGACTCTTTGTCGGGTCTTGACCATACCCATGAGAATTTGAAGCCAAAAATAAGCGAAACCAGAAGCAGCTCCTAAATCGAAAGAAGCTCTCTCACCTGCTTGATAATCGAGTCGGAGCGGCAGCAGTGTCCTGAGTCGCCGCAGTCCCCGTTGGTGTCTACGTGCTCGCAGAGCAGGGCAAAGAGGGTGCCCACGCACTCGCCCTCGCAGGGCTTCTTCGGGGGCTTGGGGGGGGCCTTGGTCTTGGGCCTCGGGGTGGTCGTCGTCGCGGCCTGCTGCGTCGTGGTGCTCGGCGGCTGAGTGGCAGCGGCCACGGCGGTGGTGGAGGCGGGCTTGGGGCTGTGACTGCTGCTACTGCTGCTACTGCTGCTGCTGGTCTCCTCGACGCGGGTCAGGTTCGACTTGGTCCGGTCGATGACCAGGAGGTCCGAGTGCGGCGAATTAGCGTCGTAGGTGTCCCTCGAGACGCAGCAGCGGAAGCCCGGCTTGCACAGCGACTCGACGTTCACCCAGGCGTCGCAGTAGTTGGCTATGCGTTCCGACATGCAGAAACCCATGCAGTGCTTTGCTGTTTCGGATGGGGTTTCGTGGGGGGACAAGAGAGTGCTTTATTTAGCGCGCTTTTTTTGCTTTCTGATTCGTGAGAGGCTGATTTTTTTTTTTTTTTTTTTTTTAGATGAGATTTTGCGAATTTTGATGATGAGCTTTCGACTTGTCAAAGTTTCTTTAGAATGGTAGAGAGAAATCTTTTTTTTTTTTTCATTCAGTTTTGATGTCAACGAAAGAAGAGGAAATGTGAATATGAATGTGAGATGTTTACGGATGCGTGATTATACTCACTGTTTGACTTGTCCGCCTCGTCTTTCTTGTCCTGAAAAAGGTAATGAGGATCATTGTAATGTAATAAGAGCCGTAAGTACACCTTTCAAGCTGAATTAAGCAATCACTCGAATAATGAAGGAGAAAACGAAGCTTTCGAACGTTATTTCGCGAGATAAACGCGTCTTTCCGGCATTAGTTTAAAAAGCTTTAAAATGGGGTGTGCGCGAGCTAAAATTCTTTAGAATCAGAGCACGTAATCTAGATCACCGGCAAATGTCGCAGAATGATTACCCGGCAATCAGCAATATTCCAGAAGCGATCGGTACCAAAAATTCTCGGAAGCGAATAATCCGCTCGAAGTAATCCATGTCAAATATCAGCTTAGAATTAACTGACGTTTCCTTAATCGGCTTGACAATTAGACAGAGTTAAAAAAGCATATATAATACGTACCGCGGCGGTAGGCTTGGTGCTCGTGACCGCGGCGGCGGTGCTCGTGCTCTGGGCGGGGGTGGTGGTGGTCCTGGCGGTGGTGCTCGGCTGCGGGGTGGTGCTCGTGGTGGTGGTGGTGGTCGTTGGCGCGGTGCTCGGGCTCGGCCTGGGGCTGCTGGTGCTCGGTGGTGCGACCTCCCTCGTAGGCTCGGGCTGCTCGTTCGAGCCGGATATCTCGTTGGAGGAGCTGGTGCCGTTGACGGGCGAGTCGACGCAGCAGCTCATACTCGGCTGGGGACACTGCACCTCCTCCAGCACCTCGTAGCACATCAGCGAGGCGATCGCGTGCACGCACGTGCCCGGACAGTTCTCCGAGTCCGCCGTGCTCGTTATCGAGTCCAGCAGGCCTGACGATCAGAGATTAAGGTATTATTGGCTTTTTCTTTTCGTTTTCGACGCGCAACTGCTAATCAATAAAATGATATTCGCGCGTGCACGTACGTGCAGCTGGCGCTTAGCGCCTAACGTCGAAATCAGATATATGATCTGCGTGCTTATTTACGGGCAATTAGAACTGTACGCGTCTTCATTTTGCAAAGGAACAAAAAAAAGGGAGCAAGTAGGAAATCGACCCACTTCGGGATCAGCGACAGCGTCCAATTATACGAGTTATATATAGTTTTACGTAAAGTTCACTTATCACGCAACGTGTTTCGAACCTAAGCCGTCGTCGCTCTTGAAAACTCGATTCCCAGCCGGCCGCGGAAAGAGAAGCTCTCCGCGTCGATGACCTTGAGAGAGAAAAAAAGAAAGAAAAAAAAAGCGAGCCTCGCTCGCGCGCGGTACCGTTGACCGCGCGCGCGTCCGTTTCCCAATCCTCGTATAGCGAGCGTCAAACGACACAATCAATGGAGCGTCGGGGGCTCAGGAATCTCCGAGAGGTATCAATATCGTCGCGCCCCTAAAGCATAACCGTATATTTTACATTTTACAAGGCAGGCGGACTCTGGCCTCATGGATGACGAGGAGAAACCACTCCCATAAGAAGAGCCGCTAACTGTATATATAGCTATGGGCAAGGATAGGAGCGCGCGATGGGGAGCAGAAGGGGGACAGAGAGGTGTATACAGCGAGAAAGAGAGGAATTCCTGCATACGTAATCGATTCGGGCCGACGTATAAATAGTCCGCGGGATGACTGAACTTGATCGCTTAGCGAGGCGAGTCCTTGCATTAATGAGGTTGAATAACCGGTGAGCGAAGCCGAGAGAGAGAGAGAGAGAGAGAGAGGAAGAGAGCCCGCCTACGTGAATTAGAAGCAGATGGAGGATTCGCGCGAGGAGGAAGCTTAGGCCTTTTTCAGGGTAATGAGTTTTGCGGGGAGGATCGCGAATTCGGTCGACGGTAATTGTTAATCGGGTGGGATGTGCGGGATTGGGAACGGGTTAAATTGCTCGGGCTATTACGGGCAGTGGGAATAGCTCGCTTACGAGGACTCGGGATTAATTCTGATAAACGGGTTTTTGGTTTCAGATATCTTGCTTTTCAGAGAGATATACGTTTTTTTTTTTTTTTCAAACCGTGAATTCAAACTTTTCAAGTTCAAGTTATTGTTTAGAAAAGTTTAAATAAAAAAATTCTATCCATTGCTGTTGAAAATCCCCGTACTCTCCCACGCGGCAGGATCGTTATGTCAAGATTTATGCGCCTCAAAAATCTCGCGGGCGGCGATCAATTTTTACAGTTACATCACGGCTTACGATCGGCGGGGCATCATAAATCCCATTGAGGAGACCGGCAGGCGCGCGCGCGCGTTTCGCACTATAACCGTATATACCGAGTCGAGTGTATTACGGCCTGCGGTTTCGGCAACTCATTCATCTCCGGCGGATTATGCGCGCATATATCTTTCGCGGGACGACGCCGCCTCGTGTATTATATCTGGGTAAAACCGATCCCCCGTTAGATTCGTGAAAAAGAAAACACTAAATACAACGTAAACAGAATGAGTTATTAGTAATCCGAGGCCTACTCGGATGAATTTTGAGCCTAGTGGGTTTTTTTTTCTCTCGTTGTTTCTATTTCGGTTTACCGTTACGGCCGTTTAAAGCCGGTAAGTATGTGGGCGTGGGCATAATCAGTCGCCGTAAATATTACGCTAATTGGGAGTCGTCGATCCTGTGATATAACGTTGCCGTGCGTTTTATTTTTTGTAGTTGGGAAAAAGATGGAAGCTAATTTTATTGAAAAGTCTATACGAAAAACTCTTGACAAAACTTTGCGTTCGATTCGCGGACTCATCCCGAAAAGTCCCGAGAACTTTCTACCTCTGGAAAAACCCCCCTGAGCCTCGCAAGTCACCCGCGTGTGCTCGCTCCTAAGTGGATCACCCAAATAGCGGTGCGTCCGGCGGCGGCGTTGCCTTTTTAGCTTATAGCTCTTATACATACACACGTCGCTCGATCGTGCAGTTTAAAAAAAAAAATTTGATCGTGACGCGAGCAATGAAAGTTGCAGCCACCGCCTGACGTATATATATACATCCAGCACCCGTATAGCCGTCGGGCCATGCACGCGCACGTGTGAGAGAGCCTGGCCGAGGAGGTGCGAGAGCGGTTTCACTCGGCGTGTGTGGGATGCGCAAGCGAGCGGAGCCGTGTGCTGCCAAAGCGCCGCGGATAACGGCGCCCCAAACAAATATAACGGTTGTTAATTGGCCAACAAAAGGAGCTAAGGCACGTGCGCGCGCGCGGCTTTGGTTAAACTATATTTCAAAAGTTTCCCCGGACGCCCGCAGCTGCGGGTAATCTTTTACTTTCTTCCTAATAGTGACGTAAGGTTACATTTTCACGAACGAAAGTAAAAAAAAAAAAAAGGAAAAACAAGCGCGCACCAGCCACCCTATCCGCCTTCGCTCTCGCGAAGGAAGGTATATATAATTAAAAAGAAAAGTTTGCGCGGCCGCGCCGCGTGAATCAGCCGTAACACTTTTTAAGCGGGGCTAACTGTACCTTTAATGAAAAAGTTTTAATTATGACGAATAACTCGGCTGCCCCGTACGCAATTTGAATATCAATCCAGAAAAGTGAAAATAAACCGTTCGCCCGCTCCGGTGCGAAATGAGAGAGCCTGAGCTGCGCCCGCCGGCAGGAGACGAGAAGAGCCAATGACATAATTTAGCTGGCCGTCGCGCAAAGTAACCCAGAGCCCGATCGCGACAAGTGTCTCCGGCGAACGAGAAAGCCTCTCTCGGGCTCGTCTCGCCGGCAGCCGCCGGAGAAAATCGTCGCGAACAAAGGCGGAAGAGGAAATTCCAGGCGGTTTCCGTTTTGTTTTGCCACCGCCGCCGCCGCCGCCGTCGTCTCCCTTTGGCTAGATATACCGTTGGCGCATGTAGTTTCCTCGCGGCTCGGCGGCCTTGTTTCCTCCTTGCACCGGTAACGTGTGTGGACGACTCTCGGCTGTGCGTGGGGGGGCAATTCTCTTCTCTCTCTCTCTCTCTCTCACCCGCCTCGCTTCCTCCGCTTCTTCTCGGCGGCGCTGCGCGGCGAATAAGTGGGCCAGTCGCATCCTTCGCCGATATAACTGTGCCGCGCCGCGCGCCGCCTGAAATTTCTATTTCTCGAGCACGAAATGCCAAGTCGCATTTTTCCGTAATCGCGCTCGCGCGCTCGACCGAAATTTTTATGGCGCGCGCTCCTTTCTTTCGCACGCGCACACATACACGCCCGAGAGAGACGACGAGAGCTTCGGCTTTGGATGCTTTTTTAGCACACTTGTACGGAGGACGGACGGAAGCTCGGCCTGTTACGAAACTGGTTGGGTAGGATGGGAATTAGAGCGATTTTTATACCGGGAAGGCTAACATTAGACTTTCGACGCGAGGGTGAAGGATGGCCGCTTTTTTCTTTCCTTCTTTCTTTCTTTCTTTTTTTTTTTTTAAAGCACGAGTTGCGTAACAGAGATCGTTAATTAAGCTCCTCGTAAAGATGTAATTTCGCGAATCGCGGCGGCAATTAAACAGCGACAATCGCGTTTTAAAAACGAAACGGGCTGTGGGCACGAGAAACGCGTCGCTGGCTTTGATGAAAGTGCCAGGAATCCCTCGAGGGCGAGAGTTTTTAACGACGAATTATTATCGCATTTTGCGCCGAACATCTGCACGTGGATTTTCCTTCCGGAAATCTCGTGGCAAAACTGCACGAAAAAACTGAGACGCTCTCGAACGGAACGGTGGTCGAATAAAGAAAATTTCGAAATCGCTCGTTTGCCGATCAAACTTTCCTAGCCGCGAAAGCAACAAATCTGAGAAAAGTCGAGCGAAAGAAAGCTCCAAAAGCCTCTCTCGGCAGCGGAGCCGACTCGTCTCGCCGAACCGGATCGGTCTTCCTCCCGCGGCGCGAGTAAACGCTTATTGCCGATCGGCTCTCGAAGTCAAAGTCGGCGGTCATTGCTTCTCGGTACTTCTAAATAAGCGCTCCTCTCTGACTGACCCGGTTTTGCGCAGCCTCTTTTCCCGCGGGAATTCGCTCGGCGAGAAAAAGCGGACGGCATTCCCTGGCTCTCTCTTTTGCTTACCTGATAGAAAGCTACCGGCGAGCGAGTCGTCGTCCTGGCCGGCCACCAGGAGCAGCGGCAGCGCCGGCATCAGCAGCAGCAGCGGCAGCCGCATCCTGAGAGCTCTCTTGAGTGCGCGTCCGGATAAGCGTCGTCCACCCCCGCAGAGAGTCAGAGAGGATGGAAGGATTTATACTGCGGCCGTGAAACACGTGAGAGAGATCGAGCTGGATAAACTGAGGGAGAGACCGCGAGGCGAGGAGAGAGAAACAAACCCTAATAATCGCGCGCGCGCTGCAGCCTCATATCGACTGACTGACGGAACTGGCAGGAGCCCGAGACGAGTTGGGCCCCGGAGGAGCACTTGTGGGTCAGGGTGTGAGAGGGGTGGGAGGAGGTTTATACCGGTGTCTTGTGTATAACTCGCCGTATGATGCCTGCCTGCGCACGCTCGCTTTTACGGGAGTGTATTGCCCCTCTCTCGCTCTCTGCTGCTGCTGCTGCTGGTGCTGCTGCTACTCTTCCAGCTTCGCCCCCTTCGTCTCTTCTTTCCTTTCCCTTCCTTTCCATTCCTTTCTTCTGCGGCGAGGCTACCTGTCGCGCGGCGGCGACGAGCTTCCTTTTTCCGAGCGAGGCTCCAAGCTGCGTGATCTATAGCAACCTGCCGCCGGCCTCTCCCTTTTTCCCTTCGCAGGAGGGCGGCAGCCAGAGAGAGAGTTGTACCTTTTCTTTGGGATTTACACCTGCGGCGAGCTCCGACTTTGGGCTTCGAGCTTCCAGAAGAACCGGCTTAGAGAAACATGACTGCCAGGTTCATTCTAGAAAATCATGTTTTTAATAATAAAAAATGTTTCATTGCAGCAACTATAACTTTCTATAAAGGTTCGTTATCTCATTTCATTCAATATTTCTCTATTTCTGTACAGTAGAAATGTATCGGCATCTCTATTGTGAAATGAAATTTTTTGGGAAATATTCACAAGTTATGTGCAATATGTGAATTGGTGATAAAATTAACAGAAAATTTAAATTAATGTAAATTTGTTTTTATTTGTAGGTATTAATTAAAACTGTTTATTATAGTAAAGTAGAAAATATTTTATTCTTAAACTAAATATAGAAACATTTGGGCAATGTACAGAAAATAAGATCAACTAAACGAGATAAATTAATCTAACAGTGAAAATATAAGCTAAAACTTCCATCTATTTGCAAAAAGACAGAAAAAAAACAATGATATTTGTCCTTAATTAGGAGATTTCCAAAGCCCGTAATAACAGTCAAAACATCTTAATTTTAAATTGAAACAGTTAAAGTAGGCAATGACGTGTGGGAACATTGAGAGTCGAGCAGCAGCGACTTGTCTGGGCCCGAAGGCACGCAAAACAACGAAAGTGCTTCGTGCAGTCCGCGGATTAAAAAAGAAATCTTAAGGGGGACCACCAACCAGCAGGTCCGAAATAAATTGCAGCCTACTCAACTCTCTCGTTCTTCAACGTGTGCGGGCCTTTGCGCCGCTGCCGCCTCTTCTGGCCTTTCCTCCGCGCGCTCCTGCAACTGGATTAGCGGTACTTGGCCGGCAAGTATAAATGCGCGCGATATACCGTATGCGTGTATAGGATCGTTTAAAATCCATCTTTCCACGAGGCGCGCCAAGGAAATTCCGCGCGAGCCAACTATTATTCAACCAGACTGAAATTGTTTTGGAAACGATCGGCACGCTTGCCTGAATTCTGCGATGGCTGCCAGCTGAATTGTTAAGCGAGAATAAATTTTTAAGAAAGTTTTTGTTAATGCGCTCTTTTATCTTAATTATATTTATATGCATAAAAATTATAAGTTAATCTAACTGAAAAATATGAACATAATTTTAAGTAAAATTTTAACTCATTTTGTTAAAAGACCTAATTCAATTGGATCTATTAATTGAAATGTAAGTATAGATTCTATAAACCACATTAACGGCAAAGTTTTTAGAGTCGGCATATTATACATTATTCGGTTAATGTTAGTCTTCGAACTGTCATCAGGCACATATATTATATAATGTGTACATTTATGCAAAGAGTGCTTTGGATTATGTGCAACATGAAAAGGACTTAATGAGCCCTGTATGTCCTCTGGATTAGGTTCTCTTGTTAAAGTAATACCGTCACCTGCATTGACTAATTTCGTTAAGTCGTCTTTAGTCATACGCATATTATCATAACGAATCTCTTCGTAACTTTTTACGGCAAAATAGAAATGACAATTATTAAATAGCTTTGGGTTCTGTAAATTTAAAAAAGTTTTTGTTAATAAACTATTTGATATTTCGTTAGAATATAAATTGAATCAATACCTGTTTTATTTCATTTTCTCTAGCTAATACAGGACCGTCATTTAGCTGTGGAGGATTTACTTCAAATAAAATTAAATCATTTGATGTGATATTATTACTCTCTTTAAGAACTGATAAACCTTTAAAAATAATTATTATGAATAAAATTTTTTAACTATTCATTAAAATACTTTAAATATTATATCATAACTTACAATCACTACTTATTAACCATTTTCCGTATAAAATTGCAAGTAGTAAATCAAAAGTTATTGTCATTTGAACATTAGTTTCTTTATCAATTATTACATGACTGACTGAAGGACTAACAAAAGAAATTTTATATATTAATTTATTAAAAAATTGTAAATTATTTATTAAAGACAACAAAGATATTTTACCTGAGTGTATTTGCAATTTTTAATTTTGCTCTCACAGCTAATGCAGATAAAAGTTTACGAGAATTTGATTTTAAATTTGAACCATATAAGACAATTTTCGATTCAGTAATTGTTTGATTGATTGACCTATCTAAATTTAAAGTTTTATTATGAGATTCTTTTGTTGTTTCTGATTCATTGTCTGCTTTTTCTTGTAGTGTTTTAAATAAATTAGTCATTTTCTTCGTTTTACAATAATCCCTTTTAAAAATGCAGATTTAAATTACATTTCTTAACAAATCAAATATTTTAATATACAATATACGATATACGATTTTTTACTGACCTTGGTCTTTTTCCAACATTGTCATGTACTTTTTTATTTGCATTAAAGTTAAACAGTAAGGAAACAATATTACAGTCATCAATTATGACTGCTTCATGTAATGCTGTTCTGTTATCATATCCGTACATGTTTGCATTTGCCCCTGATAACAAAAGAGCTTCAGTCACATCAAAATAACCATAACTAACTGCTTCTTGCTAAAAATATTAATTATGTGTGAGTAAATAGACAAGTTGCATGTAAATAAAGCTTTACCAATGGTGTCCATCCTGCATTATCTTTTGTATTTGGATCTGCTCCTGCTTCCAATAATATTTTTACACGATTAACGTCACCCTAAAATTTCAACTATTGTAAAAATGTACATTAATATGTATTCAATAATGAATAAAAAAATGAAAATATACAGAGCGACAAGCACAATGTAGAGCAGTTTCTCCCTTATTATTTTTTTTATTAATATTTTTTGGTATTTTTTCATTGGTTTTCTTAACATGAGAAATCCTACTTATAGTTGATTCACTTATAGAACTATTTAAAGATTTGTCAATGATTTTTGGTTTGGCAATTTTTTTGTTGATTTGTTTTTTCAAGATGTTCTTATTATTTTTATTAACTAATGGAGTTAATGGACTCTTTATATCAGAATTAGTGGAATTTGAATTTTTACTAAAAATAAATTTCAAAGATCATTATTTTAAAATATTTCTAAATAAACAATGTAAAACTTCATTATTAGTGTAGCTTACGATAATCCCACAATTTCTGCAATAACATTTACATGTTGCAATAAATCATTTACAGTGTTATCAGAAATAATATCCGATACTTCCCCTGGTATATTGCATTGTATACAATCAGTTTCACTTCCAACACAGGCAGTACAGGCAAAATGACCACAATTTAAAAACTGAAGAGGATTACTTAGACTTTTGTGACTGTAACATAAATACGATTTTATTTTATTTATTGTTATTGATAAAAATGTAATTAGATATTACTCACCACTTGTTACAGGTTAGCACTTGAATAAAAGAATTCAATGCTTTATGCGTTTTTACCCATACTGTATTTGAAGACATTTTTTTATTTTTTATTATTTAAGTTAGTATGAACTTTAAATATACTTTTAATTCATTGTCTTTATTATTAAATATTCTTATTCAAAATTTAATTGTTTCTTTACAATCATTTATCTTTCAAAGTGATATCGTGAACCGTGAATGAACGTGATAGTGTTTCTCTGCGTGGTGTCAGATGTTCGCGCGCTTTTGTTTACCGCGCAGTGTTACAAAATGGCGACGACAAGGTAGATAATTAGATAAAGTATATGAATGTGCTGAGTCTGCACTGTAGATGAAAATTAAACCATGATTTTAATATAGTGACAAAAGCACTACTATTTAATTAAATTTCTTTAATTAGATAAGATAAAAATAATTTCATTTGTGACAAAATAATTGTCATTTTTGGTATTTTGATAAATATTTAAACATAAAAAAATGGGTGATAAAATTAAAACACAAGTATTTTATTTTACTTCAAAAAGTAAATGTATTTTATGGATTAGATATACTTTTTATTATAATTGCACATTTTTTTTAAAAAATTTTGTATAAAATATATATAAATATTAATTTTAATATTAAAACCAATTATAACTATTTATTTAAAATAGTTATAATGTTAATCTATAATATTTATATATTCTTCACTATCTGTGAAAGTAATTACTTCATACATATTTTCTGAGACCATATCATCACCTTTTTGATTATTATTATAATAATTTTCAGGAAATATAGTACATTGCGAACTGTTAACAACATCTATACTTTCTTGAGATCCTCTCAAATCAACTTCTGAATCATTTTTTGCTAAATTTAAATTCTCTTTATCACTTACAAAATTAATACTTCTTTCTGAGCTTGAATTCTGCACCTCAGCCTTCAAACTTTCAGGAAATATAGTACATTGCGAATTGTTAACAACATCTATACTTTCTTGAGATCCTCTCAAATCAACTTTAGAATCATTTTTTGTTAAATTTAAATTCTCTTTATCTAAATTTCTATTTTCTTCTTGCATACTATAACAAGAAACTATTTTTGGATAATTATTTTCTTCAGTTTTACTTATTGAATAAATTACTGAAATCTCATCACAATTATTTTCTTCATTCATATTAACATCATTTTCTTTATCACTTTGAGAAACATCATTGAAAGTTTCTTCTACATTTGTAGTACAAATAAGACTGTTTGTACTTTCAGGATTAATTTCATTTTTTATGCTTACCTCTTCTTCTTCAAAAAATGTACCATTGTCATGTAAGTTTAATAAATTTTGCATCTCTTGGGTTTTACAATAATCTCTATAAAATAAAAGGAAAATTTATGATTTATTTCAACTTAAAGAATTTATTAAAGAATAATTCACAATGAAATATTAAAAAACATTAAATTTAAAATTAATATTTAATTAATAAATGACCCTTGCAATTTTCATTAGAGTTTTCATTATTAACTTACATTGGCTTTTTCCCTTTTTTATCAATAATATCTTTTTTAGCATGAAATCGTAGAAGTAACTGGACTAATTTAGTCTTATCACTTTCCACTGCTTGGTGTAAGGCTGTTTTGCCTTCATGACCAATTTGATTAACTGAAGCTCCGTTAACTAAAAGCATTTCAGCAATATCATAGAAACCATAGTCAGCACATTCTTGCTAAAAATAAAAATTTATTTGAGTATTGTTTGGTAACTCATATATGCTGTTTTACGATTTATTTTACTTTATTATTTTTCTTATTAGTTATTTAACAAGGCTGAGTAATCCATTATTACTTGATTATAATGATATTGTAAAGGACTTATTTTTGTAAAACTTTATAATAAATAAATAAATAATTACTTACCAATGGTGTCCACTCTGCATAACATGAAGTATTTGGATCTGCTCCTGCTTCTAATAGTTTTGTCACATTTTCTAGGTGTCCCTATAAAGTTTTAAAACTTAGAAAATAAAAATAAAAACTTGTATGTTTTCAAGTACCATATTTTTTTTATTTCTGGCGATGTTTTGATGATATTTTTATCACTTTTTTTTAATCTATTGAAAAATAGAAATAATAATTTGAAAATAATTTGAAAAACTGAGTTGTTTTCCCTCCTTATTTATAATTAAGAATTAAATGAGAAACTGAAGTTAATTTAGATAAAAAATAATTAAAAAGGTTTATAAAAATAACAAACAATATAAAACATGAACAAGGACACCAGACAAAAACATATAGTGACATAGACTTAATGAACATTTAAATGATATAAAAATAATATTATTTAGATTTTATTCTAAAATTAGGTATTAAATAAAAAATTAAATATTTATAAAATCTTCTATTTATATTATTATTTTTAATAAAACTGTGAAATGTAAATTTTAATGCTGGAACAATCATTTAATTTAAAAATTCACCCTTTTGCATTCTTTATGTAGTACTGTTTCTCCATGATGATTTTTTTTGTTAATAATCTTTGGTATACGAAAAGTTGTGACTTGTTCAGTCAATTTCACTCTCTTTGAGCCTTCCTTATGCTTTAAATTTTTAATTCTTTTTCCATTTTTGAATTTGGTAGGTGTTTTGAACTCTGACTCATCTGAGTCTACATTTGAAATTCCACTTTCACTTTTTATAGCTGTATTTGAAGTATTTTTATTGTTTTCAGCCAATGGTAATTCTTTATCTGAGACATTTTCATTGGCTACTGATGGTATTTCTTTTGGTTTAAATTCATTATTTTCACTTGTTTCCCTGCAAAATGAAAGAATCAATATATAGTGCTTAAGATAACTGTTTTTACAATAAATCTGTAAAATAACATAAATAAAAAGAATGTCAATTAGAATAAAATATTTTTGAATAATTTATATTTACCTAAAACCAACTTCTACAGCAATTGTGCAGCAGGCTGTGATTATTTTCTGTATAGTCTCATCTCTTACAATACTCTCATTTTTACAAGGTGCTTCGCATTTAATACATTTTGAAACATTATTATTAATACATGTATTACAAGAAAAGTGTCCGCAAGTTAAAAACTGCTGAGGATCGTGTAAACTTCTCTTGCTGAAAAAAATAAATTCTCAGATATTAATTTTGTATTTTTGTAAAAAAGTACTTACAAAGAATGCAATTAAAAACTGAAAGGCTGCATAGATTTTACCATTTTGAGCAACTTAATACTTTCAAAATTCCTTTTAACGCATCAAATGTTTTTTCCCATTTATTATTCATAATTATAAACTACGTATTTGCATCTCGCGCGTGCTTTTCACGCTCACAACCCACTTAGAAGAAGACGGTTATGTCAGGTTATGTTTTTGCGTTTTATCAACAAACGACTATGCACGGGAACTGTCGTAGTGCTGTGAGACTCGTGGGTGTCCTTGGCACGCGATGTTGTCTGCCGGGGTTTATGATTATGTGATATATGCGATAAGAGAAAAATAAGGTTTGTTCTTGTTAGTTTTTTCACAAAATACTTTAATTTATTTTTGACAAATATTTTCATGATTATAAATGATTTATGCATTATGTGTCAAAACTTATTATTGTTTTGGTATTGTTTAATTTGTATAAAGATTAAAGTTTTTATAAATACAGTTTTATTTAAATGTGACAATTTGGGAATCATGACGTCATAGTTGATCGTCAAACCAGTCAAACCTCGAATGGCTCAGTTGAAGTGAATAGACCTTTTTTTCTATGTAAGGTTAGGATTACCCTGTATGTTTTTCTGAAAACACGTGCGTACGGGATACAAACTCATCCGTGAAAGAAAGATTTTCAATTATTAAATAGTAAATAAATTATTAAAATGGAAGAATCAGAGGTACCTGATACAGCGGATATGAGTGATGAAGAAAATGAAGTTTTCTCGGAAAAGAGAAAGAAAACAGGGAAAAAATCTGGTGGATTTCAAGCTATGGGTCTGAGCTACCCAGTTTTGAAAGGTATTTTGAAACGTGGATACAAAATACCTACACCTATTCAAAGAAAGGTATGATATATATTATATTTTATTAATTTATGTAGTTAATGTATTCTGTAGTAATTGTTTTTATTACTTTAAATAGACTATACCTTTGGCACTTGAAGGTAAAGATGTTGTTGCTATGGCCCGTACCGGAAGTGGAAAGACAGCTTGTTTTTTAATTCCGATGTTAGAAAAATTAAAAACAAGGCAAGCCAAGTCTGGAGCACGTGCTTTAATTCTTTCTCCAACAAGAGAATTGGCCCTACAAACATTAAAATTTCTAAAAGAAATAGGAAGATTTGCAGGATTGAAAGCATCTGTAATTTTGGGAGGTGATAGTATGGACAATCAATTTTCTGCAATTCATGGTAATCCAGATATAATCGTTGCCACCCCTGGTAGATTTCTTCACATCTGTGTTGAAATGGATTTAAATTTAAAAAGTATTGAATTTGTAGTGTTTGATGAAGCTGATAGGTATATAAACTTTTTTTAAATTTATAGTAATTACATGAATTAATATAAATATAGTATTATTATGATTATAGATTATTTGAAATGGGATTTGGTGAACAAATTACTGAAATCACAAACAGGTTACCAGCGAGAAGACAAACTCTTTTATTTTCAGCTACATTACCAAAAGTATTGGTAGAATTTGCCAAAGCAG
The DNA here is from genome assembly GCA_035047165.1 of Ormyrus rosae. NCBI lineage: Eukaryota > Metazoa > Arthropoda > Insecta > Hymenoptera > Ormyridae > Ormyrus > Ormyrus rosae. The sequence continues at coordinate 10,804,392 of JAWWML010000052.1, read as the reverse complement.
GGCTTTCAAATCCAGTTCTTATTCGACTTGATGTTGAAAGTAAGTTGCCTGATGCCTTAAAGCTTAGCTTTATAACTTGCAGACCTGAAGAAAAATTAGCTGTGCTAATGTGTTTATTAAAACACGTTATAAAGGCTGAATCTCAAACTGTGATATTTGCTGCAACTCAGCATCATGTAGAATATATTCATCAAGTAAATTTCTTATTTTATTTAATATCTGCATAGAATTTAAAAATTTGAAAAATTTATTATTAACAGTTTCATTAATATTTATAGATTCTTGATAAAGCTGGAATTTTAAATTCATTTATATATTCAAATTTGGATCCATCAGCAAGAAAAATCAATGCAGCTAAGTTTCAAAATGGAAAAGTTAAAGTTCTTATTGTAACTGATGTGGCTGCCAGAGGTATTGACATACCTCATTTAGATTTTGTTATCAATTTCCATTTTCCTGCAAAGAGTAAATTATTTATACACAGAGTTGGTTGGTAAAAATACTTTTTTCTGGTTCTATCTATTTTTAATTTTTATTAATTCAAGTTTTTTTTGCACAGGTAGATGTGCTAGAGCTGGAAGAAGTGGAACTGCATACAATATTATTGCTCCAGATGAACATCCATACCTTCTGGATTTACATATGTTTCTTGGTCGCTCATTCCGTATAGTGCCATCACATGATTCCACAGATGTTCCAGAAGAAGCAATAGGAAAAATGCCTCAAGGAATGATTGAAGAAGAGCTTTCTGAATTATTAATGTGGCATGAAAATTATACAGATATTGTGAGTCTAATTAAATCAGAATTTTTTCAAATATTGTAATTTGACATATATTTTTTAAAAATATTATTTTAGATAAATATGCAAAATGTATGTAACAATGCTTACCAACAATACGTTCGGTCTAGACCAGCAGCTTCTGCTGAAAGTAATAAAAGAGTGAAAGAATTAAATATTACATTTGCTGGAATTTTACCAGAATTTCGGGATTCTAATAATGCAGCGGGTGATTTAATTTCAAAAATGAAAAATTATAGACCACCAGGAGTAAGTTGAATAAAACAAATATTTATTTGTATAATATGTTTTAAAATGATGGATGTAATTTTTTTATTTTAGACAATATTTGAAATTGTTGCTAAAAATTCTTCAGTTGATTATAAAGTTATGAAGGAAAAGCGAGCATTCCATAAAACTGCCATTATTAATCATCATAGAAAACTTGAAGAAAGAGAAACTTGGTTTGCAGAAAGTAAGTTTTTTCGATACATTATAATACAATAAAACAACGATTCTAATGTACCAATGTTTTAGACAAAGGAGAAACATCAAAACTTCCAGCGAGTAGTAACGACGAAATCAATGAAGCTTTTAGTGAAGTTATTGTTCCAAAAAAAAGGAAAATGGATGATTTATATAAAAATCAAAAGAAAAAGAAGCAAAAAGTACTTAAAGACGAAGAATTTTACATACCTTATGCTGCACCGGATAAACATACTGAAGAAGGGTAATTACAAATTAAAATACAAAACTAAGACGTTTAATATTAACTACTAATTATTTTATTCTTAAACTTTAGTTTGGCTGTTAATTTCGCGACAGAGGCAGAAAAAGCTCATTTAGAATTCACGGCTGATAATGAAGAGTCTAGAAGACTTCAAACGCAAATAAAAAAGTGGGATCGTAAAAAGAAAAAGATGATTACGGTCAATAACGTAAGAAATTTATTTAAAGTGTGGATTACTTTAGAAAAAATATTGTTTACATGTAGTTATCTTTTGTAACTTTAGAATTCAAAGACTGGAAAAATTCGAACAGAATCTGGAGTCTGGATTCCAGCAACTTATAAAACGAAAAAATATTCTGAGTGGAAACAGAAAAATAAAATTGATGCAGCCCGTGATGATATTGACGATGACGATGATCAGGAAAGGGCAGCTCAAATACAAAAATGTAAGTTTTTACATTTTACAATACATTGAATGATCTAATTTATAATTTTAACTGCTTTAAAAGACACCTAAAAGGCTTGTAAAATTTCATTTTAAAAAATTAAATCATAAACGCTCGTAGTACATAATATTTCCGTAAACAATTCTTTAACGTGTTTCACGAGTGACGTCTATTTTAGCTCGATCCCGAAAAAAAATTGTTTTTTTTACAATTAGACTGCTTATTAATGTACAATGTTACTTTCAAAATTATTTCTTTTGTAATTTAAAAAAAAAAAAAAAAAAAAAAACAGCTCCTTTAAAAGACTACAGTAGAAGCTATGTAAATAAATAAAGCAAGCAAGAGAAAAATGAAAGTAAGAGATAAAGTTGATTGCCTTGGTAGACGACCGACTAATTGGTTTATTCGACTAATAAGGGTAGAGTTTATTTTTACCCTTACGTGTCCATGGCACTAACTGCGAATTTGATTGAGTAAAGCACGATCCGCTTGTTAAGTGCAGGAAGAGAGTCATTGATCTATCAGTAGGTCCATATCGTCGACCGAATATTCTATGCAATGCGCTCTGCGTGCACTCGTTTTATCGAACTCGTTGAGATGCCAACGGCAAATTAATTTCTTTGGTAATTGAATTGCAGAGTTGATTTGGATATGAAAAGAAAAGGTTTCAAGATTTAACCAATACTGCAATTCTTTTGATATTTAAATAAAATAAGAAAATTAAATTTATAAAAAAAGCAAAATAAGCCAAATATCTTTCTTATTATATAGAAAAATTATGAATAATATTTAAATTTAAATCTTTTACTTAAAAAAATGTTAATCAGGATTTATTTTAGTTTTAAATAAAACAAAAATCTCAATTATACGGAAATCGTGTGCTTAAAAGGAATTCTCGCCCAACAACTTTCAAAAACTTAAAAAAAATAAAATAAAAATCGAAAACTCCGACATTCAAGTTTTTTTTTCAAGATTCAATTTATTAACTATCTTGTAGTATTTTTTCGAAATAACATTTTTTTCCGAATAACTTTTCATATAGGTAACTAATATATCGTAATATATGAATCGATTTCTTTTTCAGTGCAAACATCGGCGAACACTCATTGGGCGAGACACAATCAAAAAATGAAGGAGAAACTGCAAGTCAAGAGCGAGTTGAAGAAACCTGAACAAATATTGAAGGAACGAGAACAACTCGAAAGGCGACAAAGAAGACACGGTCGTAAAAAAGGTGGTGGCGGTGGAAAAGGACGAGGGAAGAAGGGCAAACGCTAGGATCTAATCACAACGTATAGACTAAGACTGTATGATATATAATTATAATTTTATTAAATAACCGTTAAATAACTCTTGTTACTTTAATAAAAAAAAAAGGCCTCGAAATCCTGCTTTTTTTATTAATACGACACTCGTAACAGTTACAGATCCTGTTGCCATCCAGTCTGGTCACTCTTCTGCTTATTTCATGCACTTTCTCGTAGTTTCGCGTCCTCAAGGCCAGTCGCAAAGTCAGCTGCGAATTGCGCAATAGCGGTAACGATATATGCAGACTGAGTGTATAGTCGAGCGCTATGCGCGGTTTGGTACGATCGTGGAATCGGCGCGTACGCAATATGCTTTCCACGCTTGCCGCTCACACGCATTTATTCACGCAGGGGAAGCCCCTGTTTATGGTCACTATTATTATACCTGTCGCGAAAATTCCTATTCTTCCGACTTTTTCCGCGTCACGTGCTGCGAGAGCCGCTACTATTATCGAATCAAAGCAGTGGAAAAGTTTCGTATTCCGGGAATTTGCAAGCCTTTTTCGTCGGAGATCACGGAATTATGTTCGAATGTAAAGTAGATTTGAATTGTTGTGCAATTTAAGAGTTAATGGAAATGCTTTCTAAAATGTTCGACCGAACGTTTTTTGCGAGGTTTTCTCTGTGTTGATAATAGTTGCAATTTCAAAGTATCAGTTTGAATATTCCATCATTTTGTACTTTATTCTTATTATAATAAGTGCAACTATGTATTAAAAAAACATTTTTTATTTCATGTTGTTAGAAATTAATATTAAAAAAATTCTTGATGCCTTAATAACCAGAGTTTTTAAAAAGTCATTGCTGATTTTCCTTTATTTTGAATTCAATGTTCAAAGAAGCTTGAATAAACATCTCAGCAATTATCTCGTCAACGACTCGCAAGAAGCGTATAATTGAAAGAAAATCAATTATAGCCAGACTGCGAAAAAATGCTGTTTAGAGCAAAACAACTAGAATCTTTTTCAAAATAAATGCACCTAGAAAACAGCATCTTTCCTTCAAAAGCGTAAAATTCGTTCTCCGGCGCGTCAGAGAACTGAATGTTTACAACGTAGCAGGCGAGATCTACCGAGTGTGTTTTGGCCGGCGCGTCACGTTGATCCTCTTACAAGGGTCTCGAGCGGAACGAGGCTAAAAAGACAGGCTCTCAAAGCCGAATGCGACTCATTTTGCGGCGTCCCGGAATTTCTGCTTGCTGCAGCGCACAAAGAGGCAGGCTATAAATTCCTCGGGCGCAAGTGTGCGCGCTTCCTCGGAATTCCCTGCGAGAGAAAAGTCTCTCTCACGCATGTCAAAGGGGCCTTTTGTGCGGTCCGCCGTTCGCGCGTTTCTGGACTGCGACGACGTAAAACGTGCGTGCTTACGGATGTTATATCGAGGCTACCGCTGCTGATCGATGTCGACTAATTGACTGATGCGTGCTTACAGACGAACGCGCGACTTTCAGAAGCCCGAGAAGTCACGCTGCGACGATTATACACCTGCATTGGTGATTTTCTTTCTTGCTTTGGTAAAGTTCACGTCTTGGAAAGTTTCGCATTGCTTAGTGACTTATTTGCGAGATTGACTGGAATTTTGATTAATTATTCGTTGATCGATAAAATCTGAGGAGCTATATTTATCCACGTCGATTCCCCTTTAGGGTATGCAAATTATCCATGTATTTAGGTTGAATGTATAGCCATTGACTATGTAGGTACATAAGCTGCTTATCTTAGGTTTATTTATGTAATGATTGTAACCAGACTCGCTTACTGGAAAGGGATTTCTTCGTTTGAATCTTCTAAATGCATTTTCTTTGAAAATTAAAAAAGTTTTGATGCTTGCACATAATTTATTAAAACAATGAATAAATTAATATTTAAATTGAAGAAAAAGCTAAAAAACAAAGTACTTTAAATGCATAACAAGTTCTAACTTTAAAACATGCAGCTTTTCGAAAATAACATCAAAACTTTTTTCAGTTTCACTCGTGGAGAAAACTCGTGTCAAAAATTCAAATTAACTTTTCCCAAGCGTCCTTCAAACGGTAAACATATCGAAAAAAAGTTAACTTCGCGCCGGAAAGTATTTTCGTAAAAATCCTGGGCGAAAATGTTGTCTCGCACCGTATTCTTTCTCTTGCCGTATGGCCTTGAGCATTTGTAACGCGCGTCTGCACATCACGAATGCGGAACGCGCGAGAGAGGCGAGAGACCGTCAAAAAGCCACGGCGCAAACCTAAAAAGAACAACAAAGCCGCGGAGAGGCGAACCCGCGAGAGGCGCGCCGACTTTGCTGCGCAAAACTCGCCGAGCCGAATTAAATGTGAAAAAAAAAAAAAAAAACACTCGCACGTAGCTTTCACGCGCGCGGCGCTCGCGTTGCAGCTCCGCGTTTTCACGAGGAAATCTTATTTCGCTTTCTGATTTCGAGCCGACACTGAGTTATATGCTTTCCGTGTGTTATACCCGCACAGAATTCGAGAGCGCATCCCGGCCGGTGTTAGGGGGGGTTGGATTTTCTTTGACGCGTACTTTTCAGAAGCCGAAAAGAGTCGCGGCTGAACCTCGGCTGTGTAAGCCCGCCGGGGATATACAGTTTACGCAGAGAGACTCGGGCAATTTAGACGATGGAGATGAAATAATTTTAAATTTAATAGGCTTACGCTGCAACATTTTGAGGGAAGTATATGAGCAGCGAGCTCTACTGCGGTTTTTATTTCAAGCGCCACTCGTTTGCGTTAGAAAGTCCGGGGAAGATAAATCAAGGTAATTTACTTTCAGTTTAACTTCGAAAGAGAAGAATCGAAATTAATAATATTTAATAAGTTCTTTTCTCGATTCTCCAGTAATAAATCATACTACACGTCCAGGGAACTGATAAGTGTGGATAACGGGCACTTAAAGTGCTTTGAAGCATATAGTAGGTATAATTATGAAGATTAATGCTTCATTGTAGCAGTGTATACTTTAGAAAGTTTCCCCCTTATCTAGCTGTTTAACGGCGCTGACACATCGAAGCTGGCTGTCTCAATCGTTCTAGAAAATCGTTCCTCCAAAAGGTTTAAAATCCTCGGTTACGCTGAATTTTTATGAATCAACCCGTTCCACATATGAGCAATACAGGCGATCCAATATGTTTTATTTGCGCATTACGCACTCGAGCGTATTTTCCATCAACTCGTAAAGAAAATAAAAAGAGAATTATCTCACGCTTCGATTTAGATCGAGCGCAACTCAGATTTTAAGGCGAATTAGCACCGCGGCGCGTTTCCATTTCCTGCGGCGTGTTGCGCAAAAGGATTTCAATAACGAAAGCCTCGCGACTGCAAAACTATAACTATCATTACAACCACATAAGAGACTGGGGAGCCGGAAGCGCAGGGAATCGGCTAATATTATAAATTTGTCGAGCCGATCACGCGTGCAAAGGCTGTGCGCGCCGGTATATGTATAAATCAAGATAATCTATCTCGGGCGCGCGGAGATTGTCAAATAAGTTTTCGCAGCCGCGGAAAAGCTTAAAAACGCAATTTTCCCGCTCGCCGAGACGCGACGACGACGTCGGCGGCGGGGTCTTTCAGCCATGAATAATATATTGCGCAGGGACCTTTTACGAGGCTCGACTGCAGCGGCTAAAGTGCACAATTAATAATCCGTGCATTTGGCAATTCGGACTTTCACCCGCGGGTGGGCCTTTATAAACGCGAACAAAGAAAAAAAAAAATAATCAGGCGGCCGCGTATCGCGATCGAGGCGATCTAATAAGCGCGCGTTCTTTTTTTCGCAATCGACGCGAGTTTCGAGCGTGAACGTATATTGTATAAGTATGGGTATGAACCCTTCGGTTTGCGCAAAGGTTTGCGAGATTTTTGCTTGGGTAAAGTTCGGGGAAGCGGAGCTGAATTGTTGAACCGGCATTGTTTCAAATAAATTCACTGCGACCGACTGGAACGAAATATAATTTTAGGTTTCGTAAGGAAACGAGGAAATGAAGGAAACTTTCAATTTATTTTGTGAACGTGAGACGAAAATTTCGAACGTTATAGAAAATTAAGTGGTCAATAAAAATTCGACGTTTTGCTTCACAGCTTTTAGCTTTAGATTGAAAATTGGCATTTGACTGTTCGACTCATAGGTGTCGCTAGTAGTCTTTCTCTTTGCGTCTTCAAACAGTTCAAACACGCAGACGTGTAGAGAATTATTCAGCCTTATGCAATTCAAAACAAAGGTAAACTTGTACACAAACTAATGTACCCGTCGAATAGACTTCAAATATCTCCTCTTATTCTTACAAGCTTCTAAAACTTTTCTCTAAATAAATAACATTACGTAATCTACTTGGATTACATAAGTTGCGAGTAGAAAAAAAAGTAAAACCCCGAATCTAAAAATTTTCAGCCAACTAAATGAATTGAAAATTATATTAGAACCGTTACTTTAAATCTACCTCCGAGAAAACATATTTTATCCCACAATAAATTCCAGTTCGTTACTGTTTAATAGAGTGTAAAATTGCTCAATAGTTTATGCAGACATCAAGTAAATATAACGACTGCGCTTAGTTTCTCCCGATTTTTATCGATCAGCTAACGAACTTTTACGGAAAAAGATTCGTACTGTAAGCGGATTTTATCAAGGCTCTGTTGCCATTGACCCTCTCCTCTTAGAAAGTCTGCAAACAAGTTTACACTGCAATTCTCTCTCTTTAATATATATAGCCTCTTTAAAAGTACTCACGAAAAAAGAGTCGAGCGTTTTTACGGGAAGTTTTAATGGATGGTCATTGGTTATAATTGCGGCGTGAAAATACGATTGAACACCGCCGGCAAGTCCGCTTTATGGTGATTGTAATCTAGTCGTTATCGGTATCTTTAATTGGCGCACCGAGCTGTTATAAACTGTAAAATTATTTTTCTGTCAAATTTTCTTTCTTTGATAAGGGGGTAATTTATTCGATACGAGTTTAAAATTGAAAATCGCTTACCGAGAATTTCTTTAAATTTCAGATTTATTTATATATTTTACGTTTGTATTAATAATTCATGATTGACTTTTTTTTTTGTTACGACGGAAAAGAGTGAGAAAAAAATATAAAGGTCGCCAATAAATATGTATAATAAATATATGCGGTTTGCATAATAAATTTTTCATTTTCGAATCTCCATTTTTGCTTCATTTAAATTCGGTCGTAAAATCAAATTTTAATTAAGTCACGCGCTGAAAGTACGTATGTTCGGCTGAGAGTCGTTTTAAAACGTCATTACATTTTTTAATCTTAAATACTCAACTGACGTAGATCAAAAACTTTTCTATTTGCTTTTACATTGAAAATAAGACAAAGCAATTACTGGTATTCTTTTTAAATATAAAGCAGCTGTTATTGTTATGACTTCAGTAATAGCTATGTGGTTAAAGAAAATAAAAGAATTTCTCGGAATGTAGGAAAGCAGCTTTTAAAAGGCCAAGAAATCATTTTTATAGAAAAAGTTCAGATAAATGAAACTAGAGTATATTTTTAATTTATATTTTTAAATAATCGAACTCGAAAGGGTTGTTTAACGATTAAAAAATTGTCTACTTCTTTGATAGTAATTCAAAAAATTTGCCAAAAAAACTAACTCTTCATTTTCAAAATTAGGTCAAAATACGTATGCTACTTACGAAAAAGGTTTTGGTGTTGGATACAGTCCAAATTTTTTCATGAGAAACATCACTAAATTACTAGTGCTTCAAAGTACAATTTTCAAAAATAGCCAAATTGGAATTTGGCTATAAAATAGTATAAAAACTGACCTTTTTTACATCAAATGAAAGTTTCTAGTCATGTTATTCTATTTCTATAAAATATGTAGATATTTTTGAGTTATAGCAAGCAGAAATTACTGCTTCTTTTATTATGATGTACATAATAGACATTTATGATAAAACAACGACATAAGTATTTAAAAAGCAGGTAATAACCAAGCCTTTAAAATTATATTAGGCAATTGCAAAGCTGAAGACGGCTTTTTACTCCAACTATTTGACTTTGCCAATTTCACGCACATTGTACATAAATTAACGCGCACTTGCGCTACTCAAACAGTTTCACCGCTATTTTGACACGCTTCCTGAAAATACCGTCCGAACGTCGAGCCACCTTATACTTAAAATAATTCTCTAATAATCAAACACAACCCAATTCAATATTCCGCATGCGATTAAAAGTTTATCGACACCACTCGAGTTCGATTACCATATCAGCGCTGAGGGGGGGATCCAGCTAATTTGAATCGACAAATCTTCCGACACGGCCTGAAATTAGAATAGCGCGCTAAAAGCGCGTGCAGCCGTTGCTGTCCGTCCATAAAAATCAATCGAGCCTCGCGCGTCGCAAACACACCACTCTCGTTCGCATGCCTGGCGTGCCTGAGCGCGCGCCGGGGCAGGTTCAGCGTCTCTCGTCGTCGCATTCCATGGGTAGCATCGCAATGAGCGCAAGTGTCATAATACGGCGATCGGATCGTCGTTCTACCCACACGCGCAGAGCCAGAGAGACACCTGTAGCGGCGGACGGGGGCTAATCGCGCGCGACTCGCTCGCGCCAACGTCTCTCTCTCTCTCTCTGTCGAGGACGGCCGCTAAAAGGAGTGAAAGGACCCGTGACGTAACCGCGCCGGCAGAGCCGTTTCAGGCTCTCTCTCTCTCCCACTCGAGCGAGTCCTAATCGCCGGCCGTGAACCAGTTCGCCGGATGATGGACCGGAGACAGGTGAATGCTGCTGCGTCCGTTGGAGCCTTTTTTCCCCTCTGCCCCTACGGAGAATAAGCTTTGCAGTGGGTCACCGTGGCGAGCGGGGTAGCTCGAGGAGGAGCTTCGAGAGAGGTAAACAGGATATTTGTTTCCATTGAGAATGGAGGACCGACCGACGGCGGGGGATTGACGTCACTGAAAAAAAAACTGTTATATGGGCACTTAACAGTGACGCCATTCAGGAAGATGCAGATTGTATATTTTGAAGTCGTTTTCGCGGGGAGGGATTACTTATCTCACGGAAAACTTGGTCGATAGGAGTGCAATGTTTACCTTATGAACAAATATTTATAGAGGTGGTATTTACTTCTAAAATATTTTTTTTTTAGATTTTTTACATTTTTTCTTATTTTTTTTTTTAAAGTAATATTTACAGTTTTTATTTAAAGACAGTAATTTCAAGTGTAATAAAAACATATTTGATCTTTTGGTGTTTCAAATTGTACGTTGTTTATTTAAGTATAAAACCTCCAGTTTAGGTAACACCAATAATAGACACTACTTTTCAACAGTAGAAACTGCCTTTGATCGTTGCAATTCATCATTTCAATTGAACAATTTGTAACCGGGGTTGCATGCAAGGAAACAATAACAGTAGTTTAAACTGCATTAAAGAGCTCTTTTTTTTCAAACCTCGCGATGGAACTTGAAATTTTCCTTCTTCGTTTAAGCCTACTGCAAGAGCCGCTTATCGACATTGCCATCTCTCCAAGTTCAAATACATAATGGTAAAAAAAAAAAGAAACTCCCCACGAAAAGCAAAAAGCCAGCCTGAATAGAACATCCGTCTTGGCTTAGCTCGTTGAAAAATCGAGCGCGCGGCCGATTACCAGCGGCGGCGGCGGCGGCGGCGGCCTCGTCGAAGAAACTACGCTGCGGCCGCTTCATAAACACAATGTAATCGCAATAAATGGGTTCAGCTTGTTTCCTGCGCGTCGCGCGGCGGCCTCCTTCGCGTCGCGCCGTTCATCTTTATTGCGCCGGCCGGATTAAGCCGCGAATCGGCTCGGTGCAATGACCATCGTGGCATAAACGCGGTCACGAGGCAGCTGCCAGCCGCGCCAGGACTGGACCGGCGGCTGAACGCGGGAGAGAGAGCAGCTGCGGCCGATCGGAGACTGCATTTGTGGATATGCGAGTGGGACCTTCCTTTTTTTTTTTTTTTTTTAATTTTTTTGAAAAATTAACCGTCGTTGAACCTTCGCGGAGGTGGGGGAGGAAAGTGAAAGGGATATCTGGCGCTTCGACGGGTGCTGATGGATGCTTGGTTGTTTAATGTAGGCTCGTTTTTTGCGGCAAGTAAGAGCTGGTTAGTTTGTTTTTATAAATGAGATGATTGCGAGGCTTAAGTAATAGGAGCATTTTCAAAGAATAAAAATAGCAAATCGATAAAAACGTATTTTTTCTTTCTTGCTTTTTAGTTTCATGAATATTAAAACGTTGCAGAAGAAAATGTTTTTCCGATAGAGAATTAACGGCGATTTTAATTAAAATTTTCTCAGAATTAGTTTAAGTAACTTTTTATCCGAGCTGCTATACGTGCATACCAATATTTTTCAATAGGTTAAATGCGCGTAGCTTTACGATTAAAGTTTATGTAACGTTTTTTTTTCCTATGTAACAGAATTATTTTGAACGTACGTATACTGTTCCAAATGGAAGTTTACAATAACAATTAACAGTGGTAGGTAGATTGGCACAATAACTTTGTTTTTAAAAGCCAAAGAAAATCGTTGCTGTACAGTCTTAAAGTTTAAAATAACGGCACCGGGTAAATTTTCCTTAACGAGTGCATACTCTCATTAACATATTATCATTTACATAACCAGTAAATAATCAAAGCCAAGTGATTTACAGAGCGTTTTTACGCAAATGCTAATTTCATCTTGAGGAAAATTTAGTACCCCCCGTTTAATTAAAAATACTCGCGCAGGCTTCGGCAAAAGTGATCGAGGAAAATAATCCTCCGTTTTGCTCCCCGCCGCCGTTTAAATATTCATCTTTCACTCAAAGTCAAACCCGCAGAAGCCAAAATCTCCCCCACCGAAAGCGTAACTCGAGCCCGAGCAGCCTATGTGTGTATAACCATATCGCCAATGAAAACTGACGCGTATGTACGCGCAGCGCAAACGTCCAGACGCGAGCGACACTATAATATACCGTTCGCCGACTCGGTCCGAAATTAAGTAAATCAAATTAGAGAGCGAGAGCCGCGACGAGGAGGAAGGAAAAGGGCGGCCACATAAATAGTCCCATAAAGAGCGAGCCTCCCTGAATCAGCGGCCGCCCCTTTCAGAGCCCAATAAATATTCCCCCGCGACTCTCTTTCTCTCTCTCTCTCTCTCGGCACCGAGTCGCTCTCTCACGCGAGAAATTGTATCACGCGAGGACTCGGTGCGGATATACGTATACGAAGGGCCGCGCCTCGGTCTTTCCTCCTCTTTTTTTTTTTTCACTCCCACGCCCTTGACTGGCGGCGCGCTTCCTGCGTTGACCCCGTCGTGTCTGCTGACGCTCGGCAGACTGGAACGCGAGTCTTAATTCTGCTTGCTTCTTCGGCTGCTTCCTTCGGTCTTTGTTCGCGGAGTGTGGCGGCGACTGCCGCACTGGTTGCTCTGGTTGGCTGCTGCACGCGTGGGTCGTGCAGTTTACAGGTGCAAGACCCTTTTATTATCGCGATTTGTTAGTTTTTCCCCTTTATTACGGGCGGATTCGGGGAGTTTTTATTGTTCGACAGGAAATTCCCGGGTAATTGCGGCAATTTGTTGGAGTCGTCGAAATTATACGTTGAATTAGATTTAAATCTTGGAAGGTTTTTAGAATTTTTAGAATTAATAGCGAGAACAATTTTCTAAGTGGATTTAGCAAAGAATTTTAATCAAACATTAGCTTTGCAAGTAATGAAAGATCCAACGATAGATGTATCAGTTCCTATTGTGTAAACTTCGATATTACATACACGTGAAAATCTGATCTGATATTTTTTCACTTACATTAGTGCAGATAATAGTTTCGATAAATATTTAAACGCTTTACTTATCCTTTTCGTCAAATAACTCAACAAACGAAACATTTTCATTTTGCATTTTCAACCGAACACTGCAGCAAAGCTTTCATATCCGTGAAAAAAAATGTTTTTGATTTCCTCAACAGGCGCCGTATAGCTCAGCCGAAGACACACACGTAATTCCATCAGACATCAATCTACATTACTCCCGACACTCATCAATACTCCGATAAACTCATAAAGAATCGATCGCGGCCGTAAATAAAGCAACTAGAACGCTCTCCGTTCCGCAGAGGAGCAAAAAAAAAAAAGAAAAAAAAGGCGAGCGGAGCTCTTTTACATAACGCTTCCTCCCTTCGTAACACGCGGAACGGACAAATCGGCCGTTAAGATATTGACCCGAAGGCTTTAAGCACGGCTGCAATTTGCTTTGGAATACCTACACGCAGCCTGGGGTAACAGTTAACGTGTACACACGCAGGAGACATCGCGCGGCGGATAATTAGGATCCGAGTGCTCATTTTGAATGCAATTAGCGATATGAGAGAGCGTTGCGTTAGCCGCGGCCTTTCTTTCAGGCGACTCCGAAAAAGGGAGCTTTAATTAGTGCCGAGTCGAGCGTCTTTGACCTCTTGCGTAATGTTTAAAGAGCTGTGCGCACTGTCGACTTTTTTCGTAGGTTGAAGGGGACGAATTTTTTTTTTGATTTCGTTCGAATTCGCACGCAGAAATCGCTCTTGAATTTCGAACGCGCTGAATAGACAGACAAGTTTACAAGGCATATCGTAGCAGAGATAAAACTACGACTGGCCAAAAAAAAGTCATTAATAATTCACCGGCGGATCGGGCTTTTTACAAGCGATGCTTATCTTCCTCGCATCCTCTGGAAGAAAAAAAAAAAAAACAGAAAGCGCTGCGCGTACTCGCAGCATAAAGTCGTAATAACACTCGTTTCACGCTCGAGTGTTTTTTGAAATCGCGCGAACGAAAAAAGAGCAGCTCGCCTGGCTCCCGGCCAAGTAAAAAAAAAAAATTGTTTTCCCACCCCTCGGCGGGCTGAAAAGGCGATAAGACCGCCTCTCGAACCTTATCGCCGCTGCCTCGCGTCGATAAATACACAAAGGGACTCTACGGCTTCGGGCTTCAAACTTTTATTGTCCGCGACTGCTCTCGACGGAATGCAGTGAATCACACGCCGCGCGCGCGAGATTTCTCAACGATAGCGTCATCCCGATGCTCCACATGATATTAACAACATAGCCGCGGCTGCTTTCGCGGGAAAAAACGCGCGAGGATACGATGATTAATCGGCGGCGATCGCTTTCGATCGGATGCATTTCCGAGGATCATTAGGATTATAAACCAGGGTTCGCTCTCGAGTCGAGCTCCGGAGGAAAGTGTAATGAGGAGAGGCCGATTTCTCTGCGAGAAGAAAGTTGTATATGTATTTTTACGGCTGGACTTGCGGACGCGCGGCGACGACGCTTTTACTCGACGGAGTCCGCGGCCGATTTGAGAAGACACGCGGCCGATGGTCCGGGAGGTAAACATCGAGGTTAATTCCTGCGAGTTTAATAGAGCTCGAGCGGGTTTTTTTTTATAGAAGTTTATATTTAGTATCGAGCGTTATAAAAAATTATTGAGAATTTTTTTTAACGATTGCTTCGCAGAGGATATCTAGTGCGGTGTGTAATTACGTAAGGCAGACGAGATTTTATTTATTTTTCAATGTTGTAGGATTCTAGAATATCAGTTTCTAGAATTCTATAGCTATAACTGAAATTCTTGAATTTTTTTAGCAAACTTTTTATTATAAAAACAATTAAAATTATCCAATTTCAAAGAGCACACCAAATATTTTAATTAAAACAAAAATTCGAGCTTAAATATTCAAAGATAAATTATTGTAAAGTATTAACATGTCTCCAGTACTGAAAATTCATTAATAAATGAAAGAAGCGTAATTCTGCTTAACTCGTCGAACGATAACTTTTAGTTTTTATTCTCTGATGAATTACACTAAAATGTGATTTATAACGAAAAACCATTTCCTGCGTTGAATAATTAATCCTCTCAAATCCTCGTCCCATCAGGTGTTTCTGCGCAAAAAATTGATATTTCCTGCAAATGTATAAATTTACTGCTCTCCGTCATTTTATTTCGTTTTCATGGCCCATCAATTATGAAAACTCGCCGGTTTAACTCAGAATTTTAAACCTGCATTTCTTTGTACTGCATAAGAACTATATTTCAAGATTATGCTTCTCTTTTAATTCCTTCGATGATCGTACGTCTATATGAAAATGGATTATTCAGTTAAATCTTCTACTTCTCGATTCTCGCGTAATTTAGTCTAAAATAACCATTTTTAAATTCAAATTTTATTTCGTCACCGTCTTGCTCAGACCGAGTTGCTCACGCTAAATTTTTAGAATCGGCAGAAAATAAATCTCGTGAGCATATACAGCAACAATTGGATACCCTTCGTATCGCCGAGGATGAATCATGAATTCTAAGTACCTGCAGCAAACTAAGCTCTGCCTCAAAATTACAATAAATAAGGCTAATACAAACGACAAAGGTTTTTCGGATTACGTTATCGGAAAACGCGGCAATACACGCCTTTCCACATAATAACATTTACCTGAAACTTTCCGCGGAGTCCCCACGAAGGCTGACTCATTTAGTTTGAAATAATAAAACTCGCGCTTGTCTCGTTCCCCAGCATACAAGCGAACGAGTGAAACACACAGCGGCAGCGCGCCGCGCGCGTAAGTACGCTATCGATTTTCACAAACTCGCGCGCGCCTAATGGCAGGACACGCGACGATGCAAATCGTTTTATCGATAAGGCCGGCCGCGACGGCGGCGTCTCGGCAAGTGCGAAAAAAGGGTTGCGCCACGCGCGCGGAAAGGCGAGACGGGATAAGGATTTGGGATTTGGGTATATTCGAAAGAGAGAGAGAGAGCTGGCGGATGGATCGAAGGTGAGCTTGGAGGTGTTCGGTGCGCCGGGAAGATTTTTAAACGAGTCGCCGAGAATATTGGGGATGGCGAAGGAAAGTCGGGATCAGGGCTTTTACGGCCAAGTCGGTTTTATCGGCAGATAAATAAGATAAGAACTTTTGGCTCTTAAAAAATATTGGGATTTTTCGAGATATATGTATTGGAGATGTAACCTTGTGATTTCTGAGTATTTTAAAAAGAGAAATTTTCTATAATTATCGTGAAAATTCTTGAATTAAGAGCGCGAAGTATATAGATTTTATTTTTATTTTCCTTAAAATTGAGAAAGAAAACAAACGCGAGGACATTATCTTTATTTTATCAGATGGACTTATAAAAAAACGGTGCGCTACACGTTCTGGAATGTCCGACTATATAAGCCCTGGCCATATGATAATTTCCTATCGCATCCGCGTTTAAAAAAATTTTGTTTCTTCCACCCGATAACTGACACCTCTCTAAATACACACGACACTCGAAAATAATTTTCGACTTCCCTCCGCTCTGCACTGAAAAAAGCAGCTGCAATCTCACAAGTAAATAATAAAGAACGGAGGAGGAAGCCTCGCTAATATTCTCCTCGCTAAAAAATCCGCAGCAATCTAAAATGTTTTCGGGCCGGCTCCGTCGCTCTCAGACGAAAGCGTTAGTCATGCTCTGAAATTAGAAGACTGGAGCTGCGCGGAGGCTATCAGTTGCGAAGCCGCGCACAACCTTGCAGCGAAAGAGCTGCGAAGAAATGATGCGGACTTTAAGCGTCACGCGACTCGTTTCGACAGAGAGAGAGAGAGAGAGCGAGAAAAACGGCGAGAGAGCCAAGCCTTTCTTTCGGGGCCGAACTCTTTTGTCGACGTCGTTTGACGAAAGAGCTACTGCCAAAGGCTTCGGCGGCGCTGCAGCGATTTATCGATGATAGTCACGGATCGCCGGGGATTATTAATGAGATAAAAGCGGCCTGTCTTTATGTGGCGTTACGAATGATTTAGGGAAAGGAGCTGGTAGCGTTTTCGAATGTGATTACGAGTCACGAGGTAGAAAGTCTTGCAATTTAAAAAACGCGCTGTTTTGGAGAAACAACATGGCGTTGTATCGTTAATTGGACATTCTTTTTTGCTCCGTAATACGGAGTATTTCCTAGACAGCCATTTTAATTCTCATTTTTATTTAATAATGGTCCTGATACTGCGCCTCGGTTGCAAATATCTCGGCTACAAAAACTGTCAGACTAGACTCAATTTCACTTAAATGCTTAATATCGCGTTATTTAACTTGCAGCTGAAAAGGATGATAATTTTAGAACAAAATTTAATTTGATTTTTTATACACGATTGGGCTGTAAATAAGATGTTCTTATTTTCGAATATTGTCTGAGAATCTCTAAAAAATAAAAGAATAAAGTATTTGCCGAAGTCTACTTTAAAAAATCGCTTCCTCTCTCAACTAATGACACTAAAATACTATATGCTTTAAAACCTCTCGCCTCTATTTTTCCCCGAAGACCGAGCTCAAAACGTCTCTGCAAAAAGAACGCTAAGAAAAAAGCCGGACGAGCAAACTCGCGGGCTCGGGGCGTCATCCAGCAGATATATACACGTGCCGATCGTTACAGGTGTTCTTTTTATTAGTATTTGGGAAGGCCGTCGGCAGCGTAACGCCAAAAGCCTGCTGGCGTTCGCGTCATCGGAAAGTACCGTCTGCGCTCCGCGGACTGTGTAGTTTTCTTTCTTTCTTTTTTTTTTTGCGAGCCGCGCTGGCAACAATGTCGGCGGGCGGGGGAGAGATCTCGAGAGCCGCGCGCCGCGCTCGCTTCTCTCCGCTTCTTTTTGCATAAGATGCATTGCAGCGCTAGACATCAGTTTCCGTAATCGAAATGGCGAGAGAGGCCTCTCTCGGCTTCCCCGGTGCAACGCCCCGGCAGCTTTTCTTCCGCGCGGAATGGAAGTGCTGTGCATTCGAGTGATAAGACGGGCCGCCTATTGAATATCTGCTCGATGCTGGCTTCTTTTTTTCTTTTTTTTTTTCGCTTTCCCGGAGCATTTCTATGTTTGCATTAGCGTCGATTTCGTCTGGAGGAATTACGACTTTGGAAATGGATGCAGCTGCGACGACGGGAAAAGGCGTTATTTCGGCGTTCGCATTATGCGATTGGATCGGTTTGAATCCTGATTTATTAAGCTTTGCCGGGCGTATTTTTAGAGTGCTCAATAATTATATCATCGTTGTAGAACGGAAAATGAGAGCAGCTCGCAGGGAAACACGAGGCGCGATAAGGCCGGTCTGAGCCGCAGCTATTATCTTTCATTATTAACCGTTGACTCTCGCGGCAGTTACATTATTTTAGAAACTGACGTATTTATGAAAACGACTAATCCGCGAGAGGGCAATTAAAGATTTAGTTCACGGCGCTCGACTAGCTGCGTACTCGGAGAAATACAGAAATCGACTACATAAATTAAGCAATTAAGGCGCACCTACAGTATTTCTAAAATAAAGAGTCTGAAGTCAAGGTTGAGTTAAAGTTAACGGAAGTTATTAAGAGCACGCTAAACCGAGTGTTCTTACGACTTCCTTGTGTTTAGCTTTATTGTTATAACGTCATTTTTGTGTGCTTTTAATAAAACAGATTTCTTCATTTTTCAAAGTGTGCCACAACTATTATTCTCCAGTTTCGCTCTAATTTAATAAATTCAACATCTGGTCGTCTCCGTTTCAAACCGTTAAGCGTACAGTTTAAAATTATCAAATTACTTTTCTAAAAGTTCCAAATACCGAATGCTTAAAAACCGAAGGCAGTTTTCGTTCAAAAAAAAAACCCAATTCAATGGTCCATCCGCACCACTCGGCATTTACAAATAGTCGTAATCACCAGTGACAGGTCAAGAAAGGCACTCGATCGACCTACATAGATCCCAGCGGGCATCGAGCGAATCTGACTAGAAAAAAAAAAAAAAAAAAAACTAGCCGAATATCACTGGTGACGCAGTCGGACGGGGGGCGACAAAGAAGCGCGGCGCGGCTCGGCGATACAACTCGGGCTTTGGCGGTGTCAGCTGCAGGCCGCCCTCGGCGCGTCACGGGACGTGAGTCATTACGCGCGATGTCTGCGGGCGCATTATATACGATATAAACGCCGCGCGCGAGGGCTGCGATCGGCTGCCCGTCTTTTTTTAAAACTCTTCCGTTCATTGGCCGCGCTCGCCCGTGGTTCCTTTTAAACCGGCCGCGTAATTTACGCATTTGTCGACGGGTGAGTGGGCAGCTTTCGATCCGCCGTACGCGGCCCCATGCCAATTGACGGCGATGCGCCGCCCGCTTGTAGGCCGGTTTCTGCCGCTCTGCTATTTGCTCGATGGCATGACGAGGGAGTTCGGCTTTGGAAGGAGCGGAATCCGGGGGGGGGAGACTTCTGCACTCCGTTCGGTTTAGTTATTTTTCCATTTGCCGATTTGCGAGAAGCAATTTCCATTGGACGCTCGAATTTTCGGCCGAGTTTGAGAGTTCCTCTATAGTTTCGGGTGGAAAATTTAGCGGTAGATTTTGCTGAATGATTTTTTTGTCGAATGAAAGGAGCTTAATTCATGCATATTTACAACCTGACATGTATGTTTCAGGGTAATAGAGATAGATAACGGCGCTTTTTTATGCCAGTCCTATTAATACCGCGGAAAATTGCGACGACGTTTTAATATGAATGTCAATAAAGTGCATGAATTCTTAAAAATTCGGTATACATTCTGCAAGTCGAAATTTTTATATTCAACAGTAACGTGTATTTTGTTGCAAATTTAATTGCACACCTGCAGGTATACATATATATATTGTCAGCAAATATTAAGTAATTTACGAAACCGCTTAAAATACTTTATTAAATTTATAACTTTCAACAGTTTTTTTCCTACCAGCGTATGCCGTAATGCTAAAAAAGAAATTATGTCACCGACTACTTTCAAAATTTCATTCTACCGCTCTACATTCACTTTTAGGATCAGTCGTTAAATTTAACTTAATTAAAAATTCATTAAAGCCGCTTTTATCTGATCTGCATTCAAAACTGCGCCGTAAAAAAGCGGTGTTCCGATCGAAAAAAAAACCCTGCGAAAGTTGTTCAAAATCCATATTCCGATAGGAGAAAAACTCCGTAAATAAAGCGAAACCTCATTCGAAAATTCCGCTTTCATACATTTCAAAGGCGTTTCGTTCTATTTGCGTCGTTCCCGAACAATTCGACGATGATAGTCCGGCAAAAGGCACTAAAAGAATCAGATTCGCGCAAATTGCGACTCGCATGCGGACGGAATGTCGTGGGATTACGTAACCGCGTATTGCCACCAGCGTAATACGACGGACGAGATACATAACTATAGGGACTGCGAGCCGTCGCGAGAGACGAAAGTATATTGTTTCGCGGAGGAAATATTTTCTTGCGACGATCTGAGAATCTTCGAGTCTATTTGCGGCAGCTGTTTAAAGCGCAGTATTTTTCAATCAATGTTTTCGAACGTCGTAAACAATATCCCCGCTGAAAACAATATGTGGAAAAGAATATGTTTATAAGTCGAAGCAGATTTTATAAATCATATCTTATCGCCATCATTAATAATCGTACCTGGTCATCGTTACTTTTTTTTTTTAATTGCACATTGCGAAGGTTAATGCGTCGAACGAATCGTGGAGCTATCTTTTTTTTTTTCTTTGAAAACTATTACGCCGATTAAGGCTGAATGCGATAAGCAGTTGATTGCCTTTTAAGAAGAGCATGTGTATTGTCGAGTGATATAAAATTGATTGGGAGAACATTATAAATATTAATTCGTAGTTTTTTAAAAATGATTGAATTTTCCATAAATTTTCCTCTTGATTTGCTGTCTTAGTTTTCGAAAATAAAATAAAAAATAAATTATTTACACTGCAACTATTTACGCTCGGAGTAAAACGCGCGGTAACCTTGATAGAATCCTTCCTGTATAAAGTGTTCAACGTATTATTTATAAACGGATATTTACATTCGAGCGGTATATACTGAAAAGCGTATAAATGAAAATCGTATACTCGGAAAAATCAACATTATTTCCCATTAACTTTCAATGACCAACCTTTTGTCGTAGGTTTATTTAAAAACGAAATAAAGAGCCTCGATAAATCTAAATTGAAAACAAATATAGCGCCGACAGAGCTTTAATAGAGTGTAAAGTGCCGCGAAAAACCGCAACCTTCCACCACTAGTTTTTGCTGTACGGATCATCGACATATTTTTTCCAATAATTTTCAAACCTTCACAAAATCAACAAGTTTTCCGTTTAATCCGCGCAACTGTTCCGCGCTCTTCGGCACCCACCGAAGCGTGTCCCGTAAAACGAACGAACCGAAAATCCACATCCCGAAAATCCAGTTCCGCGCGCGATATGTATAAAAAAAACCCCGCATATCGGCGCGCTGCTCTCCGCGGCGCCGCGCGCGGTTTTTCTAAAAATCTCTCGACCGCGAGAGAGTTGAATGCACAGAGAGCCTGGCGGGCCGTCGTTATTATCCGCGCTCGCGGAAGTCAGCGAGGCGAAAACTCAGTTACACAGCAGCTCTTGGGTTCCCCGTCGTTCGGGGCGTCCCGATAGAGGATGCCGCCGCCGCCGCGCGTCGCCGCTCGCGAAACAGGAGACGAGTGTGCAGGTGCGCACGGCGAGAGAGACACATATGCATTATGCACGATTCGACGTCTCGCCGCGACCGCCGTCTCCGAGGCTTTTGTTGTCGCGTGCATATACACGTACGCGTGTACGCCTGGTTTTTTTTTTTAAAGAGCCGCGGATCGATTTCTCCGCCGGCGCGGAGGACTGCGTGCGGAGATTAGCGCGCAGACGCGCGGACGTTGCGCGTTGCGAAATGTCCTGGAATTCCGAGATAATTGTAGAGCTCTCCCTTAAGTTATGCAAGTGGTTGGTGTATTGCGCTGCGAGGCTGGCATGTTTTATTGGCATTTTTCAATCCGCGCTTTGATACACCGGGCTATATTAATAATTGTGAAGGAGGTTGCTATAGTTCGTGAAATGTATTACATTAAAAGCCGTTTAAAAAGTTATTCGATTTTATTTCTTTTTTTCAAGTGGACCAGCTGACGAATTTATTTGACGTTTCCGCTCAAAATAAACGATATTTATAAGTCGGGCAATTAAAACGAATCTTTTCAATATCCTTATTGATCATTTAACGTTTCTACAAACTTTTCAGAGATTGCCGTCGATTCGCGGAAAACCTAATTTAGAAATTTAAGCAACGTTTCTACTTCTTTCAAAATATTTGAAGAACAATCAATTCCGATTTCTTCATCGCGACCTCAATATTTCATCCTGTTTAATTATCCTCTAAAGCATCGCAATCACCATGCAGAACCACCTTATTCATCATTGCAGTCGGCTCCCGATGCAGATCAAACTGCCTTTTGCATACCGAAATCGGCCTTCTGGAAGACGACGGCGGCGAGAAAAAGAAGTTAATCTCCAAACCAGAATAATCACCGACTTTCCTTGAAAACTGCATACGCTCGGCGTGCGCGCGGCGAGTTTTCCGCGAAGCGCTCGCGGTAATTCGCCGCTCTCGGCGCGCATTCCTCGCGCGCGCACTCGCGAATCCCGGGATAAATATGTAAAGCCCGCGCGCTCGCGTATATTTGACATTAAAAGCACGCCCGCTCGAGCGACTTGGAGGCGCAGAAAACTTTTCGCAGGAAGCGGAACTGAACTTCGCCGTGGACGATGTCGTAATTTTAGTCCGAGTGGGAACGTCGAGCGCGGTTCAAGCCGAGATACGAGACGTTCAATTTCGGAGCGACGCCTTTTTTGAATGAGAGCTTATTTATCTTGAGACGCGCCGCCGTGGAGCTTTCATCTCGGAAGAACAGCGCTATTGAATAACGCCTCGACATTCCTCCTGCACCCGAATCTCGGACGGAAAAAGAGAGCCCCCCCTCTCGCGAGAGGAGCCTCTCCGAAAAATAAATAAGCTCCCGTTTATGAATGGCGCTATCCATCAGCGCTTTAGATACACGTGGTAACGCCCGGAGGAGAGAAAAAAAAGAGGAGCCGGCTGCCGCCGCGGGGCGAAGAGAGAGAGAGAGAGAGGGCGAGAGAGAGAGGAAAAACAAAGAGCCAGGCGGAAGCAGATTAAAAGGAGGAAGGAAATAAAAAAGGCCATCACGCATGCGAGCGTATCTCTGAAAGGCCTTCAGAATTCGAGGCACATCGCCTTTCTCGGGATGAATCCGAGATCCAGCAGACCGAAGGCTCTTCTCGATATTGAACAACGGCCCGGGTCCTTATCTCCGTCTGGCCTCCTCTCTCTTCTGGGCTCGGAAGTTCGGAGTGGAAAATTTGCCCGTCTCGCTCTGGCAAGCTTAAGCGGAAGGTTGCTCGAATCGATAAGGATTTTAAGGAGACCGCCGAGGCTAATAGACTTTTATTAACGCTGGCTGGCACGAGGATGTATTTTATTAGATATATATATACGTATGAAATTTACGTAGGATGTACGCTCGAGAGCTGTGTTTTATTACAGATAAACGAGGCAGATTGCGCCGATAATCGTTTATATAATGATTGCAAGATGATAAAGCCGAAATGGAAATGTTCGCGCTGCGCTCGGCGACTCGATAACGTAATAATTTAGAGCCCCGGGAATTTTAATCATCGAACGATATACACTGCAGCTGCGACACGATTTCTTTAGTTGGAACTATTAGGAAGGATGAATTTATTACGTATATGCGGTCTATTTGACGACGCTGAAGTTTATATGCCTCCGCATGGTTGATTCAATTATTGCTTTGTTCTTGAATCGTTCTTTCTTTTTCTTTTTTTTTTTTTTGTTGCCGCTGGATTTAGTGTCGTCTCGCGGCTTATCTTGACAAGCGAAATAACAGGCTCCTCGGGAGTTTCTAACTAGGCTCCTAGACGCATTAGTTCGCTAATAATTGCTTATTACGTTTTCTAGAAAGATAATTCTGAAATTTCTGCGCGCTCCAAGCAAAACAACTTTATTGACGTAAGTTTCCATTATTTTACATGCTGAGAAAAGGCTATTAAGAGAGGAATGCCAGCATCACGTTTTATGAATACTTAGACTTTTGTCCGTCTTCGCATTGTTGTTTAGTCGCTTGGGCTGGAAGCTAATCTCTTACGCCGTTTTAATCGGGTTTGAAATTTCATTTTTTTTTGTTTCTTAAAGTCAATTTCACTATTAGGCTTAAGAGGCAGCTTTCCTTAAACTACTTTCCGCGAGTAATCTTATTTCGCGGCGTTAAATTTGACGAGTTAATTAACAGATACATTTTATACGTAAATTAAATTCATTAAAGAAAACAAAGAAGCTTGAGATTTCCCCGAAACAATTAACTCGAGAATCCATAATTCCCACAAATACGCGCTTCCTTCTCAAACTTATAAGTCATCGCGAATTAGCGATTACAGCCGAAAACGGCAGACGTGCACCCCTTCCAAAAGCAGCCGCGAGAAAGCGAGCCGCGCACCATCCTCTCGAAAACGTAAACAAAAAGCTCGCGCGCGCACGGCACGAGCGCACCGCGCACCGAGCCGCGCGGCCGAGCGTAATATCTTTATGCGATCGGCGCATTCCTCCGCGGCCGGAGATTCGCCGTTAGCTGCGTGTACATGTGCGTACAGTACGTGATATCCGCGGCGGCGGCGGCTGCCCGGGAATGCGCCGGCAGGATGTGCGAGCGCGAGATAAACGAGCGATTTTCGCGCCGCCGCGAAGGGAAAGTCGAGAGGATCGCGGAAAATCGTTGGGTAATTGCTCGTTCGGTACGTGGATCTCGGCTAAGTTTCAATATAGATCGCCCGCCGTGTTTGCCGCGTTTTTGCGAGACCAACTGTATCGCTGTTCTTTTAGAGCATTCGGTCTGCGGTGTATGAAATATTCAGTTTGCAAATTTTGCAGCTGCGGTCGACACCCGAGATGACTCTTTTTTTTTTTTTAAGATTGCTTTTTTATTCCGGAAAGATAAAGGTGGGCTTTGGTAAGCACAAAAGCTTCGCTCTGCTTTTGTGATGCTTAATGTATATTTGAAGAATGCAAGAGTCTAATTTCGAAAAGGCGGTCTTCTGAATTTGTCTGCGTTATAAAAAAAGTAATAAAGCGGCATTCGGAATTTTTCCATTAGTGCATTTATTTGAGAGGCTTTATCGTGTATCTACTGAAATGTATTCACTTTTAATTACTCGACTAGAAAATTAGCTTGCGAAATTTATGCGGGCGCAATATTGGCGTTTAAATTCTTCATCTTCCTTGTTTTATATTTTTGAGTTACAAATTAATTATAACAATACTCGATTTAAAAGAAACGATTAGTTAAACGCGCGTTTTACTGTACACCAAAAACGTCCATCACCGTCCAAAAAAAAATCTCTCTTAATTCCCCTCTTATCATTCTACATTCGCCGCGTGCTTGCCAATAACTCACTCTCGCAGCTTCTGCGCGTCGACCTGCATTATCCAATCCGCGGAGGTCCGCCCGCTGGAAACGCTGTTGTCGCGTCTTTCCATACGTGCATCGTAAAGCGCGCCGTGTCGCAAAAATTTACCGCCGAGTCACTGCATCCACGCGCATATATCTCTCTCTCTCGCTTTCCTCTTTTTCTCGTTGCTTTTTGCGGAGTCGAAGGTGACTGCGCAAAGCCAAGCAGAAGACCCGCAGGTGCACAAAGCCGCTCATTCGCGATGCTCGACTGCGCTTTACGACCCATCAGCTGCCTTCCGCCTCCCCCGAATTAATTTCGGTCTTAATTTACGTAAAACACACTGGCCCTTCTCTCCGCGAGGAGGGCTATACTGCTTTGGTTTCGCCCCGGCTGAAACTCAGTATTTTTCTCAATTTGATTCTCGAAAGAGAGTCGGGAGCAGCGTGTGCCGGTGACCTTGACTCGTACGTGAACGTATGCATGCAAGGCATCGGAGCACTTGTAGACGCGCTTCGGGCGAGCAGAGTGGAGAATGAAGTTGCGTTGCATTTTTAAAGAGCGTACCATTGCCGTTTCAATGAAGAATTTTTATTATTTTGTTGTATTTTTTAAATGTAAATTTCAAAGTTAATGATTATTTTAAGGTAATTTATTCCGTTGTAAAGATGGAATTTAATCATTATTTGTGTTACAGCTTATTAGTGCTTTTTTCAGGCGTTTTGCAACATTAGATTAACTTACAAAACTGTTATTTAGAAATAAGAGCTCTATTTAACAACGCGCGGCTAAAATACTATCGCTCAAGTCTTCAAGAAGGCAATATTTGTTTGGAATACTTTTTACGGAATCGAATGAGCCTGTTGGAAATCTAAAAGATATATACGCATTTTTCTCTAATCTAATAGAAAGACTTGTCCGATTTGCACAAAGTAGGAAGTATTATCTGGAGAACACACAAGCTTTACTCCGCGTTAAACATATTAAGTAAGCATCTAATAAAATTACCAATAGAAATAAGACTCATCGACTGCAAGAGCATCAGCAGCAGCGTACGAAAATAGAACGGCGAAGGAATAAAAGTCGCTAATAAAGCTTTTTGCCAAGTTGGAAAAACGTTTCTCGTCGTTAAAGTCATACGGAAACGCCTCGGGTGGCAATTGCGTAAATCAATTTGAAAGACCAGTCACGAGGAAGCTCTGATACGGCCCGCGCCTCAATAAATCAATAAAGAAACTACAAAGCACATCAGCCTGCCTCCCCCCTCGGCGTGTGTCTTTCACTTTCCTGAACGTTCGCTCGCGTAACCCAAAGGATTAGCTCGCGTCGCGATCGGCTACTGCTCCGCTGATGACGCGAAAATCCTGCACCTCGGCCGCGAAGCTGCGCGTTATCGCTTAATAAGATTTTTGCGATTTATTCGCTGCAGCCGCGCGTGTATATATGTATACTCTTTCGCGTCGAATTTTCCAGTGGCCGACTGACGTGTGTATAATCGTGTGTGGCATTGTTTAAAAAAAGAAAATGTTAATCGAGGAGAGGGTCTTTTCGGGAACGTGCTTTTTACGCTGTTTGGTGACTTGCTGCAATGTCGATCGTGATGTATTAAATATACAAGCGCGGCGCAACGAGGATGATTTTATTGATTTCGTTCATTGCCGGGGAATAAAAGTATTTTTATTGAATTGAGCCTTGCGCGGTAAACCTTTGATTTATTAATTATCGAAACGTATTCTGAATTTTGAAGGGTTTAAAATCAAAATAGAGCATGAAAAGAGGTTAAAGAACGGGCCAGGCTATCAACGATTCAATGATCAATCATTCACTTCTCCGTAAAAAACGTATTCAATAAAATATATTGCCGAAATAAACAAAAGGCAGCAGCCGCCTGTTTGAACGACCTATATTCGCTTTTATTTCGGTAAACATTGGCGTAAAGTCAAACGATCTTTTTCTGAAAACGCCCTCCAAAATCCACATTTCCGCATATACAGGCGCGCGCATTCGAAAAGGCATTTCGAGCGATATGCAGCGCGCGTCGTTCGGGCTTCAAAGCATCATTCACCCTCGGCTTCAAAGGTAAACATCGAATCGAAACTAAGCGGCTCCAGAAACTTCCTCGCGGCTTTCGATTTCTCTGCACGCCTATCGCGCTCGGAATCGAAAATAACTCCCACGCTTTGGTGATGTATATATATACGTATATATATATATAGGTGCGTGCACTGGTGCGCGTGCAAGTGCGCAATGAAAATCACCGGGCATTACAATGCGAAGTCTCGCCGCGGTGAAAAGTCGCGGAAACGCTGCCAGAAAGGCAGCCGCGCGGCTGTTTGCGTTTTCGAAAATAATCCCGCCGCGCGGCTGCCAAATGCTGATTGTAATGCCCGCGTTACGTATAGCAGCGATGGCTACGCGGTAGGAGCATCTTTTGGAGGTCCAATGGTGTTGGACACTTTTTTGTGAACGCGTGGTAGGAATTAACTGCTGGGTGGAGGAGGAAATCCACTTCTCGGATAGTTCAGGGATTACACGATATGGGAAGAATCGCTCTTTGCTGCCGCCTGTAACTTTTTATTTTGAGTTTCTTAAAGATTTTAAAAATGTTCAAAGTAGTATAATTTCGATGATTTATGCGATGAATTTCGTAAAAAGTACCGGTTCGAAAGTTGCGAATCGGAGATCGTTCGAAATTCCGCGCGGAGGAGTATTCAATAAAGGAAACTTTCTGAAACGGGCTATTGTACGATCTTTAATGCGTTTCTTCATCAGCGCTTATATACTAATACCTCTTACGTAGAATTTGGCAACGTCCTTCCCGTGACTCGCACAAGGCCGCCTCGAAAAAAAAAAAGTCGAGCGCTCACAGAATTCGAAGACTATTTTACGCACGAAGACAATGAAAATTAGATACACACGAATTGCTTAATAACGGCTAATTAAGACACCCACCGACGGCTCATCGTATTCAAATATCAGCCTTCAAAATGTATATATCTGTACGCGTTTTCTCGCGTCTTTCTAGATCATACATTGTACTCGAGGATTACGCAAGCGCCGCGCTCTCCCGCGCGGCGTTAGTTACACTTTTTTTTTCGTGAATGCGCGCTTCGAGAGTGATGCAAGAGAAGCTCGTAAATTGCTAAAGGATAAATTAAAATATTAAATAACTTGTGTTTTACAAGCGCGGCGTGAGTCACACAGCTCTTTATTATTAATAACTCTATTACGGACTCCGATTCTACGTAGATTTGAAACCAGTCCAAAGTTCGCGAGGCACGACGCGCGACTATCGGGAATTCGTCACGTCTAGTCGGCTTACTGAAAATCAGCGTCACCGTCGCCGCCGCTTGTAAATAATGCGGGTTTCCCACCCGGAGAGGCAGCTGCGCTCGCACACGACACATTCGCGCCGCGGTTTCAAAGAAAAGCGCCCCCTCCTGCCCCTCTGCGTATGAAGGGGATCTCATTAATTTCCACGCGTGTCGCGCTCGAGCTCAGCAGGCGCAAATTCAATTAGGTCGCACGCGCGTGCCGCACACGCGAGCCTTCGATTTTCACAGATGGCGAGAGATGCTTATCGCGCGGGATCGTTGACTGCGGGTGGGGCTTCGATTCTTCGGCACGAAATCGTACTTTGGATTTAAAGGCTGGAAATTTTTCTTTTCCGAGCGCGAACGCGGAGGATGGAATTTATTTTCGGCGCGACAATGATGCGTTCGACGTCAGAAGTTTAATAAAGCGAAAATTACAAAGTCACGCCGCTGTATTAGCTTTATCCGCTCTGTGCAGTGGCCGTGGGATGGGTTCGGGGGCTATTAATTTATGTATAATGCACGCCAAGATGAGAAAAGGTAATTGGTAAGCGCCTGGGTAGTCTAATAGTTATTTTAAGCGCTTGTATTAACGTTATTTTGATCGCCTTTCCGTGTAATTAAATCTTAACATTCAAAACGGGAAGCTAAAGACCCTTTGCTTCATTAAACGAACATAATACTCGTTATTTAATTAAATTCATTTTATTCGTATTAAAAGGTAAACCTGTAATATTTTAACAATATTTTCAGTTTCATATATGTAACATTAATTAGTGCCTGCAATGTGAAAGAGTATACAATAATAGATTCTTATTATTTCACTACTTAAATTCTAATATTGTTATAACAGTGTCTAATCTGCCTCGCAGATATCTCCACTTTTGAAAAATGACAACGTAATTTAAATACGAAATCTCTTTCAACTGTTATCTAGTTACTTTGAAAGTAAGAAGTAGTCTTTATCACGCAGTCTTTCTCCTCATCTCTGATTTGTGAATGCTTTGTAAGTGTGATAAATTGATCCAGTGGACAAAGAACCTCGCAACCGGGAATCTTAAGATCAATGAATTCTTCCGGTATACCCAGATAATATACAATCTAAAAAAGATGAATAAGAATTACCTTCTTCTATCTAAACCATCAAACATTTCTTTACGTTTACCTTCACATAATAGTTTTCATTTTGAGACCACAGCTCAAACATTAAAGCACTGCTGAATTCGGGAAAGTGTCCATCATACACATCCAATGCTCGAAGAAGGGAAATTAAATTTTTGTCGTGGCCACTGTAAAGGGAAACTAATTGTTCGTAAGCTGCTGTTTTATTACGAGTTTTCAGCATATCTTCGGTTATTCTACGTAACAAAAACCCTGCAGCATAATGCGAAAGATATAACTCAGTTACTGCTACATAATGTTTATGTAAAGTAATTCTTTTTGCGTTCCTTACCTGATTGAAACCTTCTTAACATTGCATTATAATTTGTAATTTCGTAGTACAACGACCTCAGTTTTCTCAATCTTTCATCTGGCAGTGTTTCCTTCATCCACGGTTCCATAGTCAAGTTCATTCTTTTTTCAATATCTAGGTTGTTATGCAAAATTAAAATGTCGTTCAAAGTTAACGGCGAACTTTTGCCTACTGTTGCTTGTAAGTGCTTCATAAACTCTTCAAACTCTTTTAATTTGTTTTGAACTTCAGTCAAATTGGAAACTCGTTCAAATTCGACGACAGACCTACAAATAAGCACGAGTTTGTCTTTTTTAATTAATCCTGGCAACATTGAATATTACTTGTATATTACTCCTACCAGAAAGGGTTTTGCAAGCTGTTAGCTCTATCAAGTTTTAGTACTTCGCAAAGGCTTTGCTTTAGCTGTAAAGTTACTTATCTAAGTAATACAGTAATGAACTTATGTAACAAAATATAGACTAGCCGTTTAACCATTTTCTATATTTACGAGGCTATATATTCCGTAATTAAACTTTTGCCCAAAGCTATACGATTTAACTTGAAGAATTTAAGAACCTTAAGATAAACCGACGTCGATAAATCATTTCCTCTCTCACAAAGTTCTAAAATCTCCGATTAATATCTTTAATAATCTTAAAATTCTGCTATAATAGTCTTTCGCAAAAATATTTTTTTATTGGAATAATAAATCATACTAAAGATATTACTTATACACATCAATCTACAATACTAGTTTCACAAAATTCAACTTACTTCTCGCACTTGTCCGTGTTGAAAATGAAATCCTTGTTAAAAGCAGGGGACGATACAGGAATCGGCCGCCAGTCGAGCGTCTCGTGCCACCTGCTCCCGTTGGCCAGCGACGGTGGGTACATCGCGGCCAGCGCGATCATCAGCGACATCCTGGTCCTGGCCAGGCTGGAGCTCACGGCGAAGAGCCTCTGCTCCTCGTATTCCGGGCCCAGGAGCTCGTGGTACCTGTCGCGCAGAAGCTCGCCCAACCGGTACATCCTCCGCATGCCCACCTGCAGGGGGGCAAAATTATTCTCGCGTTAGCCCGCGCGTCAATATGGAGCTGCCGATCAATCGCTTACGTTCGTCAGGCCGCCGGAGCCTGCTGGACGAAAGGAGGCGTGCATGTTCGGGTCGTTGGGGAAGCGCTGGGGAAAAGTCTCGGGCAGTCGGTCGCCGTGACGGAATACCTGAAACGAGGCGAGTTCGAGCTTGGAATTTTTGGCGGCGAGCTCGGGGCGAAGGTGGGCTTACCACGCTGAGCTGCTGGAGTTGAGGCTCCGCGCCGACGTCGAGTATCAGAAGCGTCAGTAATGAGATGCACGCTGGAAGTGGGGTCTTGAGTTTTAGTGGCATTCTTGGAGAGCCTCTTCTTTGGTATATCTGCTTTCGAGTGCGCGGATGTGACGGATACTCACTGGTGTAAAATAAAAGTAAACCTTTTGTTTTTTACTGGATTTTTCCAGTAATTTTTCTGAAAAAAAAAAAACATTTTAATTTATAAATAATTATGCAAAAACTGGGTACTCCTCTATAATGAAATATCAGATATTATTAATTGCATTTTCGTGAATTTTTCCTCGCACTAAAGTACACTTATTCTCGTAAGAATTAGTAACCCTCTCAAACGGCGATGTTTATCGGCGATGCACTTCACCGGCGTACTTTATCCATCGAGGCTAAAGCTTAAAAATAGAAAAGGAGCAGCTCTCGCATAATCCGAGACGTTCCCCCCTCCCGCTTTCGGGCCACCCTCGCTATCGCATCCTGTCTGCCGCGCCCAAAACCCCTTTTGTTTTTCTGCCGCGCGCTCCGCGATTAGACGCGAGGAGTATACAGGAACGGATGGCGCGCGAGTTTCTCCGGCTATATTTAGCGACGGGGAAAAAAAAGAATCACGACCCGACAATGATGGGAACAAGAGCACGTACGGCGGAGAGGAGGGGAGGGGGAGGGGGACGATATATAGGGTTCTGTGTCAGCTTCGCGTTAACGCGCCTCCGCGGGCTCGTAAATGCACGCGAGACGCTCGAAATAGTTCGAACGCGGTTTTTACAGCGCCGAATGCTAGACGTGCCTCGGAGAGCTCGAGGAATTAGTCGGGTTTTATCGCCGGCGCTGAAAGATTCGAATAGTTTAATGGGTTCATGCTCTATCGCTTTTCAGAAGGAGAAGCGGACGAGGGTGTGTGTGTTGAGTCGAGGAAAATTTCTGCTGATTGCTGTGAAATTTCGTATTAGTTCGCGCTTCGAGGAGCCTCTATTCACGGCTGCCGAGAAGCTTTTAATTAACGCTTTTTTCGCAGGGCTGAGAGAAAAGTCTGGTGATTGTTGTTTACGTGGTATTTATCTTTTGGGTTATCAGTCTGTCTAATTCGTTAACTAATTTGTGTAAATTCTAATAAAATAAAAATCAATTGTCGATAACAAAATTCAAATCCCTCGTTGATTTATTTAACTGGCACACCGAATTCATTACAAAACTCGCTGTGCAGGCAAATAAATAGATATGTCTTTAATCTCCATTATCGCAATATTCACAATTAATTAATTATCTAAAAAAGGGCCGTTCAAGTAGGAATTTAATAAATACCCAGTTTAAAATTCATTTGCGACTTGACCAATCGAGATGGCCAATGAATTACGCTTATCGTAAAGTATCGATCCCCGCATTATCCCGCTAATTGAAAGCTGTCATTAATTAAATGTAAATGTATACAGGCAATATTTCAAGCGTGTTTACGCACCTCTCCGAATCGTTTAATTCATTTACATTGTTCTCCAAAGTCCTTACTTCGACGTTAATTAAAGCTCTCTCCGGCTCCCTCTCGAGGCACCCGGCTCCTGGCTCTCGTTACAAAACTAATTCACTCGTCGGTTGTGTTCTCGCGGATCGATTCCCTCTCCGGGCAATAGACGCAAATGTTTTCGCAATAACAGTCGGACAGACCAGTATATAGTATATATATATAAGCCGAGCCGAGCTTTGGAGACCGAGTCGAATCAGCGCCCCTCGTTAGAGAATCGGCCGGCGCTACTCGGCCTCGTCAAGAGGATCCCCGCAATTAGAGAGCCGGGTGTCGATTGCCGCGCGGCGGAGTTGGTGCGCGTGCACGCGGCGGCGGCGGCGACGGCGGCGGCGAGAGCCTGTGGGTGCAGCCGCACTTACGGTTGTTCGACCTTTCCCGCAGCTGCCGAGCGCGCTGCCAACCGAACGCCGCGAGGAAATCAGGCTCTCCGCTCGCGGCGAGCTGTTTATGATAGTAGCGTTTACGTCGTTCGTCGCGTCGGAGCTGATGTGGCGAGGATGGCAGTTGTCAGAGTAAATTTTTTCAGACTTTCTTTTATCGTTCTCTTGGGATATTATGCCTTTTTTTTTTATTTGTCGGATAAAGCGAATCGTCGAATTTTTGATGATTAAATTTTACTGCGAGCTGCAGGTGCGTTACCGCGAAAGTATAACTTGTGGCGTGCAACAGCGTGATAAGCCTCGAACCGAGTCCTCGGCGTATGTAACGAGTAACTGTATATGAATAATGATTAGCACGTGATGGACGTAATTCTTAAGTGATCAATAAAGAGAAAAGCACACAAACATTGCGAGGAATGTTTTCTTAAATGTATAGGTGGTGGTAGGATCACGTTCCCGAGCTTACTAATTTCGGTTTCGCTTTGTTTTAAAGAGATAGCGAGTAATAATGTTTGAAAAGATCGCGGGAATTTCCGATATATGCTTTGGCGATGTTTTTTTTTTTTTAATACTTTCAATTATGATTTTTAATTAAATTTTTTTTCTAGTTGAAATTCTAGATATTATTATATAAACAGCGAGTGACACTTAGCTCACTTATTTTTCCTGGATAGATAATTAAAATGAATTGAAAGCTGCTAAAAGTACGTTTTAGAACCTATATTTTGATGGTAACAACCGAAGCTTCTATTTTGCAAAAGTGAAATGACGATCGTCTACGAGCACGATAATTTCAATAAACTTATCGTTACGTAAGACTTATTGCAATAGTAAAAAATTCGCTATTGGCTACGGGAGCTAAATGCGCCGTACAACTAATTTGTTTGTAAATTCATCAAAATGGCCGTTCCCACAGCTAAATTGCAGTTTCATTCACGCCTGGACGAACCGAATAGAGATGTATATACGAACTATCATTTTCATCGAGCGGTCACAACTGAATTATACATTTAATTCTACAAAGCCGCCCGAGAAATGTGGCTAGTGCGTAATAAGAGTTCATTGAAAGTTCACATCGGACGTTGCACATGTCAAAATCTCAATTTGTATTGTCAGCGAAATTCTGATCTCTTTGTCAAGTACGGACCGTTAAGAACATCCTAGTCGAGGCGCAATTTTCTTATCTACGTTATGCCACACAAAAGTTGAACGAGCAACGTGCATTGCGATGATAAGCTGCTATAATATTAATTTCAATCGCGTCTGCTTGAAATTGCGAGAAAATTCAATTTTTTAGCGTTTTAACGCGACCGCGAATTAATTATTTTGGGCGAGCTCGTCGGAGCGACACGAGTTAAAACGCACACTCCGTTTAGCGGAGGATGTCATTAATGAAATTAAACTTTTCAACGGAAAAGACTGAGAATTAATATTGAATAAGCTTCAAGCTTTTCGAAAGATAAAACACCGAGGATTTACAAGTTAAATGAAATTTTGCTGACGTATCCATAATAAAGCAGACGTTAATGACCGTGAAATATGATTATTTTAAGTGTATACATTTTTTTCTTTATAACTGAGGCACTTATCGACGTTTCTGTTTTTGCAGAAGCTCACATTTTGAATAAACTGCGCTTCGCAGTCCGCGTCATCTTTCAGAAAAACCAGACGATATACTTTCGAAACTTATCAATCGTCCAATACACCTAAAGCAAGACGCTGTATCTTATCTCCCTTCCGCGTAAATGCTTAATAATCGAGTCGCCGTTAGCGACTTTTACTTTCGAGCGCACCTTTCGGCTTTGTTTACGTTATTTGCTCGTCGTGCGCAAAAGAAGGTATAAGGCAAGTTAGTGGCGTCGGCTTACATAATCGAGCTCGCTTTTTTTCGCAACCTCCGTCTCTCGAGTCTCTCTCGCCGGCAGGAATTTCGAGTGTATGCGGCTGTGCGACTGCGAAGCTTCAAACTGAAGTAGCGGAGGTTCGATCGGTTTATCAGGCGGTTAATCCCGCGGTGATGCTTTGCATATACCGAGTCTCTCTCTCTCTCTCTATCTCGTTATCTCGGTGGGGCTTTTTTCCGCGCGTCGATCGCGGTCTGGGTCTCCGTTTTAAGCGGTCAGGGACGGAGCGCCGAGTGGCGCTTCAGATTAGCGAGCTCCGCCGTCGCGTGGAATTCGCGGCGACGACGAGACTTTTGAGCCTCTCCGAGCGGCGGCGATTGATTGGGCAGAGGAGCGAAACGCTCTGCGTGCGGGGCTGTGACTGCCGTGGATCGGAATGCACAAATAATTGCTTCGCGGACGTATAGTCCGCTGCCTATGATTATTATAGCTCGTCGGTCGTTCTTTTCGACGGTATGCGCTCGGAATTATGTGCGTCTACGGGTTTATGAAAATTATATACATGTAGCATTAAATTTCACGGACATTTTATCTGTCCGAGTGTCTTTTGTATCGTTCCATTCGCATTTTATTTCGCGCTTTATGAATGCTGGTTTTTGATTCCCCCGACGGCCAGAGGGTTTTGAGATTGCGTGAAATGAAACTTATGGCCTGCGCTGCTGAAATATAATTTATTTCTGACAACGTTACGTCAGTAATTCTTATCAAGGCAAATATAAGCCGACTGTTCAATCCAAAGTATACAAATTTTTTCAAAGCGTGGAATTAATTTCATTGTATAAAATTGATTAATAATATTTAACGCAAAAAGTCGACTCTGTACTTTTGACCTCTCTGCAAAAAAGATCAAGATTCCGTTCGTTTAACCGATTATCTTGGATCCTCCCAGAAGCGCGATTTTCGAGAAACCCAGTTTTATTATTATTTACCGATTCTCATTGTCTAATCGTCCGGGAATCAAAATCCGCGAGTACGAAGGCCGGTATTATCGGCCTACATCGATATCGTCACGTCTCATTGCTCGGGTACACATCAAGTGTGCACGCGGAGCGATCGTTGAAAAAAATTTGTGCGAACGCCAACCGGCCGTGACGAGAGAAATCTCGACCGATTCCACGATCCAATTGACATGCGGAACTGCGCGATGGAACGCGGGGAAAGCACCGGTGAAAATAACAACGAAGCCGCCGAGGGAATTAGCCGAGCAGCGAGTGCGACTTCGCGGCTTCCGAGACGAGGAGGATGATGCGTGAATGGACCGTTTGTTCTTTGGCGGTAGAGATCATTGGTTTCTTTGCGACTACTGTTTCTTGTAGTTTTGAGATGGTAATCTGGTGTCTGGTGATTGCTTAATTGCTTTATCTTTGGTTCATTTAAGCATTGCTTCAATTTAGATTGTACAATCGATTTTTCGTTGCTGTATTATTTGCTCAAAATAGTTAATGGTCTTTCAATGTAGTTTTTACATTTCTCCGATGCTTTTTTATTGTTGCCTTGGAAATGATTGATCATTCAACGGTTCAATGGAAAACATAATTGAAGCTGATTTTTTTTTTATGAAAAGTACATTTTATACTTTACACGATTTCTAAAATGAAAATTTTTTTCACTGAATAAAACTAAGTGTTAACTTCCAGCGAAGCAAAAAAATAGTTATACACTCTGAAACAGCACTTTACCAATTCCCATTTACAATGTAATGACGTACTTGTCACCCCGCCGCGTTAACCGAACTACTCTTCCCGCTCCTCCTAAAAGAAAAAAGTGTATATATAAAAATCTCGCCATCCTCACCGGCAGCCCGTCGCAATCTCTGGCCGTCGAGCGCAACAAGCCCCGGTTGCAAAATATCCTGCGCACAATCCTCTCCTTTTTCGTCAGCGACGGCGGCGGCAGCGCGCTGCAGGCGCAACAGCCAGGCCAGCGTCACAGGTCAGGGGGCTCCGGCCGAGCGGCGACATCCTTATAAGAGGCGCGTATACTTTTTCAAAGAGCCGAGCAGCTCCCCCCAGGCCGGCCTTGAACGAGAGCGGCGCGCTCGTCGGAAAGGTCTTTTCCGCCGCTCGAAATCGATCTCGCGAGGCCGATTCTGCTCCTGCGCGACGTATCACACGCAGCCGTAGGCGAGGCTCTCTCGTTCTCACGTGTGCACGCGCCGCCGCCGCCGCCCCTCGGATCCTATTAAAATTCCGTGGGCGCGCGAGGTCGCGCCTCCAATTGCCATCTCCGGGATGCGGCCTCTTTTTCGAGGGAGCAGACACTAGCCCGGCCTGTGGCGATGATCGCAGTTCGGAAAACGAGCTCCGGTGCCCGAGGGATATATGTGTACGCTTTTATTACGGGGAGGGAGGCTTATTGCACGGCTCGGCAACTTTTTCTCGCCCCGTCGGAGTGGAACTGGATGTAATTAATTATTTCGAGCGTATAATACACACAGGATTTTTTGCGGATATTCGTATCCGGGTTCTTGGTTTTTTATGATGCCAATTTTTTTTCTAAATAAAATGACTGAAGTAGAGGATAATCCAGTTTCTTTGTTAAAAAAAAATCTTGTATTTTTATTATAGATTAGTGCAACTTTTAGGGAATTTTTAAGCACATTTCTGGATTTCGGTAAAAGAGACTCGATGTCATCGAAAACCTGAATTTTAGCTGACATAAGAGGAATACATAAACGATACATAAGAGAAATAAATATGACATCATTAGATATATGTATATTTCATATATAAATGTAAATTGTCAAGAGTGTTGCAGAGAGTGGTAGCGGCACAGATTAACAGCATGCATTCAGTACCAATACAAATTTAAGCTGCATTATCTTTGCATTTCAGCGAAAAATAATGTATCAGCAGGAACTCTCGAGATTAGTCATTCCGAACGAACGCTGAGGTCGAATGAAAAAAAAGTCTCTCGATCTCAAGCTCGGCGACGCCAAGAACGAAGCTCCCAACAACATTTTCGGGATTTCCTTGGTTTCGACAGTCCGAATACGCAGAAACCCCGATGCCGGAAGCGAGAACGGGCGAAAATCGCTGGCGCGCCGATAAACGTGATTTTCATGTTTTTCAGGTTCCCCATGCACTCGGCGAAAGGTTTTTCCTCGGACCGGGCACGCGCGCCGAAGGAATTCACCCGTTACAAAAGAATTTTTACTCTCGGTACACACATATATAACGACGAAAAAATCGCCGGGAATATCATACGCGCGCCGCGCTTCGGCTTTCACTCCTTTCACTTTTAAATTTCGCCGCTGCACGCCGAGCGATACACGGAGCAATAATGGACTCGTTAATCCGCGAATTCGAACGCGATTCTTTTTTTTTAGGAGCGACGAGAACGCTCGCGGGGATCCAGGTCTCTTTTCGTGCGTGGTATTGCGCTTTTTGTATGGGAATCTGAGTGCGCGAGATATGATTTCGCTCGATTTTACAGCGCCGAATATTACGGTTTTTTTAGAATTCCACGCGCCGCTCGCGTGATATTTCATCGTCTAGACTTTTAAATAGTATGCTTCTGTTTACTTTGCTAACAAAAAATTAAGTAGTTTTCCGGTTGGTAATGTACAGGAGTTATTCTAGAACTCGAGGAAAAGTGATATTGCATATAAAGAAAGTTTTTTTTTTGTCGCCATTTGTTTGTTTGAATATTGTATTTTTATTACATAATGTGCTCATTTATATGAATAAAGTTCTTCGACTTACAAGAGTTAACTTTTTAGTTTCAAAGATTTATATAAGCGAAAAGAACGATGCTGGAGAAATAATTTAAAAAATTTTAAGTGACCATAATGATTGTTTTACATAATCGAGATCAAAACTTTTTAATTAGACAAGAAATAATTTTATTAAAGTCATTTGAATATATTGTTTACATGATAAGTACAAGAAATTAGTAAAAATAAATTTAAAGTTCCAAGTGTTTTCAAAATTGAATCTTATGTCAAAAATTATTATTTTACGAGGGCAACAATAAGTGCCCAAAATCCCAAAAATAAAGCGTAGCTCACAGCAACGTCGGCCTTCGCGTTCACAAACTCCATTAAAAAAAAGTCAATCAAAGATCGAGCTGTCTCGTAAATCCCCGAAAAATCTGTGTATACGTATGTCGCAAGGGGTTCTCGTACGGCCCTGACTCGTGCACTCGGCATCTTACTTGGCGAGCGATTGGCAGGCCTGCCTTTCTCTCCCCGTCCCGGGTCCCCCTCCAGGGCGCCTCGTACTCTCTCGAGCAGTCGGCTCGAGCGCTGCTCAGCGGCGACGGCCGCGCTTCCTGCGGCGCTCTTAGTCACTAGCGTAACGCCAGTAGTAGTAGTAGTCAGTCAGTCAGTCAGTCGGTTCGGCATTGTCGGTGCGTGTGCGTGTCTCTCTTGAGTGTCGTCGATCGGCGCGGCAGGCACACAATAGTGCTCTTGCACCCTCGCACGTAGCCAGACAGGCGTCCTTCGAGTGCAGCTCTCGTGTCTCTGACCGCGCGGCTCGAGTCGAGCAAAGTATATATACGTGATCAGTGCGAACAGTGTGCCCGGATCTCCAGGTGTTCCGGCGACTTGCGAAAGGAAAGCGAGACGTCGCTCGCGGACGCACCAACACGGAGGCACTCGGCAAAGGAGAGAGAGAGGGAGAGAGCAGCGGCGGCAGCAGCCAAGAAGAGTCAGTCAGC
Organism: Ormyrus rosae; assembly: GCA_035047165.1. Lineage (NCBI taxonomy): Eukaryota > Metazoa > Arthropoda > Insecta > Hymenoptera > Ormyridae > Ormyrus > Ormyrus rosae. Next base: position 10,764,315 of record JAWWML010000052.1, on the reverse strand, counting down.
CATTTGCGCCCGCGAGCCTCTGTTTATTACGCGGAATCTCAGGAATTTCGCCTCTCCTCTGCTGTCCCGGGGCCGAGCGGCTGCCACCACGGCCGAGAAGGAGAGAGAGGGCAGATAGCAGCAATGGCAGCAGCAGCGGCAGCAGCAGCAGCAGCAGCTCTTTGATCCGTGCTGTTTGTGCGCGAGTGTGAGTGTGTTTGTGTGCACGCTGCAGGCGGCCGATCCCTCCGTCATCGGATTTCGCTCGCTCTCTCTGCTTCGCGAACCTACACTGTGCGTATAGTAGTGTAACCTCTCTCTCTCTCGTTCTCGCGCGCGCACCAGCAGAGGCGCGTGAGCTCGACGTACCAAGCTACCAAGGTGAGTGCGAATTCCATCCAACACGCCCGCACGCGACTCCCCAAACTTCTTGCCTCTTCCTCTCTGTTTTTGTTTCTTTCCGCCGTCGCCGCACGGGGACCTCTTCCCTTTGAGGCTCCGCTGCAGCGTACCTATATATAATAACAGAGAGGCGTGGATGACGTGCAGCTTGAGATGTACGTACGCGCACGTAGGGGGAGTTTGGCTTGTACGAGACACATTGACGCGCGAGATTGATTTCGCCGAGTCGCCGCGTCAACGGTCTGCTCTCGTGCAAGCAAAGCGCGCGCTCCTCTGTTTGATCTAGCCGGGGCGGCTTCACGTTTTTTTTTTTTTTCCTTTTTTTTTTCTTCGTAAAACAAAGGGGGAAGAGAAAATGGGGTAAGCACTGTCAACAAGCCAGAAAAGAGTCGGGCGAACGGCGGCGACCGATGGGTGTGCCGCCACCGCGCCAGGGGAACGTACGCGCCCGCGCCAGCGTCTGTGTGTCGCGCGCGCACATATACATGCAGCCCGGCGCTCGCGCGACCCGAAAGACAGGATGCTCCTCGCGGTTCGCGTCGCCTCGCGCTCTCGCCTTACAACGAGAGGCCGCTGAATGAGAGTCGAAAAAGGAAGTGTCCTCCGAGAAAAATATCTACTCGCGCGTCCTACAAGCCGCCTCTCGCAGCAGCCCGCCAGCGGCGCGGGAGAGCGGAATGCAGCGTTGTAGCCTAGATTCCTTGCCGCGGCGTGTGCGAGAGAGGAGGACGTAGTTGGCGTTCGAGCGGACTTTCACGTCGACCTGTCTTTTTCGCGTATACGGGCGCGTTCGCGTGCACTTGACACGCGCGATTTCGCGAGATATAACCCAGCCGCTTGTTTTCCTTCCATTGACACGCTCGGTTAACGGCCGGGGCTTTTGAGTTCAGTGCTTTTTTGGCAGGTAACGAGGCTTTTTTTTAAGGTTGGATGAAGGCAACTACGGTAATTGCTTTAGGAAGCGGTAATTGAATTTCTTAACTTTAGAGAACCTCTCTTCGCTCGGCGTTAAAAATGCCGAGGAAAAGATTTTTTGTTTATTAATTTTCTTCGCTGGAGCTTACTTAACTCCAACTGATTCTGCTGTGCAGCGATAAACTTTTAAATGAACCAAACGTAACGGTGTTTTTTCTGCGCCCGTTTTCTCTTAACGTTTTGCAGAAATTAAAATGGGTTCGAAAAGGATTGTATTTTGAACTTTTAATCAAATGCTGACGTTTTTCCATTCGGGTTTTAACTTAGACAGAATTAAAAATTTTAATTCTTAGAAAATTCAGTTTAAGAACTTAGAAAAAAGGTTATTTAAAATGTTTTTTTAAATGTTTTCCTTTTATGTTAATTGGTATGCTGGATACGATTTTAATTTCGTCGAAAATGAGGATAAAATAGTCAATTTACATTTTCTATGAGCACAGACGACGTGTGAAAAGTACTTAAAATTTAAAAATGGAAAGTCTTTTAAAAAGGTTCGAATTTCATTGAAACTTTGGAGAGAGTTATTTTTTTATTTTTCGGTATTTCAATTATTGAAAATAGATTAGTATTGACGTTCTTCACGACTATGTTATTTTTACTAAGAATCTAATTCAAGTTCTTCAAAGTAAATTGATAAAATACTTTACTGAGAATCAAGTGTATTTTTAGAAAAACTTTTTCGAGATAAAATTTTTAAATTTAAACGTGTAGGCTAAGTGTAGACGCAATTTAATGATATGCAATACGCTTATTTTCTTGACCTATTCGAACTTTTCAACGTTAATAACACTAAAAAAGGCACTCTAAATATTCGTGTGATCATCATCACCATCGATATTCATTGAGTTTTTATCGACGTTATAAATGAGCGGTGCTAATGATAATGTCGGCTTTCTAAAGCTTACTAGAACATTGCCGTTCAGCGAGCATTGGAATCCCGCCTGTCGAGCATTTCTCAAGATGACTCGGAACGTTTTATGGGGGTCAGGAGGTTCGGGTTACATTATCTTAGAAGCTGCTCTTCTGCGAAGGGAATGAAGAAAAAAAAAGAGAATTTCCGCGCTGGAATCGTGAATGCACACACGGAGAAACGACGATGGATTTTCTCTGGAAGTTGACTGATTATCGTCGACTTTCTTTGCTCCGAATTGCTTTCCATTGTTTCTAAAAGCCTGTCGGCCCCGCTTTTTTTTACAATTAGCGCCGACACACTGCCGGTGTAAATAGCAAACTTTGCTGTGATCATTGTGAATGGTGTATCATTTCGAAGCGGTCTCCTTAAGCTTCCTCTTCCGAATGAAAAGTTACTCGATGAATTTACAAATTGGAACGGCTCGTTTCGGGTGAGTGACCTGTACTTGCATACGAAACTAGAGAGTGAGAGAGATGCTTCGACGTTTTTTGGATAGCTTCTCTTAATTCATTAAATTAAAATTCCGTTTCTTTGCAGCCTTTAGTTTTTTTTCATCCATTTGATTTTCCTACTTAGTAGATTCTTATCCTACTGAATGTAAAAATAAGATTGAAACAAAATTAAGTGAAATATTTTGATATGATATGTGGATTCTTTGACTTATTCTCTTTAAAAAGAAACTAAAAACTGAATTGTGACGGACAATATTTTTCTTGAAAACTGTTTTTACCGTACACTAATCCAGATTACTTTCCCAATGCTGGAGAATTTAAAACTTAAATAACCAAATAATTTGGGATGGCACTTCATCAACTTTAAAGTGTTTATAATTTTTTCTTAAATTTATTTAAATTAATTTCATTTTTGAATTTTCACTAGCAGATTTATTTGAGCAACGTTCAATTTCTTCCCATTCATTTTCGATCGAAGAAGTGAAGGTACTCTTATGAAACTTAATACCGTTAGAACAATCGTAAAATAGAGAAAAAAAACTTTGCATTTTAACACTCAATTTTGAAAGAAAGGCGGCAAGGATATTTCTTTAACTCAGATTCATGAGAGTAAGCGGAGGCAGGAAAATTTTACTGTTATAGGTAGCTGTCGTATTATGTGATCCGCTTTCAAAGGTTAGGTTACTCAAGTGTGGCCGTATTGTTTTCGCTCGTTTCACGTGTCGAGTAGCCTTGGGAATTCACTTCTGGTAAATTGATTTTTGGCTGATAATAAAAAATTTTATTATTTATTCGTTTGTTCTGTGTTCAGAAAGGCACCGTTGAGATGCGGGTCTGCTTTAATATTGCTCGTTGTTCTCTCAGAAATAAAAGCCGACAAAATACTCAAATCTATGAATGACAAGTCTGTTTTTCGTACAATTATGAGTTTTGTTTTGTTTCCGTCTGGTAGTGCCCTCCTAGTAAAACTGACGGTCCAAGTACATTTATTTACATTCGAATATTTGACAGTTGTTTTTATTTACATCTTTAAAGTCTCATATATCGGTACCTACGTGTTTAGTTTATTAAAGTAAGGTGATGTGTTTACTTTAATAAAAGTGAAATGCATTTTTCCGTCGTATACATCTGGTATTGTTGACACAGATTTATTAGTTTCGTCTTGCTTAAACCGAGATTTTTTTGTTTTCAGAGTTTCTGAACGAAATATTAAATTGTTTTTGTAATCAATTTTTTAAGTGGAAAACCATTGACAATTTTCTAAATATGAGTAATTTTGTATTAACTTACATTTATAATATTTACTTTTTAAAACGTTCTTTTTTATATAAAAATGCTTATGATTACGGAGGGTCCTCAGGTTCAAGTTGGGGGGAGAACGGAGGAGAAATCATTGGTTTTGACTCTTGTGCGAGAAGCGTAGCTGACAATTTCAACTTACTATCCTGTGTAAAAACATCAGCTCGCGACGCGATTGCACGGAAAATAAAAATTACTTTATTTTGAATCTGTCGGTGTGAAGACTAATATTAACCAAATATCTAGAAAAAATTCCACGGCATTCCTGAATAATCCTAGACATATTGTACAGGCACAATTTGATTAAACATTTTATTAAACTGAAAAAAAAATTAAAACAAAAAACACTTTTAATACAGAAAATTTTTTTCTTTAATCGACAAAAGTCTGTTATGAATTTTCAAAATTGTCAAATATTTGTCGATAATATTATTCAATAAGTATTAACAAAGGTCTGCGTGAAAACCGCGTCACTCTCAATGCCATAGATAAAAAGTTATAAACAAATTTGTAGTCGCGCCGTCGCAAGTCGAGCAAGCTCAAAGGCTGAGTACTTGTATTTACCAACTTTCTTTGCGAAGCGGTCTTATTGCTCTAAAAGTAACTGGTCATTTATATTTTTTAAAACATCAATCAATTCAGCGTTAAATTCTCTTTCTTTTCATGTTTTTTGTTGTCTTCCTATTATTTTAAATTATTTAAAATATTAAAAAAAGTGCTAAGAGTATAATTTCTACGTACGTATGATGCTAATCTCCATATTAAATTGATTAATTTTAATAATTAATATCTCCAACAATAAATGGTCAATCGTGTTCAAATTTTGTGAGTTTGTTCGTGTATTTGTAATTAACATTATAACAAATTTTTATTATTGTGCTATTATTTTGATAAAACTGAGGATTCTCCTTAAGCTACTTTTCTTACAAAAGCAAAATGCTTAAAACCTTTAAATTAGTGAAATGGGCGTCTTAATTTAAAAAATTTATAATTAAGCATCAATTATGTCCAATTTTCTTAAAAGGATAATAACAAGATATGACTTTCACCTATATACTGGCGATAGAGAAGTTTTGGAAATGGAGAAAGTAACATTACATGCTTAAGTGTGTAAAATAATTATTTTTTTAATAAAATAAGTCTTATGAGTTTTTATAACCTTTGTAAATTGATAATTTAAAATGATTTGTTTATTTGGGTCAAATTTCAAAATTTAAAATTTTTATTTTTAAAAAAATGTCTAATAATTTTGTGTAAACATCAAAATTAAAATATAAAATGTATTTTATCTAGTAATACCTTGAAAATTTTAATTTTTCATAAAATAAACTCATTTCTTACATTGTTTGCTAAATTCATAAATGGGCATTTTACGTAACCTTATTTATCATTTTACTACTAGTTAGTAGACTTATGATATACAAATATTTATGTCTTAATTTCTAGAGTAATAAATCGTATAAATCTCTAAAAATAATTACTTAACGCCGGAATCAAGTTTGTATTCTAGGTCGAGTCTTAATGTGTCATAAAAAATATTCAATTATAAAATTGAATAAACGGAATAGACTTAAACTATGTTTGAATAACCCCTTTAACCGCAGATTAAAAGTCAATTAATTTAATTTTCTAGGAGTTCATGAAAATTTAAACAATTTAAGCACACTTGTTTATTTGTTGACAACAGCTTAAAAACTCAAACAGCTAGTGTTTTGTTTACATTTGTTAATGTCGAAATGTTGCCCGAAAACCAAATTACCGCGTACTTTCGATATGAATGGGTATACCGACAACGCAATTCTAATAACACGAATCCATCGTTAATGTTCCAGATACCACAACATGCATCTCAGATGACTGTTAGCGAAGTAAGCGCTCATTTGGCTTTACTATGAGCGACATAATAGCCGTGCCGTTGTCCGGTAATGGGCCAACGCGTCAGGAGAATGTCACGCACTTGAAGAGAAACAAATTAAGCGGCTGCAATGTACCACTTGTTCACGGCCGGCCGAATCCGCCGGTTAACGTTCGCAACAGGCTATCGACTCATCAACGCAACCACAGTCTGGACTTCAGGTACGCACGACTCTAGCGCCTTATCGCCGAGAGAGAGAGTGTGTGAGAGTGTTTGCAAACAATCGAGTTTCACGCTTTTGTTTTGACGCAGGTCGATGGGCATTCTACTGCCGCCGGTCCCACAGGCGACCGTGACGACCCTCACGCTACACCACAGAAATCGCAGTCTCGACTCCGCCCTGCAACGGATTCCCGAAGTGGACGTCACGCCCAGCCCGGAATGCGAGACGAATCCGACGCCGCAGACAAAATCCGCGCCGGTTAACAAGGCCCGGAGCAGGGAACGCGACGACCTCGCCAGCCTTGGCTCCGATGATTCCGGCATTCTCTGCGGTTCGGATAGCGGCTCCAGTGACACTGCAAATATCACGACGAGGTAGAGAGCCTTATCTGGATTAGCTTTTATTGCTTATTGCGACTGCCATACCGTTTTTTTACTTTATTATCAGTTAAGTAAGAGCATAGTACTGCCAATTCTGATGATTGGAAAGTGCATTATAATGGTCGCATGACAATTATAATAAAGTAATTTAGCTTACTTGTTTATTATGAGAATAATTAAAGTCAAGGAAAAAGATAACTCAATTTAATGAAAAAGTTTTTTCGTTAAACCCGGATAATTGTAGATGATTAAATTACTTTATAATTGTTTGCTAGCAAAAGAGAATAAGGCAAGATGTTGCTTTCACTTATCAAAGCTAAATTCGGGTTAAGGAGAAAGCAAGCACGTAATTGCACGTTAGCATTCGTGAAAAATCAGTAGGTAGTTTCTCGAGAGTTGCAAAACACTAATAAAAATTTACCATTCCGCAGGGAATCGAGTGTAGATCACCTGCATAGTAGGGAGAGTTTGGATTCGTCGCTGTCACAGGCGGGCGACATGGACGTCGACGTGGTAGACGGGGAGCTCTGCAACCTATCGATATCGCCAGTGCAGTCGACGTTGGAGGACGATGCCGAGAAGCAGCCCGTCTCGAAGGAGCTGATGCGCAGCAGCGTGTGCGATTACGCTGCGAAGGCGCAGCCCGCCGAGACGACCGACTTCCAGGGCACGCTCGAGATCGCCGCTGTCCAGTCGAGAGATCTGGCTGGCGCGGCGATGACCCTCTGCTGCGGCACCGGCCAGCCTGAAGCCGAGACCGTGCAGAAGCAACCGAAGGTACAGAGGCAAGAGACTGCGCAACCCAAGCCGACCGAGGGATGCTTACTTAGGTTATTCGAAAGCCAAGTCTTCGACATGTCCATGGCTATTTCTTACATGTTCAATTCGAAGGAACCGGGAGTTCAGAGCTATCTTGGTATGTACAAATTCGAAGTGTATTTTCATTTATTCAGTAATATAAACAAATCATTTACAAATAAATTATTTTTTCAGGTAACAAATTATTTGAGTTTCCTGATAGCGACGTCGACTTCTATTTACCACAGTTGGTTTTAATGTACATACAATTGCCCGATCTTACAGAAGTTCTTTATCCATATCTTGTCGATAGGTATGTAAATCAAAGAAGTAGTATTAAAAGCCATTTTTATATTGGTATTTACAGTATATTTTATTGTATATTTTACGTTCTAGGTGTAGGCATTCGGTAGATTTTTCCTTGAAATGTGCTTGGTTACTTGATGCGTATAGTTCAGATGCTCATTTAGCATCTAAAAAGAAATCCCACGGGACCAAGCTGAAACATTTAATACTTTCAGATGAGCTCAGGTAAGAAATTAAAATTGATGAATTGATTGAGCAACAATTTTTATTTAATGAAACTCAATAATAATACAAAATATTATATTCTAGACCAAAGGGTAAGCAACGTCCATACGGATTACAGATCCCACCTGCACCTCTTTTATCTCTTGCTCAATCTGCAGCATCTCCTAATAAAAAAACCCACCAAAGATCTCAATCTGATGCCACTGGACTGTTTCAAAGTCTGCGTCGTAGCCATTCCGGTAATTAAAAATATAGTATTTCATTACTTCAAGTGTTGTGTGCGACATGTTTATTAAATTTTCAAATTTTTTGGTTTAGGTTCAGTAAGTAAAATTAGTCTCGGAGACCGTAGTTCTGGTCGAGCGTTTGACAATGGATGTACCTGCTTTGATTCCTGCCAAGGAGTGGTTAATGATTTACGGGGCCAGAAGACTGACTGCGTTTGCAATGTAAGCTTTTTTAACAATTTACTTGCTAAAGTATCTACTGTCGATGATGACTTCATATAAATAAAATGCTATTATAAATTATAGGCACCTCGGCTCGCACCGGAGCTGGAGTTCATTCGGGCGCTTATAACAATTGGAAAGTTGCTTGGAACAATTCCTACGAAAGAAGGCAAGACCGTTCAACTTGTGGCAGAGCTCAATACTTTGAATTTGAATCTCCCGGCAAGAGTGTGGCTTCCCTTGCACTCTGCTGTGCCTCATCACATCGTCAGAGTTCCACCTCAATACGCAGCTGTTCTGAATAGTAAAGATAGAGTAAGCTACAAATTTGGTTCATCTCTTAAATTGTAGAAACATTAAGAATAAATAATTTCAATTCCTTAAGTACTGCTGTTTAAAAAGTATTTTTTGTATACGTTATGTAATTCATGGGATTCTTTGCAGGCTCCATACATAATTTACGTAGAAGTTCTTGAAGTCGAAGATTTATACACATCACCAGTGCCAACAAAAATAATGGGGAGTTCATTGAGACACACAAAATCTGAAGAGAATTTGACAGGCGGTGAACAATCCGGACAAACTAATGTGCCAAGTGAAAATACTCAACAATCGTTGCCAGCAGCAAAACAAACCCCAGTTAGAACAGGCTATGTAAGGAATCCTGAAGTATCGTTTAACTTCATTGACGAAGATCCCAACGATTGTTGGAGTCAAGAAGATGACGAAATTACCCAACAAGTAATTTTCATTGTCATTAAATTATTTTTTTTTATATGAAAATATTACTCAAAAAAAATCTTACAAATGTTGTTTATTTACATTACAGTACCTACAGCTCCGCAAAACGAAAGACAGAGATACGATATCGCAATTGAGTCAAGAGTCATCTGATAGTCGTGAACCTGTTTTCCATCCAGGTGATATAAAGAGGCGACTGACAGAAATGGCATCAGCGCCCAAAACAATTATCAAGCATGATCCGGACGATCCATCCGCCGCAGTACTGAAGGAACCATGGGAACAAAAGCAAAAGCGCATCAGGACATCGAGTCCATATGGTCACTTAGCATCATGGCGATTGCTTGCCGTAATTGTCAAGTGTGGAGATGACCTCAGGCAAGAATTACTCGCGTCTCAGCTTTTAATGATGTTTAAGAAAGTTTGGCAAGAGGAGAACCTGCCGCTGTGGTTACGGCCGTACAAGTAAGTAGAGATAACTCTTTATCGTAGCTTTAAAAGTTAGATAAGAAAATGTGGCTAGTTTCTTCAATTTTAAAATCAATTATCAATTAAAAAATTAATGTTAATTACATGTGAATAAATATACAACTTTTATTTTCAGAATTCTTTGTCTATCAAATGACAGTGGACTCATTGAACCCATTTTGAACACAGTATCTCTACATCAAGTAAAAAAGCTAAATTGTAATTTAACTTTATTGCAATATTTTGAAAAAGAATATGGTCCCACGGATTCGGAGGAATTCTTTACCGCACAAACAAATTTCGTTCGAAGTTGTGCTGCATATTGTCTAGTTAGCTATCTAATTCAAGTAAAAGATCGCCACAATGGAAACATACTACTTCACAGCGATGGTCATCTCATTCACATAGATTTTGGTTTCATATTATCAACATCTCCTCGAAATCTTGGTTTTGAGACAAGTCCATTTAAATTAACGCCGGAATTCGTCGAAGTGATGGGCGGAAGCAATTCTAAGATGTTTATGGAGTTTAAGACATTAATTTTGCAAGGCTTAATCGCTGCGAGGAAACATATGGAAAAAATCGTAAATCTCGTTGAAATAATGATATCAGGTTAGTTTATTATTCTAATAGTTTTACATATTACATTTGAGTTAGATACAGATAACACATAATTTGATCGAACTTGCATAACCGAATTCAAACAATGTAATTTGGATGAAAAAATTAAATGCATAAAAAGTAATGTTAATGATTTTTTAGGTTGTCAATTACCATGTTTTCGTAATGGTGGTGCATCTACAGTCCAAGGATTAAAAAATAGGTTTCATCTGAATCTAACGGAAGATCAGCTGCGTAAGCATGTCGATGAATTGGTAGAAGGAAGCCTTCACTCGTGGTCCACGAAACTTTACGATCGATATCAATACTTTGCGAATGGCACGTTTTAGACGTAGATATGTCTGTAAAAATATTATCTTTTCGATTCTCATATCCGTCAACGTTTTCTATAGAAGCAGATTTATCTAAATTTCATAGACGCTTCTTCGTAATCTCAAAAGAAAAATACACTTCATAGCATTCCAGAAACAAAAAAGCTATATCGGTGAGTATTCAAGAGTGGGCGAAGACTGAAAATATTTAGTATTTCATGTGTCGCGGTTTTACCTTCTCTAAAGAAAATAAACACATTATGGAAACCGTAATAAAAATTTACATTTTTGATCGAGAAATAAAAGTATAGTTCTAATCGGTAATTTAACTACGAATAATGCGAAGATTTAACGAAGATGAAAATGAATGATTGGCGGAAATATAGAAATAAATGTGACGGTAGTTTGAGAAAGTGTCCGTTTTTGTTACATAGACTGGTATGTATGGAATTCGACTGACATGTTGTATGTTACAGATTTATTACGAGTATGCAAATTTTTAGCATCACAGTTAAAACTGCTGTTAGAGTAATTTGTTGAAGGTGCCTTATAAGTAGAAAAAGCAAATGAGAACGAAGAGGTTTCAGAGAGAAATAAACTAATACAGTGCAGTGTATTGAATGAATCGTCGTTGTAAAGAGGACAATCTGCAATTTGTATATATTCGTAAATTAAAAAAAAATCATCAATATGTAGTTATAATTCAGTGAAATGACTCGATGAGCATGTGAGAGCGATTAAATAGCAGTTGCGACCCTGAGACTAAGGGTAGTGAAAATAAAAAATATGGGACGTGAATACTCAAAATATTTCCTACTTTATATATGTATAAATTCAAAGGCGTTAAAGCTGCTATTTACAGTAAAATTGTAATTCCAGCAGAAGTTACAGCAATTAACTGCAGTAAACTTTTTAAATTTGCAATTGTAAGTTTTTATATGTTCTTAATTCATAATTTCATAGTCGTAAAATCATAAAAAGCGCCAATATATGTATCTTAGTTGAAAAAAGCGATTATTTAACGAAGAAAGCGAAAGAAAGGAGGATGCGGTACTGCATTCTTGCGTACGTTCGAGTGATTAAATTATGCTATTAAAAAAGAAGAACCTATTGTAAATATATAATTGAAACTCATTGTTTAGCATATAATTGCAGATGAATGTGCAAAGCTTAATCAAAGCCACGGGGGGACAAGTCCAAATTTACCTTGTTAAGGGGTTTTGTGAAACCTCCGTGACTTCAAAGTGTCTTATCTCCTTTTTCTTCTATCTTTGTTGTCTCATCGATCGACGCGACAGGCCAGCAATGTTGTTGTAACGACAAGTGTACAGGGCTTTAAAAATGCAAAAGGGAGACATGTTCCTATTTTTTGTGAATTGAGAAGTCTTCTCGTAGCGCGAATTTTGTCTCTTTGTTATGTTTCTGGTCTGCCTCGTTCTTTTGCCTCATTACAAGCTATTAATGACATTAAATACCGAATAAATATAAATCACAAATAATTTGTATTGTTTTATTATTCTCACATATTTATTATTCCTACATTGATATTGATGTTTATTTGAAAAATTATGATAAGTATTACAGACGTATAAAAATATTTCTAAAATGAAACAATTTAATAAACAAAAAATAATTTAATTACAATATTATATTGTAAGATTTTGATAGCATTTACAAAAATTAACATTCTAAGTTTCATAGAACTAATATGATAAATAATAATAAATTTCATAAAAAAAATTAATTTACTTCAAATTATCATATGCACATTATTTTATTTATACAGTTTGTATAAATACTTTTAATCGACTTAATTCATTAAGTAATCAAACAATTTTATAAATATGTTAGATTATCAGTCCTTAGAGTATAGTTCCGTCTCGTTAAAAAAAATTATTTCCATTTAAAATTTATAAACTACTTTTTCAAGTAGAGATTAAATACAGATTATTTAAATTTTCATCAATAAGCCGGAACGGGAAGTAGCAGACATACATCGTGTATACATCTAAGTGGCATGCGTGAGTTGGAAGATAAGGAACAAAAAACTTTTTAAGTATCGTAAATATCACATTAGATCATTGGGTTGAAAGAGATACCTGATGAACTTCATCAATATTTCATTTGACTTTGTAAGATATATAAAAGCATAGTATTTTTTATTATTACTAGTAAAAAATTTTGTAAAAAGTTTTAAATACGACTAGTTTTAAATATCTTAATGACTTACTTGTATCTTTTATTAATTCTTTTAGTATTAATAAGATTAATTTGCATTTAAAGAAAGTATAAAAGTTTTTAAAAATAAAAAATAATCGAATGTAAAATTCCTTTTTCTTAAAAGCAAGTTCTGCTTAAACTTATTTCTCTTTTCTATCACATGTAAAATAGTAAAAGTTCTTTAAAAAAGAATGCTAGTCTATGAGAAAATTGTTTAAGCAATACTTAATCTTTCCAAATTTATATGAAAATAATATTTTCACCAGGTATCTTTGTCAAAAAAATTATATTATTATTATCTTATATTCTAGAGAGCTGCTGCAAGAGGTTTGAGGGTAGGATGGCCTCCAATTTATCAAGGATATAATAAAATGGCAGGGAAAACCAAGCAAGCATAGATCTAGCCACAACTCCCATGGTATCCGGATATTGATGAGTTAGTAGAGCCACCAAGGCTGTAAAAGAACAGAGTCCAGCTGTAAATAAGATGAAGAAAGGTAGTTCTTTCTTTGGATAAACGCTGACATCGTGAAAGGAAGGTAGAAGCTCTCGATCTGCACATTCCGTACATGTTGGATACGGATAGAACAGATGTCCTCTTTCTAATGGATAGGGCAACATTCTAAAAGTCCCCTCCCATGTACAATGTAAAAGATTCAATGCTCCTTCCATTTGCTTCCAATGTGGAAGGTGAAAAAAAGCATAAGCTATAGCTTCTGAGTCGCCTCTTTTTAGTACATGCTCTGGTGGTAAGATAAGAGGTTTCATTTCTAACAAATACTTTGGTACATGTGGATTAAATTCTACAGCTCTGTGAATTGCTTCAACGGCTGACATCTCTGCTGGTGTTAGCCCTCGTTTACTTGCAATGTCAGGTGAAAATTTGTCAGCGACTAATCTTGCTTTTAATAATGCTGCAGTATAACATATAGTTGCTGATTTAGGCAAACTTATGTCATCATATTTAGCTAATACTGCCTGTACATCAGCGTATGCTTGCATTTCTAAAAGTGCCTCAATTAAATTTTCATGGATGTTGAGAACATTCATGATCGGAGGTACTTCCTTTGTAAGATCTCTAAACATCTTAACAGCTTCTTTCAGTTTACCTAATTTTCTAGCACACATGGCAAGTCTTCTTTTTACATAAATGAGTACATTTGTATCTCGTCTATGTAAGGCTTCTGCGATAGAACCTTGATGCTGAGTATTTTGAGATTTTCTGTAGTTATTTTCTGCTACCTTAAGAGCTTGTTTAAGGATTTTTTCAGCCTCTAAAATAGTTGTTGCTTCTTCTTCAGCAAGTAAAATATAAGCTGGGGCACAGTCTGGGTTACGTTCTAAAGCACTGTGAGCTGCTTTAATGCGCACTACAGGATTACGTTCTCTCCATGCAGTTTGCATAATTTCATATTCAGCTTTACCAGTATCACCCTCGCAAGTAAAAAATGTTTGATGATCCTGAGCTGATAAATTCATGTCATAATAAGTTAAAGGTTCTTTATTGGTAGCCCAATAAAACCTTTGATATTCTGCCCCTCTAAATAAATTAATTGGGTTGCGCCAAACCTTACATTCTGGTACGTTTTGCTGATTGGAAGAATTAGAGTTACTCATATTTGAATTATTACTTTCAGATCCACTATCACCACCTCCAATCCATGGAGAAATATGATTCAAAGACACTTGTTCAATGAAAGAAGTACCATATTTTCTAAAATACCACCACTCAAAAATTAAAATTAGTCCTGATATGAGAGATGAAGTACCCGTAAGTGCCACATAGAACTTTGGAGTTAAAGTACTCAGGAACATGTTAGAATCCCACATATTTGAAAATAAAAGGGCCATTAAAACCCTACCGATGCATCGAAATTAAAATTTCAATTTGATACTTCTGTGTGCAATACTGAATAGCTGAAAAGAAATACCTTTATTTTAATAAAAATTTATTTAACAAATTAATTTAACAACTTAAGCTTTATATTAAAAATTTGATTAATTGTTAAGTTTATTTGATTCTTGTATAGTTTAAAGCTTTTATTATAAACACAGTACGTTTTATTTTATATAAATTGTAAGTCGGCTACTATTTACCTTTTTTCTAATTTTCTTTATTTCAATAGAAATGCAATTGCATTTATGAATACTTTTAAAAAACTTCAAAGTGTAGATTCTAATTTTTTCACACATTTATATCATTAATTTACGAATTTATTTCGGTTATTTCAATAAAGCGAATCATTTTTTTCGCTAATATTAGCAGACTGATAGTCATTGATTAGGCAATTACCAGATGTATATTTTCAACAAAAAGCTCCACTGTTCTACGAACTCCAATAATGCACTTCGAGCAAGTTCAAGGAACACACGGTAGAATCGTTGTTATCGCAGCGGCCATTATTGAAAGCAAGCAGAAGCGCGTAGAATTGAAAGGCAATGCAATGAAATTAAAAATTTTCTGCTGGAATCTGCAGATTTTTAGCCTATAACTAAAGAAGGCACCTATAAATTTATAAAACGATTTATTTTTAAAAGTTTTCATTCAGAAACTCAAATTGTTGCAGCAAATAGGAACAGAATTGTACAGGTATATTGATCTTACACGTGTTCTGTCTTCTGTCAGTCGAGTGTATTATTATACTTATTCACAGCATAATGCAATATAATGCAAACAAGTGTTTGGTAGCAAAGTGAAAAAGAAAAAACAAAATTTAACTATGTTAATAACTAAATTCTCAAAGCAGCTTGAATTTCTGTGTAGACGTGAACATATTAACGTATGTATTGTCGTTTAAATTTTCTTAAAGTTTTTAGAGGTTAGGTTTTAAGTTTTATCTAAATAAAGTTTCTTAAATAGTTAAATTTTTTATAAAAAAGAAATTACTTTCATTGTTTACAGATCCTTAAACGTTTGGTGTCATCAAATAAGTGGCTGAAACGAAAAATGCCTAATGAAGAGTTGCCTGCTCATCGAAGTGATCCAGTTATTAAAGTACTGGATACACCAGAATTTAAGTCAATATTCTCACCTGAATTAGATAGCTTATCTAATTTATTTAAAAAATATAATTATGAAATAAGGGTAGCTGGTGGAGCAGTAAGAGATATATTAATGGGTATGAATCCAAAAGATCTTGATTTTGCAACAACAGCAACTCCGACTGAAATGAAAGAAATGTTTACTAAAGAAGAAATTAGAATGATTAATACTAATGGAGAGAAACATGGAACAATTACTGCAAGAATAAATGACAAAGAAAATTTTGAAATTACTACACTTAGAATTGATCTAGTGACTGATGGCAGACATGCAGATGTAGTATTTACAAGAGATTGGTTGTTAGATGCAAGCAGAAGAGATTTGACAATAAATTCAATGTTTTTAGACTTGGATGGAAGAGTACATGATTATTTTTATGGTTACGATGATCTGATGAAAAGAAGGATAGCATTCGT
Organism: Ormyrus rosae; assembly: GCA_035047165.1. Taxonomy (NCBI): domain Eukaryota; kingdom Metazoa; phylum Arthropoda; class Insecta; order Hymenoptera; family Ormyridae; genus Ormyrus; species Ormyrus rosae. The sequence goes on along the minus strand of JAWWML010000052.1, from coordinate 10,748,239 downwards.
TGGAAAACCTTCTCAAAGAATTTGTGAAGACTTTTTGAGAATACTCAGGTAAATTTATAATAAAATTTTAGTTAACAAGGATATGTTTTTCTTTTATATTTTGTGTATATTTTTAATATTTTAAAAATTATGTACAGGTATTTCCGTTTTTATGGAAGAATATCTGATGTTCCTGATAATCACGATGAAGAAACAATAAATGCTATTAAAGAATTTGCTAAAGGTCTTGAAATAATTTCTGGAGAAAGAATTTGGAGTGAATGGAGTAGAATTATGGGAGGTAACTTTCATAGAGAATTAACTCACAAAATGATAGAATGTGGATTGTCTAAGTATATGGGATTACCAGAAGTACTGAATTTAGAACACTTTGATGAAGTCTGTATGAGGGCTCATAAAAACAATATTAAGTTGAAGCCTATTTCTCTGATTGCTGCGTTGTTAAATTCTCAAGAGGAAGTAATGGAACTTTATATGAGGCTCAAATTCCCTAATTTTGATAGGAATGTAGCACTTTTTCTTATACAGCATCGAGAAGATAAGCCTTGCGAAAATCCTTTAAGACCTTATCAAGCTTTGGTTTTGAAAACTACAGGAAAAATTTCAGATTATAGAGAATATGTATCTGAGTTATTAAGATACAAAGGCTGTTTGAATTTATTAGCAGAATTCGAAAAGTGGGATTCACGTTTTCCTATTAATGGTAACATGGTGCGACCTTATGTAAATAACAATAAACTTATAGGTCAAGTAATATTAAAATTGAAAGATATTTGGCTAGATAATAATTGCGAAATGCCTGTTGAAAAGTTACAATCGCACATACCTGATGTAGCTGCTGAAGTTACAGAAAAAATGAAAGAAGAAATGGAAATGAAAAATAAAGAGCATCAAAGGAAAAAATCAGTTAAAAATTGATTGTAAATTATAATACTTTTAATTTTAAAAAATGTACAGATAATATATAAATTTTATTAATTTCTTAATAAACTTCAAAAATATATGAAAAGTAATGATAGTCTTCTTTATACATATATACGATTTTACAAAGCAAATAGTCATTTTTTACAGAATGAAAATAAGCAGATAGTTGCTTCAGAAAAAATGTTAAAATAGAGAATACTTAGAAAATTTTAATATTTATAAAATAATGCAAACTCTACTTAAATTAAAGGTACTAGTAAAATAAAAAAAAAAATTATAAATGTTATTAAAATTGATCCTTATGTGCAAAGTTTTTGATCAATTATTCCGAATAAACTTGTAAATTTTCGTACTAGTCAGTTTGTAAGCAAACAGTTCAACATGCACGAGTTACCAAAATAAATGGCTGTATCAAAATATGTTTCTTGATTAAATATTAAAGATCAATAAGTACCTACATAGAAACGCGTTCTAAAATAACAATGATTCTCTGTTTTTTTGGACAACTTGGTCGATAATAGTTATAGTTATATCGTCGTGAATTTAATTTGACCCGTATCAATCCTTCAGATCTCCAGAGCTTTGGAACCCAAGAAAACATAATTTCCGGCCAAAAAAACGTGTTATTTTAAGAAGCATCCCCGAGTTCAGTGACCCGCTGATAACAAACGATCCGTCGGATATCCCTCAACAGATGTAAATTAAATCGCACAGAAATAAATGTAGCAGCTCCTACGCAAGAAAGCTCGGCGGCGCTTCTCGCGCACGTGTAAGAGCAGCCCGGCAGCCATACGGGTCACGTAGTATTACACGTATTAATCATGCAGGAGAGAAAGAGAGGACGCCGAGGGAGGATCCCCAAAGCCATTATCACGTTTTAAGCAAAAGCACAACCGCTAAAATTCCCGGGTGAGATTATTTCAGCAAAAAGCCAGCCCGCTCTCGGCATAGTTCGGGCTCATCTATCATTTCTCGCTCGCTCTTCTCCTCCCCCTCGTCCTGCTGGAACACGATGCTCAGAAGAGGTCCTCCTCCTCCTCCTCCTCCTTCTCCTTCTCCTCGTTGTCGCGCTGTTTCGCGACGTGCGTCGCCGCTGGAATGGGAGGAGCGCAGCCTTCCTCGTTAACGGAATATTAACAGCTTTCGCTAAACGAACGGAGGGGAGGAGATAATGCCGGCCGACCGAGCGAATCGTAAGGAGGAAAGCGCTTTTTATCTCCGACCGATGGATCCCGGATTTTTTGCCGGATTTGCAGCGGGTTTTTGCTGAATTTTAATGGAGCTGCGTGAACTTTATGATCGCTGGATAAAGATCTTTTAACCGAATTGTCAAATGTAATTGGGTTATATTTTGCAGTTTATTTCGATTGCACGGGACAAAATAAAATGGAATTGTGCAAATAAATAAATAATTTTCTTTCAAAGTAGATGATTAATAAGTCATAATGATTAAAATTATTATTATTTAATTACATAAATGCAATAAAGAATTTTAAATATTTAATGGTTTAAACAGTTTTAGAATGTTTCAACAAATAATAGACATAAATTTTTTAGCGCAGAAAAACTATTTCTATTCGGTTTTGTATTCGCACAGATAAATTTAATGCATTCTTGAAAACTACATAAAACACGTAAAAAGTCGTTCCAGTCTGCATTATTCGGAAAAAGCTTAATTAAATAAGGTGACGGAAAGTTTTACGGAAGGCTTTCAGCTTCGAGCTCTCTTTCGTTTATTCGAAGAGAATAAAAACAGCGGGGCTTTCCTCGGGAAAAACTCCACCGAGATTAAAACAGCATAATTGCGCGTTTAACAATTCCAGTCGGAAAGTTCATCGGTCGAGTCTCTCTCTCTCTCTCTCTCTCTCACTCTCTCGCGGGAGTTCGAATCGATCGCGCGCTAATGGGCTATTTTCTTAGCTGCTCGACATTGGCCCGGGTGTTATCCTTCGAAGGTTCCACGGCGACGGAAAAATTCTTCGCCCCGAGCGACAAAACTTCGTCAAATAAACATGACCCTCCGCAAACTATGCGAGAGCCTCGTCTAATTTGCTTAGCCGAGAGAAGTGACGCGGGGAGGAGATCCTGGCAAAGTTTCGCCACGCACACAGACGAGGCACCGAGCTCTGATAAAACATGGAACACTGCGGGACAAAAGCCCCTTCCCCCCCCCTCCGTTCCCTTCCGCTGTTCCTCAAGTGCAAGACTTTGCCTTTCGTGCGAGCCGCGCAAGAACCGGACTTGTCGAACAAATATGCTGCGTATACCTGTCGCTGCTTCTTGCCCGAGCTGTTTGGCTTTGCGTGCTCCAATCGAACGGAACTAAACTGCGAGAACTAAGATCGGGGGAACGCGTCAGTGTCAATTTCGATTGGACGAGGAAAAATAACAGTCTTGTCCTGTTTTATCTGGACGAAGTTTTACTTCTTCTTTGTTTCGTCGTTGCTCGGGCTGGCGAATGTTTTAACAGCTTTAAATTTTTTACGCGTTAAAGGATTGCCTTTTTTTCTGGATGAAATAGCAGCTTTATGGAAATGGAAATTACACGAACCATAAAACTTTAATTTTAGAGTCAAATATTTCTTGGTGTTAAGTGTGAAGTACGTCAGCTTTAATCTTGAACGCGTCTGACCATATACTGTTCCCATCTACTTAAAATTTCTTTCGCTTTAGTTTCATTGTACAAAAATTTTTGTTTAATTTTTTAACAATAGTTTTCTGCATACTTTTAAACCTCTTTTATGGATGAGTAACGTTTGTTAATTCATTGAAAACAGGCATAAAATAATAATTTTATTATCACTTTGTATACATTTTTTTTTATAAAATTTCTGCAAATATTTGCATTTTGAGAATAGTTACTTCTGAATTACTAACATCAACAGTACCTTTATACTTATTTTTCGGCAAAACATTTGGAAGCAAAGCTAAGTCGACTGGATAAAAACTTTCATTTTTATATTCGCGCTGTAATAATAAAAGAAAGATTAATAAATATTATATAATTTATATTTTTTGCTAGATTGAAATATTATTAATGAAACGAACCAGTTCGGGTCCGCACTTGTCTAAATCTCCACCAACCGCAAGTATGAACGGTGCGAAAAAAATACGTTTACTTTTTAAATCACAACTATCGGCGTCAACACTTATACCCATTGGGATTCTAAAATCTCCAAAAGCGTAAGCATAAATACTTAGTTTCACCTAAAAGTAAATAATAAATTTTTTAAGGAAGTTGTTTTCAACTCTATGATAATTTAAGAAAACTAAATATTTTTTATAATCACATGAAGATTTGGAGGAAATTCTTTAATAAATGTTGCCCTAAAGCTGAGAGTGTTGTACGTTTCATTGATGTAATTTACAGAAATATCAAAAGAATCCTCGTCTATATATTCACCATTAATATATTCAACATTTACGTCTTGAAACATAACTGTCACTGCCTTTAAATGATAATTAATTACTTTGGTTTAATTATTATGGAAATAGAATAAAAGTAAAATTCTATGTATTACTTACCGTGCAAATTTTATGTTGTATTAAATAAAAACTTAAAATTGCATAACTAAAATGTAAGAGCAGATTCATGTTGGTTTTACATATAACTTTGGATCAAATAAACTACAATATTGCGACTAGCTGATTTTATATCGCGGAATACCGAAATTATTTTTGTGGGGAACAATAATAGTAAATGAGGTATTGTTATAAGTCTTTTTATTACCCAGTCAAAAAGAATTAGATAATAAACTCTGCAACACTCAAATTATTTTACACAATGTAAACTAATTATAATACCTCGATTAAATACTGTTTTAACTTCCTATAATAAATGTTTTCGTAAATTTGAACGACAACGTTTTCTGTAAACATTAATTTCGCATAAAAAATTAATAAAATATACGCGATTGTATTTTCGGAGCTCCTTACTTTCCATGAATTTTAAGCTCTTATAAATTTTTGCACGTGATACTTTGAAGTTTATGCAAAACATTTGGATGATAGTACATAAAACTTCCTGTGTTTTTTTGAGTACTTATGAAATTTTAAAATATCAATTTTTCCCAATCTCCTTTGCAGTTTTGAGCACTAGCAGAAAAAATTAAATTTTAAATGCAGCTTAAAAAAAATAAAAAGAAATTAGTTTCGAAAGACTAAAGTCTGAAATCCTAAGTTTCGTACAAGTTTTAATAAAATTCGACATAATCCGATAGGTTTTATCAGGGAATTCTATTTTTAACTATGCCCAAGAATAAAAGCTTTACTTTCTGAATAGGAAACTCTAAAAGATAAGGATTAAGCCATACTCCTCGTTAAATTTACATTTTCTGAAAGGCTGCATGCAAATGATATCCGAACTGGCGCCTAATAGAAGCTCGTAAAAATTTTGGAAAATTCGCCCGGCACACTCGGCGCGCGTCTTCATCTCTTTATGCAAGCGGAAGGATGTCAAGAGCCTATCATAGGTAGAGCCGGGCGTTTACACGATTGCCGCTTTAGTCTCAGCTTAGCAGCGGCCGGAATCGTCGAATTCCCGCGGCGATATCGAGAGCGCGAAGCTCTCGTCGCGGTTAATTCGAAAACATCAGCTGCCGCGGCGGCAATTTTCTCCTCCCCAGGTTTCATCGACTTCATTACGCGCTCTCGGCGTTTCCCCGAGAGCGAAAAGTCTTTAAAGGGATCTCTCCGCGCGCGCCTCTGTTTCTTCTCATCGCTGCAGCCAGCGGTAGTTTTCGCTTACGAGATTCCTTCATGAAAATTTAAGCCCCAAAGAAACAAGCGTGTTTGTGCCCGCACGGGAGGGAGATGGCCCAATTCGCATGCAAGAATTTTATAAACTCCATATACCGGCTCGCCTATACGTATATACAGTTATTCGGCGGCGGTTTCCCTTATCGATATGAGCTTTCGCGGCGGGAGGAATTTCCATTCCGGCCTTTGTGCTTCCTGCGCTCGAGTCGTCCTGCCGTAAGATTCGCTGGGTTTTTACTAGTTTTTTTTTTTTTTTGTCTGGAATATAGATTGCAGTTTTTCTTATTTACGGAGCCGCCGGGAAGCAGGCCTTCGGACGATGTCGTAATTAGTCATATAAATGTTAAGATCTTGATGCATAAACATTGTAAAGTACGCTTCGAAAGGGGACGGAATAGTTCGGGGAGAAACTTTACTTCTCCACCTAATTGAAGATGCGAAAGGAACTATATAAGAACTTTTAAATTCGGAACTATGAATATCATTTGCATTTTAAAAAAATGAACGCTGAGTACTCTTGCATTGGAAATTCAGCAGGAATTATGCAAGAAAAGTGCTCTTAATATATTAAATTTCAAAGAATTCTGCTTGATCAAACAACGTCGATAATCCAAAATTGTTCGCTTTATATTTGTCGTGATTTAAGTTTACTTTCACGAAACGTTCCACGAAAACTTTATCACGATTCCACAATGTCGTATAAAATATTCTCAATTTTATTTCAAATTTTAATTTGCAGCTGAGATTATTCTACAATATAACAAATCTAACTTATTCGAGCGCATTTTCGAAAATTGAAGCGAGTGAAAAGCTCGGAAAAAAGCACTCGGGGAAGCTCGTCGGTGCAGTTTAAGCAGCTCGGTACAAACGAGCGGCGGGCACACGTGATTAGTAAAATCACAATGCAGCGGCCAGGAGTAATTGCTCGGACGGAGGGACAGAAGGTGCATCCCTAATTATAACAATAGGCGCTTCCTCATTAAAGCGGCGATCCCTTGAAATTTGTCCCTCTCTCTCTCTCTCTCTCTCTCTCGTCTTAATTCCTTAGCTACGTAGCTGTCCCTTTCTTTTCGCGATCGTTCTTCTCGTCTCGTCGCCTCCCTAATGAGCGTTGTATGGTGACCCGGGCGGCCGTTTGCACATAGAGAGTACGCCGGTGAAATGAGTTAGTGCTGACACCTGTCTATGTAGAGAGGTAAACAGCCCACTAATTAGCAGGGCATTATAGTCGGAGCCGGCTCACGTCCGCCTGTGACGACTGCTCGTCTTCCTATTTCTCTTTCAACTTTCCTCTTTCTTCCCTCCTCTCGCTCTCTCTCTCTCTTTCTCTCGCTCTCTGGTTGGATGTTTGTGTATTCTAATACCGCGAATACACAAGGCTGTTTTTTTGCTGCTGCTGGCTGATATACTTTTTAAGTATTTTCGAGATCAGTTACTTTTTTAAAAAAAATTCAAAATACTTTTCTGGAAAAGTATTTTTTCAATTTTTTTTTCAATTTTTGCTCTATGTATTGTATAAGAAAGTTTCTAAAATATGCCTCAGAGTAATTGTTTGAAATTTATCTATGTATATTTACTTAATACCATTGTAACTTAATTTTTAATTATTAATTAGTTTAACGACGTAATATATATTTAATGGTACCATTTTAGTATTTTAAGCAGTGCCTAAACAAAGTATATTAACTTTATTCAAGCACTAAAAAAGTGTAGCAAGAAATATCTGAACTTTGTCATTAGTTATGTGCATGAAAGACTTTATCCCTGGGTTGTGGCTACTTACATTACTTGTAACTTTGAAGGGAAAACTGCACAATTTTTAGAAAATAAATATTAAAAATTTTAATATAAATGGCAAACTTTCAAATAAAGATTTAAACTCTTGTTTCAAAATAACGAAAAATTTTTAAAAAATTTCGCTTCGGCGTCGACAAAGCTACTATAGTGACTAGCAAACTCAATGCAACATTTCGATAATGATTTTACCAACATATTTTAAAACTTTATTAAAGTTATTAAAAATTTCAACAACATGTGTCGAACAATACGATAGAACTATTTTTACGCGGAAATTTATTAATTAAAAAAGTTTATTTTTAAACAATTCGATTAGTGAAAGGGCACTCTGAGATTGAAAACGTGCCGCTGACAATAATAATACGCTCGCGTGCATGAACGAATTTTCGAAACATCGCTCGCGAAAGGACTCTCTCTAAAATCCGGAAATCTTTAAAGCGAAATACCGCCTCCCCTTTCTGCACCTGGTGCCCCCCTCCACCGGCCGGCCGGGCCGCAGTAGAAAAGGCCCGACAAAGTCAATAGTATCTGGCAGAAGCGCGACGTTAGCCGCTGCAAGACTGTAAGCCAGTCCTAAAGCATTCAGCGGACGCCTTCAATTCTCTGATAATAGACGCCGGGCTAAAAGTACATCAGCGTAAATCTTGAGAAATAAACGGAATGACGCCGGAAGCGCGTATAATAGGGATCGCTGTTTTTAAAGAGAGACGTTTTTGCCGAAAAAGCTCTTTTGTTTTTGAATCTTTTATTGCCGCGTTTTTTGTTTAAATCAGTTTTTGGCGATGTAAGCAGTATTTGGGCAAATAATTTAAACGAACGTTTAAAGAGTATCAATTTATTTATATTTACGAATGCGTGCGGGCAATTATCAAAGAGATTTAGTAAGGGGTTTTCGTAAATTCAAAAACCAATATTTGACTTAAAATTGAAACGTGCTTTTCGTAATATCTATACCGTACGTAATCAGCTTCGCGTTCAAAGGCTTTTCATCGAACGTTTAAAAGAAAATACAGATATAGGAGCTTGGTAGTTGTAAAAGTAGTAAAGAATGTACGTTGAAAGTGTCATATTTTATACTTTAATTAAGTATAATGGAAATTTTAATAATGAAAGAAATTAAATTCAAAAATGAAAATATCTAAAGATTATATTTTCTATGATAAAGTATTGCTCTTAATAATACTTAAAAAAGAATAAAAGAAGAACTCAAATCACGCGAAGTACGTAACATAGAAAATTCTTAAGATACTGATAGAGCACAGTTTCGTAATTATTGCACCCTTTCATCATATATCGAATACTCGAATTCACGCTCGACGTCTACTCCGGCGTTCGCGAAAAGCTCGATTCCAAGAAAGACGAAAATGCCAAGAGCGAGCTCGCGTTCGACGTTGCGAGTAACTTCGGCTCGCAAAGCACCGTAAGAGGGACAAGCGAGAAGCGAAAGTAGAAGTGGCGCTGGCAAATAACCAATGCCAGAGACGAAATTCCGGCGGGGAACTGCGGCGGCGAGCTTTCGAGCGCGCACCGCAAGTAGCCGAATTTCCCAGCTCCGAAATCGCATCAACGAGTCGCGCTCGTCGGAGAGAGCCCGTCCCGAATCCAAAACAATTCGTTCTTTCCACCCAAGATTTTAATTCGCGCGTTCGAGGTAAGTTGGTTGCATAATTGGCTTCTCCGGGAACTCGGTGGTTCGAGACGAGCGCCGGGAGAGAAGCAGGTGCGATACTCGGAATTTCCCCCTTTAATAAGCACTCGATCGTGCGCGATTCGATCTCTCGACGTTTTGCGCAAGCTCCGTGGCGCACTCCAGAAGTGCAGCGTGTGCTGTTTGTTTGCCCCGGAGCTCCTTTTTTCGGGGTGGAATTAGCGAAGCCCGCCGCTAATTGAAGTGTTTGTTCGACCGAATGATCGATTAGTTAGTAGAATTCGGATGAAGCTCTCGTTTTACGTCTTCGACAATTCTGCGAATGAAAAGTGCTTCGCGGAAAACATTATGAAATAAGCACGTAAATAAAGAAAGGGTAAATAATTGGAGGCGCTAATTAGTTAATTGGTTGCAGACAGATGTTAAGAGAACGGTAAAGTATATATACTTAATGAATTCTGTATGTTCTCTGGTTTCGGTTCTCTTGTTAAATTAATTTCTATGATTTAGATGATGTCTAGGTGTGCAGGAACGTCTTGAGGATGTCGAGACATCGTCTACAAGACGATAAGTTTTTAAATTCATTAAAGTTTTCCTCCTAAAAGTATAGCCTGGTGTATATGATTTAACAGAAAGCTTCAAGTATCGAATATCATCTTTACAATTTTGCAATTAAAAAAATTGACGAAATATCATTTTCCAGCCAATTAGCAAGTATTAACATTATTAGTAAAAGCGGACTAATACGCCGTGCAAAGCCAAAAGATCTTTTTCCCTTTGAACGCAGCTCGAAAGCGCGCTCTTTAAAAATTTAACCGCATCAAACACTCGAAAGCGGCAAAAACGCACGGGCCAAATATAAAAACGTTACTCCGGTTCATTTTTCTAAAATTACGTCGCTATTAAAGCCCCGAATTGCAGGCCGCTTGCCGGGCGCGAAAGAAACTGAGCCACGCCAGAGGCGAGCATCCAGAATCCGCGGGCTCGTAACTCGTCATACATTAAGACACGTACAATGGGCTTGCAAGCGCAACTCAATAAAGCCCTTGATTTAAGCAATCCTCGCTCTTTCCCGCGCTTGATATAACGTATAGAGGCCGCGTGCTCCCTCTCTCTCTCCTCTCCCCCCCCGTTCCCCTCTCGCCGGCGCACAAAAAAAAGAGAGCACAATGAGCCGGCGGGCGGCCGTGCTTAATGACTCGGGAGATAAAAAGCACGCTGCAAAAAAGCAGCAGCGGGAGGGGGGCAGGGAAACGCGAGAAAAAAGAAAGGAGGAAAAGAATTAAGATGGACGAGAAAATAAGCAGCCGTAAACAAAGACTGCGGAGCTGCGCGCGAAAGCGAGAGAGGGAGATAGGGCAAGAGAAAGAGAGAGAGAGAGAGAGAGAGTAAAGAATTGCAGCCGGAGGATGGTCGGCTTCCATAGGGCTGCAAACAAGGCGCCAGGCATATCCGCTCCTTTTAAAACTTTCATGCTCAAGGACGGTGAAACGAGGCCAGGAAGCTGCTCTGCGTCGCAGGTGCTCTCTGTCGTCGAGCTTTTCCGCGTGAAAAAGCACCGGCTCGAAATTTCTCCTTCCGCCTGTCGAGCTAATTTAGCCAATTCCTTTGCGGCAAATCGCCGGACGCTAATGCGTCCATTGAAAAGAGGATTAGCTCTCTCGCGGCCCGCCGCGCCGAGGCGGAAGTGACTTTGAATTCGAGCCGAAAATCGACGGTATGGCGAACGTTTAATCCCTAGCCTTCGAAGAATACTGCCGGGCTTTTTTTATTCCGTTACCGCGAAATGCTTTTTCGAAAAGTTTTTAAGCCCATTTATTATAGATTACTCGGCCGCGCGCGCGCAATGAGGCGTCCCCATAAATTAATCCCGAAAGCTCGCGGGATTATTCATAACTGAAAAATCCTGAGAAATAGGTTTACGGCAATGAATTAAAACTTTCCTTGCCCTGAGAGGCGAAGTTTTCCTAACTAAACAGCCTCCCCCGCGCTTGTTTCCCTCACAAGTCAAAGCTAACAAAGCCGAAGACGAGGAAAAAGCTCCCCTTCCCAGCCCTGAGACATCTCTGGAAACTAATACTGTTTTGCAGGGCCTCAAAGTATCATTTATTGCCGGGGACTTTGCCGGAAGTCTCGTGTTTGCAAGCGGCAGCAGCAGTAGCAGTAGTAGCAGCTCCGTCTCCTCGCGTATTCCGGGAGCTGAGCTGTCTGCGTCTTGGCGTATCTTGCGGTCTGCGGAAGTACACGCGGCCCCTCGAGCATCCAGGCAAGCACGTAACCTGACAAAAGCCTCTCGTCCGTCTAGTCATCCGCAGAGCGCTGTAGGTCACTTGCCTTGAGAATTCGCTCTCGCTGTCCGCTTCGCTCTCCCGTTATATTTTACTTCAAAACTGTATTAGCATCAATTTCCCTTGTATTTTCGAGGTTTGCACGGTTTCCGTACGATATTTCTGACTTTTCGCGAAGTGAATATTAATTTTAAGGCTGCGCTTATTTATGAAGAGCTTCTGACGGCTGGCTTCCTCTTTGTGCTTTGTACGGAGGCGCTTCAATATTTCCCGCTCTTCTAGTTTTAAGCCAGTGCAAAATCAAGTAAATATTAATTTTAAAAACTAAAATCTTTACTAAGTCATATGCATCTTAAATAGCTCGAAATACTTGCTTGGTAAAATTATGAAAAATAAACAGCTCTTCGCGTTGTAAAAATTTTACAGTTTCGGAAGGAAAGTGAAATTTATTATTACGCGCATTTAAGCTCGAAAAAATTAAAGCTATAAATCAATAATTCAAAGAAAAACTCACCCCTCCTCCATACAAAAAAAAGCTTTTTATTTTCCACTTCAAAAGTCCTTTGCAACACAATAAATAACCGAATTTTAAAAGCCACCTCCAAACATTCACAGGAACAAAACCTTCGTCGAATAAAGCATCCATTCTTCTTCCAGGCGGAATCGCCGCTGCAACGTTTCCCGCCGGCGGTGTTGTCGCGCGCAGTTTTCGCCCCGCGCGTCGCCGCCGCCGCTGCACGCCTTTGTCAATTGAGCTCCGGACGCGCGAGGCGCGCTCTCTCGCGTCCCGGGATCACTTGCCCACGCGCACCGAAGACGACGCGCGTAGGTCAAATATGTGCGCAAGATCGGATGTGCATTAGCGAAGCAAGCGAGAAAGCCTATATGCACGGGCTGTGTACAAGTACGCGACGCGCGCGCCTCCGGCCCCCTTCATTAGCCGATTCCCGCTGGATGGCGTGTGTGGCTGATTTTTGCAGGATTTCGGGGCGGGCTTGGAGGGTTTGCGGGTGATGTATTCCCTTTGGGTGATTTTGGAAATTAAGCAATCGGTAAGGGGAATGTAAGAATTTACGAAGTTGAATGAATTACTCCATTACTTAAATTGTGTGTTGAATGAGAAGAAAATTCGACTGATTTTTTCGAAAGTTTTTACTTCGAGGTAAACACCTGGGTTTGCTTCCCAAGGCAATTCGAGGCCGCGGGTTCAAACTCCTCGTCGGTCAGAAATTTTCAAAGATATTGCACAAAAATGTTTATCGGAGCCGAGATCATTGCCCGTAACTATAACCCCACAGTTATAAAAGTTAGTTTTACACCTACTGTGATAATTACAGTCGCTAGTAGCTTCACGGCCGGATGGGACTTTAAATAACAAAAGAAAGTTCTTTAATTGCGGAAGGGTGTAACGAGTGTAGCCCGCAAAAGATCCGGAATACTTCAGAAAAATTGGGTTAAAGTTGCAATTAACTAAATAAATATGTCAACGCGTTTTTAATAAAAAAATCACCCGGCGCGAGTTTTCGCGAAATTAGAAAAGTTAATAAAAATGTACGTACACACAGATATATCAGCGCTGAAATGTTTGCTTGTCAGTCAAAACAAATATTTTAATACCAAATTCTGAACGCGAAAAGCTGCCGTCACTATGGAATGAAGTTCATTTAGCATGCTGGAGATCGATTTGAGGACCTTTGAAAGCGATACATGTTGACCGACGCGTCCGTAAAACATGCACTCCAAACAATATCCGGTCAAACGATACTTCTATTTACTTTCTCCAAAAAGTAACTCGCTGTCCGGGCAAAGGAAAAGCGCCGTATAAAAAATGGAACTGCGCAACCATCCTGAATAATCCCCTTTCATTCATAGGGCCGCCGTGTAAACAAGCTCGTCGGCGGGCCGAGCGCTCTACACGCTCTCGTACGCAGAGAGAGAGAGAGAGAGAGAGAGAGAGCTGCACTTTCGAAATCCCGGTATCGAATTCTCGGGCACGTAGGTTAAAAAGCATGCGCGCCCGCAAATAGAAAACAAACATTTGTCATCCGCCCGTCGCGCGCGTTTTTCGCGAGAAGCAACGGCAATAAAAAAAAAGAGCAAAAAAAAAAACAGAAAAAGAAAAAAAAACCAGCCAACAAAACCAAATGCGCGCACGCGAAAAAATCCTTCTCCCCCCCTTGCGGCGTCGACAACACACGCTGGCATTAAGCATCGCACAAAAGGACCAATCGGCCGGCTCTTGTCTCGCATGCAGGCCGCGACGCGCGCCGACTGTCCGTCCGTCACGTCGCCCCGTAAAAACCGGTATAAAAGAGGAAGGTCCCCGGACCGCGGGGCACCCCTTTTTTAACCGCTGGAAACACATCGAGGCTAAAGGCCGCTTTACAAGGCCAGCCACGTAAAGCCTCCCCCCTCCCCCCGCCTCCTCCGAAGGCAGCGCGGCGACTAACCGAACTTTAATTGCGAGAATCGCGAGCAATTAGAGGAGCTACGACCGAAAAGAGAAGAACGAGAAGGAGGGGAGAGCGCCTTCAGCGAGACTCGGCGCGCGCGGCGCGAAAGGCAGGACCATCGGACACATTTGTCAGGGGCGGAGGCCGGGGGTCGGAAGCACGAGCGAGCGACTCGTTTGCCCCGAGTCAGAATCGGCGGACGAGCGTTTTTCTTTCCGAGTAAACGACTGTCTGCGCGAAAAATTAGAATATTGCGAGGTTCCGGGAGAGGGCTGATTAATGGATTGGAGAAACTCGAAAAAAAAAAAAGAAACGCTGAAAGCGCTTATAAAATAAATTGGAAACAGGAGGCATTGAAAGGAGTTCTTTCAAATTAAGAGTTGAAAATGTTCTAGTTTCTCTAGCTAAATAAAAGAACAAGTTGTTTCTAAAAAATGTGGGGCTGTTTTTCTAGAGTTATTTTTTAGTTTTACATTTAGAGATCAGTTTGCTCATTATGAAAGTAAAAATGACGTCGTGTAATTGCTTTTCTTGTACGACGTGAAAGGAAAGTCTTATAATTTCTTAGTACTCATCACTGAAAAATTTTAAAGCTTTCACTCATTAAATAATAATTTATTATATATTTTTTTTTCCTTAAACTACCAGTCTTTTGTAAGTAAGCCATTTGTTGTGTCAAACGATAGAAATAAAACATTACTGTTATTAAAAAGTTCTTGTGCTCTCACGTATATTTTGAGACTGAAAAACCTGCTCATCACACAATCGCATGGAAAAAGTATAATTACGAGTGCGAGAAAAGCAGAGTCAGTTATAGTACAAAACATTAAATTTTTGTATAATTTACTGATTTAATAGGAAATGTATTATAAATAAATTACAAATTTTAGATTTTGAGCTGCTCTAATTGATAGACAAATTGAAACATCAAATTTATCAAATTCTGTCCAAATTAATGAGTAAAAAATTTCAAAGCTAACTTGTTAATTTCATTTATTTTACCAGTTTATTACAGCGAGTATAAAACAGCCAGTAATCTCAAAGAAGGTAGATGTATACGAACTGGGATATAAATAACTTACCAAATAACTTACAAAGTAAATGTTAATAATATATTAACGCCAATAAAATCTAACTCATCAAAATATTTTCTATATACAATCATGGTAAATTGTTAAATTTAACAGATAATATTAAAGCTTTTCATCGTAATTTTAAAAATTTTATGGTATTAAAGCAATGCAAAAATTTGAAGCACTCTAATTTGAAGACAAATAAATACATCCCTTATGTAGAAAGTAACATATAATTAATATTTAAATAAAATGCTAAATATATGTACATCAGGCGATAGCTTGCAAAAAGCTGCAATACTTTCTCAAAATTTAAAGTTTATTAATATAACTTTCAAGTGACACCTTTGAACTCGCTCTGATATCGATCTTTTAAGTTTTGATAGCGCTCAAGTCGTTCTAAGAGCTTTGTCACTCTTATCAGAGAAGTTAGAAAGTCTAGATTTTTTAAACATTACTCACACCGAGATAATAAGTGTGAACTTTTGAATTTAGTGCCATTATAAATTAACATTTAAATTTACTCCTTTAGTGTGTATAAAAAATTATTTCTGAAACGAAACGACACCCCATTAGCAAAAGTTTCAGGATAACTCCGCCTAATAGCTTCAGTAAAAAAAAAGCGAACGACTGATTGTCTGAATTTAAAAAGGATACGACCTGCCGGTATATAAAAGCCGGCTTTACGCCTTGCGGTAAAATTATAAAGAAAAGAATTGCCCGGCCAATACACAGTGGTATAAAAGTTTGCCGCGTCTAAAATTGTCATGGCGTTCCTCGTGGGATCGCCCCTGCATATTACGTCTTGTCGTCGCATCGAGCGCCGAGTTATACTCCTGGCTTCCGTGCTTGACCGTATAGTGTTCAATGTGCATAAGGAAAAGAACGTTTGCGCGGGGAATTTCTTCTTGGACGTTTGTCAGTATATATTCAATGTGTCCATACTGGGTTATAAATAATAAAAGTGGCTGCTGGTTAAATTGGGAAAATTTCTTCATTAGATGTAGATGTTTAATGAAATAATTGAAAAAGTATTTAATGAGAAAAATATAATGTCATTTTTAAAACTTCAAGAAAAGGTCATTTCTTTCACGAGGGCAAGCCGTTCTTCTGCAATTTATTCAGGTCAGCCTACAGGGGTAGGCTATGTTTATTGCGCTTACTTCTAGTCTCCGCCTGTCTTGTCCCTTCCTCTTGAAAAATTGCTCTCGTGGCTTTCAGCCCTCAATTGGCTTTCGAGTGTTCGACACTTGTTATGCAGGGCATTAAATGAGTCCGCGCTTTGACGACCAATGCTCTTTTCTAACCTCCTTACACCTCCTTACGACTGGTGTCTTTTCTCGAAACGGTGATTAATTGACCCTTTTAAGCTGCTTTATTTGCATGTAGATTTTTTACTTTTCTTATTTCTAAAATGTACTGTTTACTAATTAGGTACCATTTGAAAGTTGATACTAATCTAAACCTAATAAGATAAATTGCACCATATTCCCGAAAATAAATTTTTTAGAAATGAACTTGTTACCGTTAATTGAACTTTAAAAATCAGGATAGATAATTACTGCGGTTAAATTTCTCTGTAAAAAATCCAAGGAAAAGCTCCCTGCAGTAGATTCCATCTTCTCGCTCTTGCATGCGGTCTCGTACAAGCCGCGCAGCAAGCAGGTAAATGCATCCCCGTTTAAACTAATATTTAGATTAGCGAGACCGAGTATTAAGAAGTCGTTTGCTATGTACAAAGCCGACCTTTCCCACGTTTATATCTACAGCTTGCGATCTCCACCGCAGAAACGTTCGGGGATTTACAGTGCGTATTCGTGTGCTCACCCACACTGCGAAGCCTCCTATCTTTGCGGCAAAGTGTTTATGCCAGAATTCGGGAACTATTTTCCAGGAGTTGCGGTCGTAATGACGTCAGTCGGCGTTCCTAAATCCTGGGGAGCCACTTTTTAACCAGATATTTTTCGGAAAAGCGCTCGCTTCGCAAACTCCCTACGGCTCTTTATATCCCGCGCCGATTATATCGAAGGATTTAAACGCTTCTGACTCCGAAAGTCTGGGAATGTACCCTTTGCGAATTTAAGAGGATTAATGAATGCAATTTTTTTTCAGCTCCTTTTTAATCAAGCTTTAAAGTTTATTTCAGTTTTTGGGTTATAAAATCATTAAATTCGGGTCGCGTTCAAGTTAGAAAAAGCACTTTAATGAAAATTTATTGGATAAAGAAGAGGTTATTGGCGATAAACTAAAGGTTATTAAGCGACTTTACTTATGCCGGTAATAAAGTAATAAATTTTACTATCATACGATTTGTTTTTTAGAATTATTTGGAGAAATGTAAAAGTGCTACAACTCTCTCGTAAATGCTTTTACATAAATTCTTTTACGAGAGCGTTCTGCGGTAGAATAAATGATGGAATGGAACATGTATTTTGGAATAAAACACAAAAAAGTGTATGAAAAATGATATTCTAAACAAAAAACAGCGAATATTGTGAATATTAAAACATTAACTTCTAATATAATATTTTAGTTTCTTTCTAAGAAAAAAAAAATCAATCTATAATATTCAGTTCATTGGCAAGTAACAAACGAAGATATCAGTTCAGCTTTTTATGATGATTGCCCATTAAATCCCCAAAGTTTCCGATCGGCGGAGAAAAAGTCCTTCCTTACATCGGCTCCTACAAATCAAAGAAACGAGCTTTTACGCAGCGGTATTGTTTCCAACTTTTTGCTCGGTCCGTGAGAAATGTTTGATGGGGACATTGATGGGGGTTGGGTCAGGCGTAAAGCCTGGGGTCTCTCGACCTATCAAGATATTTCCACTCCTGTAAAGCGGAATCCCAGGATTTTTCTCCGAGGCGGAAAAAAAACAGAGGGCTACACCTTCATTACATAAATCAACCTTGACCCATTGAACTCGTAGGTGGGAGCAAATCCTTTGCCGATTAGGCGGAGCGGTTGCACTAATCATTACAGAAGTTTCGGCGGTCACGGTCTCGCCCCTTTGATATGTAGATTTGAATTGTTTGGAAGTAGAGATTGCGACGAGGACTGCGGGAGAAAGGCGTGGATTTAATCGCCTTTTCCGAACTTTGATGAATCGCACTCTCGATTGCCGATGCGAAAGGGGCTTACGCGTAACGTATCTAGCTATTGGTTGGTCTTTGTCATTTAAATTGATTTTAAAGCAGTCATTTAATAATTAAGTGTGGAGAAGAATTTTAATTTTATTACCATTGTACGTTTTTTCCTTAATATAAAAATTCAAATTCTGCAGAATATTACGTAGTAACTCGTTAGAAATGCTGTTTCTCATTAATTTGAGCAGCAGTGCAGAACTTGATTGATAAACTTTTGTTGCCGTTTTTAAAAAAGTTTGTGCAGGAAAAAAAAAACTTTTGTTGCGGTTTTTAAATAAGTTTGTGTTTCCTACTGAAAGATGGAAGAGCGATAATCTAGTTATTGATTTCTAATTGCAAATGAGAAATAAGAAATGTTAAAATATTCTATAGAAATTTATGCACACATTAATATGTAAATTACGCTTATTATGTGTGAAGATTAAATTTTAAAATTAGTCAGTTATATACTATTGAACAGCGAAATCAATCAAAAGATTCAGATATTGATTGCGGGTAGAGAATATTTGGAACAACGAATAAGGGTTTATTAATACTAATTAAAATTAATAATTTGATATTTCTGGAAATTTTAATTTTAATTGCAATATCTATTCATACATTTGAAACCTTCAGCCTGATTTTAAATTTAATTTTTTTTAATTCGTTTATGGCTATGTTCATACGCGACTTAAGTTTCCTATTTACACTGAATTCTTTACAATATAAATTCTTTAGTTTCATACTTTATTTTTCATTCATACTTTAATTAACAAGTGCAGCTTTGTGATACAAAGGCAACTTTTCTACCAGGAGAATCTATTTGAAAATGAGATGCATACAGCTACGTTACAGCTCGTTTCATTATAATTCTACTCTGTCTGTAAGAGTAGTACCACATTTGCAATAATGAAGCCGTCTTTATAAAACAGCAAAAATAATAATATCATATTAACAGATGTTAACTATTATAAATAAATTCAAAATTTTGGATCACCATCGAGTCACCAATCCTTTGCTTATAAAAGTTTATGAAAAGTATTACCGGAATATAAAATTAATTGTTTTAAAGGTAAAAAAACAGAGGAAGATTATCAGCAAATCGAAAGTCTCGAGAGAAAATTTGGCGATGTATCTAATTTAGTGAAAAGACGTGATACCTAAGTGCAATTGCAGGTGACGGCAAAAGACGATACCATAAAAGACTTACAGAAAAAATTGAAAGCTGAAAGGTGTAATTCGACTCAGGCTTGAATCAAGCGGCCGTTAGTCAGAAAGCTTTAAGCGCAGAAATCGTAGCGATGAAAGGAGAGCTAGGAGAAAAAGATAAAAAGGTATTTAAACTATTTTCACTTCCTTTAAGAGAACTGATCGCTTTAAGCTTTTAAGGTGAACACGTCACTAATAGAAATTCAGAATTACTTTTAAAATGTCTGTTTGTAGCAGGATTAAACAATAAACGGATCTTATAATTAAAATCCAGATTATTGTTACAATAGTATCGGGACGACTGGTTATATTGCGAGGTAACATGTTTTTCAAAAAGGCTAAAAAAAGTTTTTATAATAATAATAAATAGTTTTTTATTGTGACGCAATATGAATAGTTTAAAATATTTTATAACGTTTAAGCTCTTATTTTATGTGAAAAATTTTAAAACATTTTCAGCACTAACATTTTTTATACAATTTCTGGAGGATCTTTTTCTTTTCTGGCTGCTAAACATTAAGTTTTTACTTTACACTTCTATTTTTGTTATTTTCTGTTTCTTAGATAGTGGCTTCTTAATTACTAATGAAATACTATTGAAAGAGGCGAAAGGAGTTTATATCTCGCGCGAATATACAAGAGAGCGCTTGGCGAAATTAACAATTAGCGAGAAAGCGTAAGCAAGAGAAACTCTTAACTTGAGTTTAAACTTTTATAGAGAAATATCGAACTTCGAATTAATATACATTTATTCGATAGCTTTAAAATCAATTTAATAATTAAAAAATTGATTAATTTACGCATAAGCTATTATATCACGTCGGCACGACTGAAAATTGTTCTTAACAAAATTAAATTAAGTGCTGTTATAAATACATTATAGCTTTTGGACGAAGTAATTAAAATTTCAATCTGCCTATAATTAACATAACTTTCAAACTGGCGTCGGCCGAAACCCACGATAAAGTTGCGAATTATCAATATGGCCAAACTTTGTTTCTAAGTTCTTTTTCCGACAGTCTTCGTTAATTAATCTCATCGCTTTACAATTACACCTATCGAGTAACCCGCAATTTTCAGCGCAGGTCACGAAACTGCTGCATTTGACCCGTGTCAATCGCCAAGTGCACGAGCGCCGAAGCTAAGGGCGTTATACCTACGCGCAATCAGTTGGTAGACGATCCGTGAAAGATGAGGTAGAATCTGTCCGAGAGAAACGATCGGATAATTAAGGAGCTGAAGGATCACGACAGCTCGAGGCTGCGGCTCGAGGTTCAGTTCGAAAACGCCACGGAAGAGATTCAAGATTTAGTGAACTGAGAAAAGGAGCTTAGGATCGAGAATGAGAAGCTCGCGAACTGGATAAGAGTTGCCGAACAATTTGAAGGTTCGCGAATCGCATCGAAAAATTCGATTTTCGGGGTTCATTAATTAAAGGGGATTTTCTTTGGGGCTCAAAGTGCTTGTTTTCTTATAAAAGCTTAAAATTTGTTATAAAACATTTTAAGCAGTTCGATGAATTAGATAATGTTTAAATATCATGAAATCTATTTTTTAAATTTCTAACAATCTTTCAGTTGACAAAAGAATAGACGGATTATAAATATTTCAAACTAAATTTTTATTTAATCGTCGAAATACTTTCTTGTCTATCGATATTTCTGTTTTTGTCTATCGATATTTCTTTTTATTTTTTGTCCGTTAACGCGCTTAAAATATGACGGGCACATATTCGTTTAATATTTATATTTTGTACCGCTGTATATCATGCATTGTCAATGTGACGTCGGCTTAATCAACACAAGCAGCCATTATTGAACCTACGCGCTTTTACTAAAAAGATATTTTTCATTTTAAAACGCGGAACAGACGTTTTGTTTCCCCTCGCTGCAAGCTGTCGCATTTCTCTTTGCATGATTTATTAATCAAAATGCACCAATAGGAAATTAGGAGATTTTTTAACTTCATAAAGCGATTATATGATTAAGAGGCCTGCTTTATGCTGGTAATTTTGTTATTCAATTATAATTATTGTTGATAAAACAGGCTTATTAAAGGTGGGTGTTGCTAAAAATTTAATTTTAGAAAAAGTTGCTTTCAACTGTGTAAAGCACGCGAAGCTTTTAACCTCTAATCTTTTATCGCTAATCTAATCTTTGTGCCAGTAAAATTTTTTGAGACTATTTTAGTTTCCTTGCTCTTTCATACGGTTTCTAACTTTATTCGTTTTTCTTGTTAAGTAACTAATTACACTTACAAGGGAAGGTCCTCAGAGGTCTTATTAGGCGGAAAGTGTTCTATGTGGTACCCACATTGAAGATTTGCCTATCCTAACCCCTATCTTTTCGATATTTTTTAGTACTGACTCTTTAAAGTTATGAATTTTCGCCGTTTTTTACTCAATTTTTCACACGTAAATCGAACAAGTTTTTGTTCCATTTCTCTTTTATCCTCGTCACAATACCTTACACAGTTGTGACTTAAATAGCTATTTTATATGTTTTTGGGGTCGCTCTACACGATTCTGATTTTAATTTATTTTTATGAATCATTATAATTATTTTAGAACTTGAATTAATCATACTATAAATTTTGTAATTATCGTTTTATTAGTGGACTAATTCAATATATCAGCGAGGTTTTAGTAATGTATTTATTATTATTCTTAATGAAATGAGGGCTTGCTTTAAATTTATTCAATCCAATTTTTTTTGCTTCTTCAATAGCCCATCGACGAAGATCAATATCATGAACCGGTAAAAGTCGTTGTCTTGCTTCAGTAAATCGATTCTTTATCGATTGTTTTAGTTCATGCACCTTGAATGAAAAATTTCCGTTGTTTTCAACGTATTTTCTAAACCTACTTATATGTATAGATTGTAAGTGAGGATATAATTTTTGGATGGCAGCAAATTTCAAATTTTTTACATCTTTCATTTAAGTCACAATTGTGTAAGGTACTGTGATGAAGATAAAAGAGAAATGGAACAAAAACGTGTGAAAAATTGAGTAAAAAACGGCGAAAATTCATAACTTTGAAGAGTCAGCACTAAAAAATATCGAAAAGGTAGGGGATAGGATAGGCAAATCTTCAATGTGGGTACCACATAAAACACTTTCCGCCTAATAAGACCTCTCCGGGCGCTAATCACCTGAGGACCTTCCCTTGTTAGCTAATTTACTCAATTTTTCATTATAACTATTGAGTTGCAAATTATTGATTTATCGTATTAAATTATTACGGTCTAATAAACCAATCAACAGCTTATTTATTTAAAATCAAGAAGTAAACTCAATATGAGCCGCTTAGAGTTATCGGTTTATAATTTAGCATCGTACAAAAAACTATTTTCCCAAGCGGCAGAATCGAATTTCATTCAAATTCTCCAGCACTTCATAGGCTTAAATTTGCCGGGTCTCAAGTAAAACAGCCAAGACCCGTCGAGAGGACGGTAAACGTAAATCTCCCTTCCGCGGCAATACGGGTGTACGTTCATCCCAGAAGAAGATGAGCGCCGGCCCGGCCGCGCAGGATGCAGCGGGGACTTTGATCTAGCCGCAGGAGCCCGGAAATGAGATCGCCCGGGCACGTATTTTTCGCTTCTAAGGACGAGAGAGACAGAGAGATAGCCGCAGGGAGAGCATCAGCCGATAAGGATTCACGCGTGCGAGAGCTCTGCTTTTTTGATTAATTTGCGGCCAAGCGCAAGCGGCCAAAAGGTGACTAACGAAATTCGCTCCCGACCCGCCTGGAGCGAAACCATTAATCAACATCCCGTTTAGCGGAGCGCTCGTGGACAGTTTTTCCTCCCCCCCTTTTTTTTTTGCCGGCTGACTCTGAAAAGGATGACGCGAAGGGTTCAGCTTAGGAGGCTTGCTTGTGAAGAGAGAAGATTTTTCATCGGGATAGACTCATGTATATAATTGTTTATGTAACCATGGGTTAAAGAATGGAATAAGTACATTTATTTGCTGCTTAGATATTTTGGTGCAATATTACACTGTAAATAAAGCTAATTTTATTGGAGCATGACGGGGTTAGTTGTATTGGATCATTCAGAATATTGCTAACGGAAATAGCGCTTATACATAAGGCTTTACACAATAATAACTCATTCTATATATTATTTGTAAATACGGCATTATGTTATAAAGTACAAATATTATGGTATAGATGTATAGTACACGTCTATACAATTTTGTGCAATTTAATAACGATGCACGTTGCGTTTCAGAATATTCCAAACCGGTTCTCAATATTTTGTTCCTTCTTAAAATACAGTGGCTATTTGCGGTTTTCAATTGTGTCGGATCAATGAAACAGAGGTTAGAAACATTAATATAATAAAATCAAATATACTTTTAGCACTTTATTGAAAAGTAAAATAATGGCATTAATGATTTTGAACAGATAAATACATCGAAATATTTGATTACACTAGAAATAAAGCGTAAAGTTGCAGAATAACAACCCGTATTATTTTAGCAGTACAAAACGGTAAGTGCGTCAATCAGTATACCCTAATCATTGCACGAATCCCGCAATTATCAGCAGTAGAAAGAACGTTATTGCTTCCGACGTCTGCATTAGCCTTAGCCCATACCTTAGTCTTCGTCCTCGGGCAGAGAAGAAAAGAATTAGCGCCGGGGGCCGCGGCGTCAGCCGTTCGCATGAATCAGGATTAAAATGACGATTGCACTCCTGGCCCGGGGAAAAAACAATTTTCTTAGCGCGACGCGAAGACTAATGGGCAGCGAATGAACTTGGGGGGAGTGCCGAGGCCGCGCGGCCTAATTGGATTGTGTGTTGCTCGCGAGGGATCCGTCGAGAGAGAAGCGGGGGGAGGGCTTAACGCCGCTCGAGGCTTCGAGGATTGCCCCGACGATCGTTCTTCATTTAATGCCGAGAGATGCGCGACTAATAAGCGGCCCGTTCGCGCGCCTGAGGACAAATGATCGTGCTTTTGTCGCTGGAAATTGATGGGATCGCGGGGGCGCTTCTCCGTTTTGCCGGCGTATTCATAATCAAGCAGTCGGGCGAATGCTGTGCAGTTAACTAACGGCGCGGGAGTAAAAATGTTTTTCTCCCCCCTGGAATTAATTGCGCCTAACGTGTGCGCGCGCGCGCGGCCGCCCGGCGAAGGAGGCAGGTGATATACCGACCTGTTTGCCGCTCGTTAGAAACGGCGGGTACATTTTTCTTGTCATTTTATCGACTCCGCGCTGAAAAGTAGGGCGAGGCATTTTTATGGGAGCTACCGATGTAATTAACGGGGATAAACATTTTTAATATATTGGATGGAATTTAGCGCGAGTGCGCCTTTGATATAACTCGATCGTTTTTAGCGAAAAGGGGGACTTTGAAGTTCTCAGAAATCACTGTGTTTTCGACGGCAAGAGTTAATGAAAAACTTTTAATTCATTAAAAATATTTTTTATGAATTAAAATGTTTTTACTCTGTCTTTTTTTTTAACTGCAGCACGATTTTAACAGAATTCAGGATTAAAAAAGTTTTCAGCTTTTCGGTTCCTCGAACAATTTCCATAACAAATAAGGAACGATGAATTTTTTTACCGTTAGAACGTTTCTGCTCGAGCTCCGACAAAGAAAAAAAGGCCGTTTTCACGTCAGCAACGGGTAAATGAATCATCACTTAATCCGCTTACTTTCGGATTTCAAAAGAACTTACCTGCAGCTCTCGCTCGAAAATGCAAATAGAGATAGCGGCGCGGAACTGCGCGAAAAAAAAAAGAACCTCGGCGTCGCGGCAAACTCTCGACTCGCGTCCCGACGTGTGTTTCGAGAAATCAGCATTAAATCATGAAAGCCCCCCGCGCTCGGTGTTCCGCGCAGCGGCAAAGGTAAGTTTTCGGGGTACAGGCGGAAAAAGGCGCGGACAATATAACGAAAACGGGTCACGCGCACTGGAAGTTTTGCGGGCGAACTGGGCGAATGCCAATGTTAAGCGGTGGCGGCGGCGGCGGCGGCTTATATCGTTGAAATTCTTCGCGGCTTGAGCCATCGGGGATCCGGCGGGGCTCGACGGCCGCGCCGTGGAAAAATAATTAAGAGGAGCTGCGCGCGCGGGCGATGTCTCTTCTGTGCGCACGGAATTTTGCAATTAAAATTCTCGGCCCTGCCCACTTGCCCGCGCGAGAGAGAGGCGCAAGGGAGGGCAAGATTTGTTAGCTTTTTGTTTTTAATCTTAATTACGAAATACTTTGGATTTTTCGTAATATTCGAGTGCCGGCTTTTCCCGGATTAGGGTTTCATATGTTGTCCAAATAAACCGGCTGGTTCGTTGGCTTTGGCTCTCTTGCCTCTTTTTTTTTTGCGCCGGGCGGATGAAAAAAAAAAGGACGAATCTACGACTTGCTCTTTGCCTGCCGCCTATTTTTCGTTCGGGCTTTTGTGCAAACGGCGAAATTGAAAATTAAAACGGGGCCACCCGCTTATTATACCAACGTTGTTTATGCGAGTCCGCCGTGTGCTCGAACTTTTGTTGCCCGCTGTTTTTCACGTTCTTCTCTACAGACTGAAGCTTCGCATTTTAACCTGCGAATAATTATTTTTGTTCCGTTCATCCGGAACTCGGTCGAGTGTAATCTTTTGAAAGGAATGTTTCTCACGCGGCGTATCAAGAAAGCTCGGTAAGATCCTTACAATTGACCTCTTCATCCGCAGTAAATTTAATGGAAACATTACGTCTGCAAGTGGGGGGATCCCAGTAAATTTCTCAGCCTCGAGTTAAGGGAGTGATTTAAAAGCTCTGACAGCGCGCGCGACTCGGCGAATACTTTGTCCAAGTAAACTTTTTCGGGGTAAATAAATTCTTTTTGAAAAAGCGCGGCAGCAGCGGCAACTTTAGTCGCTCTTCAAGTTGCGGTACAAAAAAAAAAAAAAAAAAAAAAAAAGTAGAAAAACAAACACAAAGAGTTAAAAAATAACGAATGTTTTGGCTGGCAGCGGAGCCGAAAAAGTTGAGCTCTTAATGCGCGAAAAAATTTCCTTTTTACTATCCGCTCGTCAAAATGTCGCCGCCTCTTGTTAACAAATGCACGCGCGGCGCGCGCCTGTCTGCGCTCGTATTCCGCGGCGCTTTTGCGAAAATTCATGAACTCTATGTCTGCGAGAGAAAGAGAGAGAGAGAGAGACTTCCTTTCAACCACCTGTTTCGGAGCGCGAGTTTGTGCTCGCTTACGCGGCTGGAATCTTGTTCACGCGTGCAGCCTTTTTTTCTCGCCGGCGCGCTTCTCAAAGAAAAACAGCGGACGACGGACTCTGAAAGGTCTCTGTGCGCGCGCGCGAAAAAAATCTGCCGCCTTCCAGCCGGGAGCCGGAAAGCGAGGGCCCATTACTATATGGACGCGCAGCTTTCTGCAGGCATACCTGTGCGTCCTCTCGCTCGCTCCTGGATGGCAGTAAGGAGCGCGGAATTTGACGCGCGAGACTCTATTGATTTTTCTCGAGTTTTTGGAGAAACGGCACTGATTTTTCTCTATTGACGTTTACTTCGATATCGAGCACAAGGGTATAATATGGGTCTGGTTTCATCGTAACGTGACTCAAAAATTTCTTTGACAAGAGGTTCGTTTGTCAATTCGCGAGGAAGGAGTCGCTCGTTTTATCGATTAGTTCGATATATTGACTTGGTTACGATATCGTTACGTAGATGATGCTCGTTGTGTCAGTTTGCGAGGTATATATAGAAAAGTTTTATGTCCAATTGGAAAGTCCTCGGATCTTTATTAATTTAGTGCCTCCGACAGATTTAGAAGTATGACAATTGGATATTATTATAGATTGCATTCTATTATAAGAATTTAAAATGATTTCCTTTGCAGAAGATATATTTGCATGAAAAAGCTCTCGAATCTTTAGTTCTTCCGGCAGATTTAGAAGTGCAGCAGCGTTGAATACAGCGTTTTGACCTGCATTCTGCCATGAGCATTTAAAAAGTTAATGAATCGATTTTCTTTTTAAGATTAATAAATAACTTTTTTAAATATTTACATTTTTAACCGCTTAAAAAAAAAAAAAAGAGCGCCATTATATTTTCAAGCACAGACTATGATATAGTGCAATCGCGAATTTACGCTTATGAAAAGGAAAACCTGCATTCAACTGCAATTTTGCAGTTGCTCACTCAACGACATGACGATAAATACATTTATCAACCGAGCGTTGATGCGCTCGGCTTTTCCCGCTGAGCGATTACGAAAATAATAGCGCTCTTGAAATTGCTTGCGCGAATTCATTGCTCCGCGCATTCAGAAAAATCTTGAAACCCATTTTCCCGTACTCTCATTAATTCAGAATTTCTTGATGCTTTTCGAAATCGACGCGGGGTTGAAAATATCGCGTTTTTAAGCATTCAAATGTAAGTATAAATATTTTAATTATTAAAAATAAAAGGAATAGTAGTCAATTTAATAAAAAGTCGATAAACGTTTCGCAGGTAATTAATGAATATTAGATTAGAGCTAAGAAAGTGTTAGTTAAATAATGAATTTTTCGACACAGTTGAAAGACCTTTGAGAGAGTAGCGTTATGAAATAAGAAAAATTATTCTTCTCTTTTTTTCAGATTCCAGAATATTGATGAACGTTGAAGTTCAAAATGAAATATCGGAAAATTCAAATTAATCATCAAATTTTGAAAATTTTCAACGATATTGGTTTAAGTTTGATCTTAACTTTGAGGTCATTTCTATAGATTTCTAGAGTGCAGTAATTGGGGTACTTAAATCGATAACAATTGACTACTTTCAAAGAAGATTATTCTCAGTAGTAGTGAAAATGTATTTAAATGTTTTTCTTTCTCTTAGAAAGATACACGTTTTCTCATTAAAGATTGAAACGGTAAATACGTAGTACATAAATATTTTACTCCAAGAGTAGCGCATTGTTTCTTTTTACAGCTATTCTCATAAACAGTTAAACCACCCCTAGCTGTACCTCTTGCAAAAGTATTTATAATAAAACTCGTGCAAAAACAGGATCCATTAAACTGTTTTTCTTCGCGCCAGTTATTTACCTTACGTCAATTTAATTATTCTTTATACCACCGGCGAGGATTCCAATTAATTACGCGCGTATTAAGGTATTCTTGTCTCTATAATTAAACGAATTCATCAATGCCTCGGGAAAGCCGCAAAGCCGATACGTATTCCCGATGCGTGCTTACGCACCGCGCGCTCTCAGCCAAGATTAATATAAAAACAATAAGGAGATTAAACTTCGTACGAGAAAAAAAGAGGACGCGAGCGCGAGATGGGGCCAGGAGAAAGAGGCGAGAGAGAGAGAGAGAAAGAGAGGGAAGAAATACGAACGAGGACAATGGGCAGATAAAGAGAGTGATAAATAGAGAGTCGGGCAGAGAGTGAACGAGCTCTCTCTCTCTCTCTCTCCTCGGGCGTGAGCCGGAGAAAGAGAACGGCGGCGGAGGGAGAGAGAGAGAGAGAGAGATTTCAGCTCTTCACTTGTCGCTAGCTACACCCACACGACTCGGGCTCTCTCTCTCTCTCTCTCCTCTTTCCGCGGGTCGCGCAGGCCTCCGGCGCAGGCGCTCCCGAGCCGGCGCCGCTCTAAGGAGGGAGATAGAGCACGCGCGCGCGCTCGGGAAGAGCATCCCGACTCCCCGATCTGGGAGGGATGAATAGTGTTTGTGAAAATGCCTTAAACGGAGGGGGTTCGGCCGGCGAAGCCCGCCGGAGACGACCGAGGCCCGCCGACGGCCAGGGCGAAGGCTCGGGGGGCTCGCCGAGAGTCAGTAGGGCTGCCGCAACGCAGCAGTGCGCGCGCGACCACCCCGAGAGCGGACGCCTATACCCCGCCGCGGTATTCTCACACCCCCCGAGCGGCGCGCGATTTTTCAAGCCGGGGGAGAGAGCGAGAGAGAGAGATAGAGCAGTGTCGCCATGGCGGAGCGCTCGCGATCGGCCGCAACCGTGAGCCGCCTCTTCCCGCGAGGATCTCCTCCGCTCGGCTGGAGCGAGGCAACCGTGCTCAGGACCTAACTAAATGTGCGAGATCGGCCGCCGATGCCGAGGGCCGGAAGAACCAGCGATATTATGCTGCTCCTGCCGCTGCTGGTGCTCGCGGTGGGCCAAGTGCTCGGCCGCCTCGTCGAGTCCTCCAAGCTCAGGCCCGATGGGAAGCAAAAAGTCGACGAACCGAGTAAGTGCGATGTGATACGCGCGCGCGGATTACGGTGCCTTTGCCGATTTCGCGCCTCGACGAGCCGCCGCCGTTGCCGCTTGCATGCCGCTGCACCGTCTGTCTCTCGGCCCGAATTTCACCCGCCGACGGAGATAATTGTGTTTTAAGAAAATTATGGCGGATTAACGAGCTTTCCGCTCGGGGGATTTAAGACCCCCCCTTTCCCGCTGGTGATGAGGGGGCTTTCGCGACGACGGGGGAATTATTTTGATTTAGCTTTTTGCCGGATAAGTTTTTCTATTAAGGCACAATTATCTCGGGGGTGTTACGGCTCGGAGAGGTCTGTTATGGACTATCAAATTCAATATGCGGCTTGAGGGTGCAGCCTCTGGAGTCTAGTTTCGGACTTTGTGTTCCGCTGTATACGGGAAATGTTCGTGCGATATCAGTGCGTATTGTTACTGTACTTTTACTCAACCCTCCATTAAGATGCGCTGGATTACGTAGCTTTGAAAGGGTTACTAAATATTTTTTTAATTCTCGATCGATTGCTCTTTTTGTCGATGGTATTGGTTTTTATTCAGAAGGAAATGGTATTTTATTGGAAATATAATGCGGGATTATAATTACTCTGTAATTTAACCCGTGAATTAAAAGAACATTATTATGGATAGTTGGAACTTGGAATTTCAATATTGTTAGTTCAGTTACTGCTGGAAATGAAAAAATTGAACGAAATTCATACATGTCAAAAAATATTGAATAGTAGACAAATTGCTGTTAACAGAATAGTCGTTACATTGTTATTCTTAAAAACATTATTCCAGCACGAATAAGCACTCTACATCTATTCCGGCATTTTGAAGATGAAAGCTAACATTATTACAGTCTGGAAAAGAAATTGATGTAAAAAAACGTTTATTTTGAGTAAAAGGAGTTTCAATAAGTTTAATGTCGTATTCGAAGAATACAGACGTTAGAAATATTTTGTATTTTTAAAGATTTTTCCACGGAACTTGTGTGCTTCATTTGGCTAAAACCTATTAAGTTTCCGCAAGAAACCGTCAAATTTGTGTATTTCGCGTGTCTGTCGGGCGTTTTATATTTAGAAAAGCTTTCGCTTCTCATAGAAATTCAAATCAGTGCTGTGTTCCACTTCTCTCCCTCGACAGAAAAAAATTTAATTCCAGACACAGATCTTAAATAAATAAAGTACAAGCATCGGTAACGCAAGCAACGTACCGCGAATCTCAATTAAAGCCAATAAGACTTTTATCAGTGTTCCCGTTGTAATTGATCGCTCGACTTCGTGCACTCGCGTATTCAGGTGAATAACAATAAAATTTTATATATTTTTGTGCAAATGAATAGGTTCAATTTGTACGGTGCGTATCGAAAACAAATACCTTTAGGTTAATTGGCTTAATTAATTTTAATTTTCAATAAATTGAAAATAAATATTTTCCGACTAAAAATACATGATCCCCGCAGCCCATACAGCGGGAAATCGATATGGTAAAACGAAACGCAAGCCCTTTTGTACACGTAGAGGTCCGGACCGCATGCAGGCTGTTACTACTGGAATTACACAATTCCAATCCGTTCTTCATTCATTCCCGCACCGCGCAAAACGATTCTCTTGTTAAAAAAGCGAAATCTCCCGGAAGCGAAACGCCGCGAGTCGGAAAATTGATTATTAAAGTAATCCCCCTCCTCGTCGTCCGGAAAGAGCATGCCTAATCACCCCCTAGGACTCGTCGCCGTCGCGGGAACATCAATATTAGTAGGTTATTACTCGGGCGTTTACGCGCTTACAGCGTTATATTCCGGTTTGTGCGTGCACTTATACGGGAAGCTGCCGCTTTCGTACACGCGACTCGTCAGCAAACAGCAATTTGCGTTAGTACACGTATAAATTTTTCCCCGGCAATCCCCCGTCCCTTCCAGCCGGCCCGCGGCAGCAAGCCACGCGTGACATTGTACAAATAAACCGGGCGAGTAATAAGATTGCGCGGCGGGCGAGTGTATATACCGTTCGCGGCTACGCGAAAATTGCCGCTTGTACCGCTTGTATCGCTGCGAGTTGCGTTTATCGCGACGGGAGCCGGGAGAGGGGGGCGCAAGTGCGGAATTAAAAAGCGTCCTTGTCGCGCTTCGACTCGCCGGCGGGAGAGTTACTTTATATTTACGTCGTTTGCTGGGACTGAAAAATTTTGTTTTAGCGAAAGGAAAGGGCCTCGAACAGAGAGCACTTCCGTATCACGTCCGCTGATTTATGGAGAGCTCGTAAAAGTAAATTTTGCGCGAACGAACTCTTTGCACGGGTTTTTTTCTATTTTGCGCGCGCCGCGGCGTCAAAAAGCGAGACCGATAAGATTACGGTTTTAAAGGTATACGGGCATTTGTATTCGCGCCGATGTTTCGGGAGCCGCGCGACTAAGCAAGCGCCCGAGAGTCGCAGCTACTTTTATGGCTTTCGTTTATTTTAAAGAATATATCGAGGGATTTTCTATTTGGCGAGCTTTTGGCAAACGGTTTGCGAGCTTTTTCAAATTTTCCCTGGAATTTCGTTGAAGATGAGTGCAAATACCCTTTCAGCCCTCAAATGGCCGGGGAACTATTTTGCACTTCCGTTTTATCCTGTTAGTTTTATATACATTGAATTTTTTATGCAGATTATGCGAGTCAATTGTGGTGCACAATAAAGCTTCCTTTCCTTGAGACAAAAAGCTCTCCGGCGAAGAGATTTAAATACCTTTGTGCGCCTGAATGTAGAAAATTCTTTGTCTGAAAGTCTGACGCCAGAACGATAAAAAAAAAAAATGAAAATACTAATAACGTCTGATTTACGTGACTTGCTCGGCGAAAACAAAGTTTAAAGTTTAGATGACGCGGGGATGATGCAATTACGTCGTTCCAGGTCTCAATTTGCAAGAGCCCCTCTGTTTAAGCACCTGACGCAACATTGTTGACCATAAACAAACACGCTAAAAAAAAACGGCCTCCGCAGGACACGTTACAATTCAGGGTGCGCACCAGCTCATTGAATATAAACTCCGTTTATTTCCGCAGTAGACTGTATACTTAAGTGCGCGTCTACAAAAAAAATCTGCCTACCGTTTTCGTCTTGCCTCTCTCTCTCTCTGCTTTTCCGTCTTTCTCATACGCGAATGTGTACACATTGCGGGTGGACAGTAATTGAGGTGAAGCGACGAGTCTGCGCCGACTAGGAACCGGTCTCTAGAATTTCAAAATACAAGCGCTCGTGTGTTACAGACACTTTGCCTGCCCTCGGCATTCGACTGGAATTCCGATGCAAATATAATTAAACATGGAGAGAGAGGCCGAAAAGGGAGACGGAACGAGAGAAAGGCGAGATGTGCGATGAAAAGGATGAGGTGGGAGGGGGGGGGGGCGCCGGTGGACAAATTGAATTTTCTTATTAGCGAAGTTCAATAACTTGGCCGGTAAAAGTAATTATGCGAGGTACCGGAGTTTGATTTCTTCTGCCACGTGGTGGAAGGAGCAATGGCTCGTGAAACGTTTTTACGATAATGCACGCAGCCCGACGGCGGAGGGAGGGTGGAGGGAGGAAGGGAGGGAGACAGAGAGAGAGAGAGAGAGCCCTGAGGCAAAGGAGGAAAATCAGTCAGCACGAAAAATTCAGATTTAATTGACTCGATAACGCTCCCGGGATGCTAATGAAGCCGCTTTGAGGAAAAAGAAGAATCGAGTCCGCTGGATCGTTACGCGCAATTAAAATGGCAAATTGTTATTTCTTTTTTTTTCCCCGCTTTCATTATGTCATCCGGGCTACTTTAACGGCTTTTTTTTTGATCGATCGTTTTTTCGAATTTATGAATGGCTGTTAAATTTGTAAACGGCAATGCTCATTCCGCGCAGGATCGACATTTTTACTTTCGAACCATTTTTCGAGCATGCATTTTTAACTAAAGATTATTAAAAACTAACGCCGACTGAGCTTTATTATTCATCGGATTCTTCGTACTTTTTCAAATAAAAACAGTCGCTTCCGTAAAAATTCAGCGAAAGAGCTCCCTGCTTGTTCGCTCCGCCCGTTTTTAAAATTGGCAATGATTAACGGGGAAAAAGTTAAACAACTTCCGCCGCGAACACATTCGAAAAGTTTCGAGCAAATAATCGCGCCGACAATATATAAGAGCGCGAGCGAGAAGAGCAGCTCCTCCGAAATTCGGCGATGCCAACTTTTCCGCTCGTTCACGCAGAATTCGCGACGTTCCGAGGGGGGGGAGAAAAGGAGAACGGCTGGAATTCCGCAGCTCGTCGAGTGACGGGGAAAATCGTCGCTACGTGGACGCTCGGCGGTCGATCAATTCGGATTCGAAAAAAATAAAAAAAAAAAAAAAAAAAATTCGCGATCGACGAATCGCGCTTCCACTCCCCCGTATATAACCAGGCGCGCGCTGCATACCGCCGGATGGAAAATTCGTCTGTCAATACTTGTTTCGCCGTACGTACGCTCGAATCACGTATAAGCGGTTAAGCTCCCTTTCCTAGGAGGCAGAAAAGCCGCTAAGAGCTGATCGTAAACTAACGTGCGCGGAATACACGCGGCATATGTGATTTTCCTTTCTTTTATCGAATCTTTCTTTTCGACGGGAGATGAACATCTTTGCGGAATGCGATATAGATTGGCATATTGAATTTTTTTTTTCCCCCCCTAAAGCGATAAAAATGTTAAGCAAGAAGCATCGGTAAAACGTACACGATTCTTTTTCACTTATAGCTTTGTATTACCCTTTGCGGTTTTTCTTCCGTGGAACGAAGTACAATCCTTAAATAATAATTTTTGCCGTACTCCGTCTATGCCGCGGAAATCGAGTTTGCGCAGTCCGCGGTGCAGCCAACCACTGACGTATATGAAAACGCGCACCGACAACGATTGCCCGACAGGCAAACGAGTTAATTTGCCTAAGCACCGGCAAATTAGTTCCTCAGACGCGCGGTGAAATTTACTTTCTGCGTTTTCGGCGGCATATTCGGCGAGCGATGGCTCCGCGTCACCCCTCATGCACCTGCGATACGCGCCTCTGTGTATAATTCAACCCTGCACGCGGAGTTCGTCCAAGAAGCTCGTAATGCATTACGAACCGTTGTGCCGACGTGACGTTGCGGGGGCTGCGCTGCCCGGATGAAATTTGGGTTAATGTGCACGCGAGGGTTAGGATGCCCGTAAAATCGTCTGCATTTCGTTTACGAATTTTTAAGGCTTTTGTACTTAATTGGATCTTTTTTTTTTGAGAAAAAAAATTAAATTTTATTCTTTGACACGCCGTTGTGACGCCAGATGAAGCTTCCTCATTTCCCAACTAATCAATGATACATTTTATTAACGATGTAGCATATTCGTTTCGAAGTACTGTTCTCTCTAATCGACAGAGATTAGGATATGATTTTGAATTAATGAATCGTAAATCCTTTAGCTTCTAATTTTAATAAATTACCCACCAAACTTAAAGTATCGTTGAATTTCAGATTTTTCCTTCAAGCAACGCTTCTTCAATCGGCGAATTCGCCTATTATTTACTTATACATTTCAGTTTTTTCGATCGCACGCCGAAACTGCTTTAATCAACTCGACACGTACGCGCGCAAGAGCTCGCGCCCGCAGAGACTCGACTAGTCATCAGCGGAGCTCTCAGCCGCTGCAAAAACTCCCGGCTTAACGCGCGTATATTACTCGCGACCGGAGGGGGGGGGGATCCGCTTCGTCGTAATGAGGCGGATCTCGACAGTGACAAGGGTTGTTTTCGACGGGGATAAACAGGTAACTGGAAAATTAGAATTGTGTCGACGGGCGGTGATGCTTTATCACTTTTAAAAGCGCTCTGTTAAGCAAATCTGATTTTCTTAATGCGACGAGGGAAGGAGCCGGGGAGAACCGCGCTGACAGATCAATTTTGAACGAGATGACTCGGGTTCTAGAAGGAGGGAAGTGGGTTAGTCAATTTCTACGGAAGTCGTTCAATATGCTTCAATTTAAAATAGACGTTGCTAAAATAATTTAAGCGGGTGTTATAAATTTAAAGCGCTGTAATTATTTCCGCTATGGAACTCGGCAATGTTTATTTTTTTCAAACTGCAAAACATCTTTGGAAGTTCGGAAGTTTATTAGTATTTGTAATTTCAAGCGTGGAGTTAATTTTAATTTTAATTTTAATTTTATATAATATGAGGTGATTACAATCCTGTTTGAACGAAAATTCCTTTAAAATTCGAATAAAGTATAAATACATCCAATATACATATTTTCAGCTCTTTTTGAATAATTAATTTTAATTAATATTAAACTTGCCAGTAATATAGTGAACATGATATTTATACGTTTATCATTTATAGTTATGTTTTCATCTTTATTTTATCATGTAGAATAAATATGCTTCTTTAAAAAGAAATACCTTCGCTCTTGATATTTCAAAAATAAAATAGAATATATATTACGTACCCCTTTTGATTAAATACTACACGAGAGACAGAGATATAAAATTAAATTTTTTTGCATGTTTTTTTACAATGGTTTTCTTTACTGCTTGTTTTACTTACAAAAAATATACTATCACTTGGTAACGTCACTTTTTCACATTGCCTTAAATTTTTAATACGTTATTCTTACTCATTTTGCTAGTATTTTTATTCACCATTGTAAATATTCTGTAAATAGAAAATGTTGCATTTAAATACAATTAAATACAATTTTCTTGTTTTCTCTCTTACCTCGCTAATTTAAAAAGCTCGCTACTACTTTTTATGAAAGACGATTTTAAAATAGTACACGGTTTCGTTCCAGTTACTCTACAATTATTTCATAAAAATTTTACTGAAAATTAGCATAACAGGCTTCCGAGAATAAGTAAACAAGAAATAAAATCCGAATAAAAAATATCAGGACGTCACCGGCGAAAAGTAAAACCTAAGCGCAAAAGCAGATATATTTTCGATTTAACGGCGCCTTCAATTTTTAATTCGAGCTTTGTCAAATATTTAAGGAAATGACATCGAGCCGACGTTGAACTTTTGCAAAATGTAAGCGCTTCAAACAATTTCCGAGGGAAATTGCAGTCGAAACTTTTTTCTCGCAGCATTTGGTTTAACCGGCGTGCAAAAATAGCCGCGCAAAACAACTGGAAAAAAAAACGGTAGCTTCGGAGTTTACCTAGCCGAGCTTCTCGCTTGCGTCGCTCGTAAATATTCCACGGCAATTGGAGCCGAGCCTGACTCTCTCTTTCTCTCTCTCTCCCACCCGGATAGCGCACGAAATAAGTGAGCAGAGAAAATGGAGCAGGTGCGCATTGACGAGACGCACACTCGTTAAAAAGAGCACTGCCGATGCCGATAAAGTGCCGTACTTACGGCGAGTTCTGAATAATGCGCCGGCAAGTCCAAATCCGAATAAGTAGTAGCGTTCCGCTTTAGTCAGACGCTCGGTGAAAGGGGAGATTCTTGATTTCAATGCAGAGTTCTTTTTAGCGTGCTTTCGTACATGATTGGAATGTAAATTTAATCGTTAATTTTAATTAATGAAATTATCTTCAATTTCAATGGATAAAGGAACGTCATTCGAGTTGCGTAAAAGCAACGTAAAATAAAAGAAGAAATTTCGATAAAGAAATCCTCACGCCGGGACAATTTTTTCATAGAAGTCTTGATATTCTTTTATGCAGAAAGTTCGGGTGTACAATATTCTAGCGATTCGAGATCGAAAATGTAAATATATTTTTTTTTTATTCGCTTATCCTTGTAATATTGGATTTTCAAATATTGAAATGATTATTTCCCCGAGTATTGTTTTCAGATCGAATTTAATTTTTCATCCGCTGATTCCAGAGGTAACGAGAAACAAACTGCTTTTAATAATAATATTTGAAATATTTCGTAAAGCATAAATACTATTTGTACAAAAGTGATAAAAAAAAATTGCGATAAACCGTCGACTACCGTCGAGTATATCAAAGGAGAAGGAAAAGACAGAAAAAATAGAATACACTTGGAGTGACGTAGCGCGGATATGAATGAGATTAAGGCTCTCAATTTACTGCGCCCGATCATAATCGTACGTTCGATTATTATGTTAACGTGCGTACGCGAAAATGGACGATAATAGTGACACATTTTCGTTGAAAATCGATAAGCCGCTTATGAGAAGATTACTGTTACTTCTGGACTGAATGAATACTGAAACAATTGAATGCCCGTATTATTTACTTGTCGCAGATTAGTTATTAAGGGTTATTAAGTTATTCATGAGCTTCGCCAATTTTTATCTCTAATTCCAGAATAACTCGGCGAGAGTTTTACATGTTGACTGATTCCTGCATTAACTGGAAAATCCCGGCTCGGAAACTTACCGCTGAAATCTTGAAGCGCAAATCTAGAAAACTCAGGAAAGCTAGACCAGCTTTTAATGCACGTTTCCGAATGCTGTTCACTGAATCCTTACAAAATTTTTGACACAGTTTTGCGAAACTTATGCAAAGGTCTGAACTGTATATTGTACATGATATTTTTAAAAGAATGTCTGCAAAAGATGTTTTCACTATTTTCTCTAAATGTTACATTCAAAAGATTGCCTGCCCTCAAAGTACGTCTGGCTTGTATAAATATTTTTTAGCACATAATTTCTCGAATTTTAAAGAGTTTTAGGAATGTAAATATGTACTTAAAAATAATATTTTTTATTATTTATGTCATTCGTATGAAAGGAAAATAACGCTTTGTTTGGCTTTTAGTGTAAAAAACAAAAAGTTAAACTTACAAATTTTCGAAAAAAATTCATAAAAATTCTGTGTTTTCTCGACGTAGAGAAATGCTTTGTATCTTCCACATTTTTATAAAACAAAAAGTTTCTTATACTTTTACGCAGAATAAAGAAATTTTCTGTACGAAATACAATTTTTCCTGCCTAGCCCAGCTTTCGTAGGAATAAAGGATAACAACGTAACGTACGAACTTACATTTTTTGGATTCACGGCAATCGATCATAGGTTTAAGCATTAATCCCTATAGAGCAATTAGATAACGTTGTAAAGATGTAACTCTTTGAAAAATTGTACGATCAATCGTTTCTTTTTTCAAAAAGGTTGATGTATGACCTCCGATTTAAAAGTACGCCAAGTTTTTGTCCCATCTGGGCTAGAAAAGCGATGTCTATTTTTTGTTTAGAAATTCTTTCTTTTGAGAAATATGGAGTTTTAGAATAAAAAGTGATGGGATTATAATAAGCTCTTTAGTTTTAATTAAAATTGATCTAAATGAACACTAAAATTATACAATCTTATAATTACTTTTGAACAATTATAAAATCTTGTAATTCCCTGGTAGCAAGTTTCCGATAATTTCCAATAACATCGCTAGAATCTAACTAAATTTGGACATTTTAATTAGATTCTAGCGATATTATCGGAAACTTATACCAAATTTAGAATATGATTTTATTATTTAAGAATCTAAAATAAAAGAAGCCCCCTTTTCATATCTATCGTTTTATTCCTTTAACAGCTTTTGCTGTATATTAATAACTTGGTAGTTTATACTGTCGCGAGTCTAAGAAAAGAGATATCAAAGATAAAGGAGACTGAGTATAAAAGCATTTATTTTGTTCTAAAAAAATGAGGCAGCTAAAGATACGATGTGTTACAGAGCACTTCAATCGTCGAGTTACGAGCTCTTGAGCTAGGCATTACGGCCCTTTTTATGCCACACTCTATACAACTGAAAATTGTACGTAACTATACAAAAATATGTGTGCTTAGTGTTATTCTGGGCATTAAAAATAAAAATGTTTGCACGCTCTCGTTGTCTTCATGAGCGAATTTATTACGTGCCGACGAGTAAAAATCCTTTTACAATATGAAAAAGGCAAAATGCATTGTCAAATATTGCAGAATATCACGAATGAAAATTTTTATGTAAGTTATCTTCTTCGCTTTATTTTTACGCAAAAAGTTATTGAGCCTTTAGAATATATTTTCGGAATCAATGTTGCGTTCGTTCTGCGAATATAAAAACTCCTTTAAAATTTACTATTTTTACTATTACTCTTTAAATAGACCTATTTCTTTAAAGTTTAAAAAAAGAATTTGCACTTTAGTGTTTTGCCTGATGAAGAGAAATACCGATAATTAGAAGTTTTGCCTTTATTGCAGGAAGAAAGCGTAAACGGAATTCTCGTATCGGAGATGAGCTTTAAATGTTCATGAAATTGAAAAAACTTTCAGCTGCGTAAAATTACGTTGGAGCTCGGCTCTTGGGAGCGTTCTATTGTGTACACAAATGTGCCACTTTCACTCTTTTCTCGAATGATAATTGCAATTAAATTTTCAAACAAAGATTTTTACTCTTCTATTTCCCGTTTTATACTCTTTTTAAAATTTTCCGTTTGATTCATTTAATTTATTATTCATGAAATGCATAAACGAGTAAATACAGTTTTTAAGTAGATAGAAATTTCTTTCTGCAAGTGTTCAACTACGTTAACAAGCTCGGATAATAAGTTTCTTTACGCGTCCGGGAAATAAATGTAAAAATTGAAGAAAACAAACGAGCGCAAAAGCTGCTTGCATCGTGTTTTTAATTCTCAGTGGGGGAATTGCCAACAAATGGAGCAGAAGCGTCGAACTTTTCGGAAAGCTGGGGAGTTTCACGATTCTTAAAACGAGATAAACGGATACGGCTTCGTATAGTGCCGCGCTTCCGACTTGCGCCGGACGAAAATTGCCGTGATGCCGGAGAGGACCGACCAATCGAATGTGCCTATACACCTAAACGAGATACAAGCGAATTGTGAAACTTCTACGTCTTTGTTAGGATAATTCTGCGAGTCTCGGAAATTAGGTCGACAAGATATATTTGTATATTCGTTGAGACTGTTTTCTTTTTTATATTAATAATAAATACTAAATTTAAATTTATTTATGTTTTGAATATAAACAGTATTAAAATATTACAGTTCTTTAATGGATTTGGTTGTTTATATTCAAAACCTCATGGGTAATGTATTTTTGTTAAAAGTTAATTTGACTAAAACTTGATTTTCAATCTAAAACTTAATTAATTTTTAAAATCAACAACGGAATTTAAAAACTGTAATGGATTTTTAACGTTTAAAAAAACATGAAGTTAAACTTGATTTAAAACTTTGTTCGTTAACACATATCTACAAATTTACAATTGAAATAATATGATAATTGCTTGCTGCTTTTACTCCTTGCGATTTAAATAAATCATGGCTAGCTTTAATATACTGCAACGAATTGAGTGCATTTTGTAGTAAAGGATAGAATTTCAATTAAAATTCAATAAATTGATAATCAAATCAAATATATGAATTCCTACGATTTTACATATGAAACTTTGAATAAAAATAACTTGAATTAGAACCACTATCTTGGTTAGCTTCGGCTTGTTCGCATGTTGTAGTTTTTATACTTCTTTGCATCTACGTTGAATACATGGAATATTTACAGTAACTTATCGTCCACCGTTGCTTCTATTTTCTCTTAAATGCATTTCAATCTGCATTCCGAACCTGCACCGATTTCACATCCTCATGCATCGTCATTTAAAGGGTAATACCTATATATGAAACTCCGTTCTCTCTCTCTCTCTCTCTCTCTCTCTCTATCCGTCT
Source organism: Ormyrus rosae (assembly GCA_035047165.1). Taxonomy (NCBI): domain Eukaryota; kingdom Metazoa; phylum Arthropoda; class Insecta; order Hymenoptera; family Ormyridae; genus Ormyrus; species Ormyrus rosae. The sequence goes on along the minus strand of JAWWML010000052.1, from coordinate 10,707,135 downwards.
CACTTCCTTTCAAGTAAAGATTGGACGATTGCATTGGCGTGGTCAGATCTGCGCACGCGCGCGCATGCACAGACGCGTATTCTCGAGCAGCAGAATGTTTCCTCGCGGTGAGCTCAAAGCTCGGAATGCTGGGATATGCCCCCGATATATATCCCTTTTCTGGCTGAACTGTTGTCAAAGAGTCTCTCCCTCGCAGTCGGCCAAAGGACGGGAAAAGGTAATAAGGGAGCGCGATGCGTCGCGCGAAACGCACGTTGGATGCAGTCCTTCATTCTGAGAGAAAAAGGCTTACGATGAAAAATTCTCTTTGCTTACCTGAATTTGCTTTGACGGCATTTAAGAGTAAGATTTTTAGTTTTTAAGATCTGGGAGGCAGCGTTCAGCTTTGATACTTTGCGAGAAAAGAATTTGGGGTAAATAATAGTGGTTTTGTGAAAACGTTTTATGAAATAAAGATTCGTATTCGTATATTTAAAAAAAGAAAAAATCGTCGACAACCCTTTAAATAAAGAAAAGAAGAGATTCGATTTTAGAATTCAACTAATCAATTTCCCTAGGGAAATAGATGGGAAATCGAAAAAATGTATGAATATATTACTTACACATGTATAGTTTAAAAAATCTTTTTAATCTTTTTAATAAGTTTATCTTTTTTATAATTTTAGAGAAAGCAAATAAAACGTATGTTTGCAATACAGACATTGAATTTTATTTTAGTTGGTTATTAATTAAGTTTTAGTTGATTAAAAAAAATATCAAAAATTGGCTTTCATATTCTGAATACATGTAGTAGGTCAAGAATAAACTGTACTTTTTTGGTTTTATTTTATATGATTTTAAATATATTTCTAAAAATGGCGAACCTCCAAAATAAAAATTAAGAAATGCACGAGTTCAACTATTTTAGTGTATAGTACATCAGAAATAATCTCTTAATTATACTATGGTTTTAATGTTTCCTACTATTATTCCGTCCAATAATATACTTAATGAGTTCCACGAGGAGATTTGAAATTTCAATGCAGTGCTAAAATGTTGAGCTCTACTTCGCAGACCCTTAAGATACAGCGGTAGTGACTCTCAAAAGGTAGAATCTATTAAAATTGGCTCTCGTACAAAGCATGTATGCGAGATGCCTCAATAATAACGAGCTTCATAGGCTATTTGGATGCTCGCTCGCATACAATGCAAGCCTTGATAATACAAAGAGATCAGTTGTCAAGTCGTCATTATTCTGAAGAGCCGCATAGTAAAGCTGCCCTCGTTAGATTAATTAAATTTCCTGAATAATTACAAAGAAAGAAAAAAATTCGAGGTTTTAGTAAATGTTGCGTAAATGGGTGTGGGATGATTTTTTAAATATAGTAAAATTAGCCATAAATTGATATGTAAATTTTTGCAGTGCAAATAAAGAGAAATGGCAAAAATTAAGATTGATCTTTTTAGTGAGAATTTACTCATTTTCTTTTTGATGCGATCATTCGTAGTGAATAAGAAGAATGAACCTCGGAGATGATTTAGCACGTGACAAACATTTTGACGTTTCCGACGGTTAAGAAAAATGTGTTTGCAGGTTGCAAGCACTCGCTGCGAGTGAAAAAGCTTGAGTGTCGGAATTAAAAGAGAGAAATGAATTTAATATTAAAAGCTGTCAGGATTTTAGTTCTTAAGTTTTTAACATAATATAGAGAAGCCAAATTAGAACCTAGAAATGCAAATTTTTTTAATGTATGTATGTGAGAGGCGAAATTTTTATCATTCACTTCAACTTTTATCCCCGGATGTTAATTCGTTTACTTGCATTATCTCATGTTAATTCCTATTAAAAGTCGAAGGTGTATCCCGTCAAACTGCGCCCCAAGAATCCCATACTGGCCGGTATCGTCAAACAGAGGGGTTCCGGGCCCCATAACAGACATTCGGCTGACGAAGGAGGTATTGGATTTAGCGGTTTCCTTATCCTTGAAGCTCCTTTCCTTTATCATTTCAGAGAGTAAGGTTAAGAGAAATCACTGTAACTAGGTGGATTGATCTACAGTTTATTGAATGTACCACCATCATGAAATTCGGTGAAAAATGAAAAAAATAAAAATCTTTTTTATTTTATGAGTGTCGGCAAAGTCATTGAAATCACAATTCTAAGTCATTATTAAAAAAAATGAGTAATTAGGTACATTTGCAAAATTTATTACGCAAATAAAACTTGCTAAATCATCCAATTTGGCTTTATCTAAATGAAAATGGCATTGGAATTAAGCAATTAGTTGATTACAATATATGCACTGCATATGCACAATAACTAATCAGGCATTACTCATTAAACCTATACTAATCTATTTTTAAACGGAATAATTGAACGTACTCTAGTCTGTTAATAAATTTTCACTTTGATTTATTTTACATAATTAGCTCCTAGATTATATTAATTTATTACACAAATTAGCGAATAAAAAAGATTGCACTAAAATTCCTGAAATATTAATGTGAAGCGAAATGGATTAAATGCTCGATATATCCATCAAATTGAATTTACATGACAAATTATCATTTGATTTGTCCGTCTGTCCTGCAATCATAAAGTTGACTTATTTTGTTAAACAAATAGGCAGCGCATTCTGTTAAGTTAGCTTTATTAGATAGAAGTGATCTAAAAACAAGGAACACACGGAGCGTCCGTACATGACGAGCGGTCGACGCAAAGTGTCTCGATAGAGTTTTAAAAGTTATTACAAAATACAAAGCGCTAGCTGGTCGACTATAGAATATATAATATAACTTCTATATCCACAACACTTATTTATAAAGAAAAATAAAACAGCCAATTTACCTTCTGGAAGGGGGCTGTGAAAGGCGGGAAAATTCATCTTTCGACAGGCATTACGGCCCGGACGCCGCGGGAAAATTGTGCTTGCCAGGCGCGAATACGCGTGCAGCCGTGAAAAACCAAAAAGTCGAGAGAACCACAAGAACTGCGAGGGGCGAAGAAAGAATAACCCAAGTGAGTCCCTGGTCACATGACAATGGGACAAGTCCGGCAGAGTCAGGACGAAATTGTTGGCTAAACTGTCGCGCGCGTTAGTGCCAAAAGTAGCTCGGTATTAAATTCCTCTTTCTTAACTTTTAGCCTAATGCTGGAATTAGATCTATTATTCGAAAACCTGCCTTATTAAGTTAAATGCGAACGAGTTTGTCAATTTTCAACTCCGCTGTTTTGCTTGCGAAAGTTTAATGAAAGACTGGAATTCTATTTGTAGAGACTTTGCCGCACAACAAGTCATTTATAAAGAGCGAGAACTCGTTGAAATAATGAAAAAGAAAATTAAATAATGTAGAAGTAATAATGAAACCAAAAATAGGTGTTTCATTTAGTTCGAGTATTTTGAACTAGGACGAATTGCTGATTATTGAGGTAGATGAAAAATATTAATGGAGGAGAAACCTTTAAAAGTGGAAAGGTTGGATAATAAATTTTAAATTTACGATTGAACTCTACGGATACTTAAAGAAAATCTATCTAGACATTTCACAATTTAGTTAGCATAGCATCTTGTTAAAATTCATAGAATTCATGGTAAATAATTTGTAAAATCTTGCTTTTAATTATATCACCTTTAATTAAAAAAAAGAAGAGCTAATAAATGCAACTGAAATTGTTAATATTTTCATTAAAAATTCTGTAAGTGTTTGCGTAGAAAAAAATTTCGTGATATTACAGCAGTTACTAAATATACTGAAATTTTCTTTTAGATAAACAGTTAAATAAATTTTTTTACCGGAACAAAATCCCTCTGCAATTTCGCGTTGAAAATCAGAAAATCGTTTTACAACAAAAATACGCAGCGAAGATTATTCTGTCTCTCCCTTCGTACGGACGAATAAAAAGGCAAAAAAGTTTGTTAGAGAAAAATAGTAAAACCCCCGGCCCCAACGGCCATTCAAATATTTTCGGAAAAAAGCGCTTTCCCGGTGCTAAAATACAATGAAATTATTTACAGAACGTTAACGCGGCGTTAAATAAGTAACGCGACTTTTTCAACAAACTCGATTAATCCCCGCATCGGCCGGAAAAAACATTTTCGCCCGCAAAATTCGGGGTTTAAAAATCAGCGCGGCGGCGGCGGCGGCGGCGGCTCCCACAACTTCTCAATTTCGCGCGCGCAAACAGGGGCAGTTTGCAGCGAGAGATTATGGGTGTATCGCGAGGCCGCGATACATCTCCTTGAAAGCGCGCGGTAGCCGCTGCTCTCGCGCGCGTCTCCCCAGCCGCGTGCATTTTCCCCCGGCGCGCTGGATAGAGCTAACGAATGGCCCCTCGTTGGTCAAACTTTTCGGAATGGTGAAAAATTCCCCACGACCGCTCGCGAGAGGCCGAGCTTCGCAGCTTTCCGTATAACTAATGGCGGTTATGCGTCCAGTCTCTCTCTCTCTCTCCCTCTGCCCCTCCGTCGGTTTTCGTTACTCCTTTTCTGCGCGGAGGCCACGTCGTGATATTTTCCGCTTTTTTACCGGTGGGGAAAAAAACTCCTTCCGCATGCACGCACATTTGCAAATGTCTCTATCTGGCCGATGCCACTTTTTACCCACTAACTCGCCTATTAAGCGATTTTACCGTTAATCCGTTACAATGAGGTGGGTGGTTTGCGCTTATTTTGAAAATTTTAGAGAGAGAAAGAGGTCGTCTCTCGGTTTTTTGGGAAAGTAGGACATCGCGGCTACAGCCCATTTTGCGCGCGGAGATAAATTTTTATTTCGATTCAAACTTTTTTGCCCGCCGCTCCTTTAAAGCGTTATTTTATTTCATTACGGACTCGAAATAAATTATCGAAATAATCCGCGAAATGTAAATGTACGATTTTCTCATTTTTGCATTAATGGCTCGAGGAATACGCAATGATTGCAAATTATTATTTAAAGTAAATCATTCGCTGGGGATACATATAGGCGGGAGGGATATATATTTTCGGGAATGACTGGTTATTCATTTTACTAGAAGGTTTGTCTGTTAAACTTCCAAATCAAATGATTTGCAGCCGGCATAAATTTCGAACGATCAAAACGGAAGGTTGTTTTGTTGGTCCAGACATCTGGATTGCGCCCCGATAACGATGAATAAGTATGAAATAATGATGCAGTTGTTTTAACAAATGCCTTAGAGTCTCAGTATTTTACGTCGCTAATGAAGCTAATACTCGGCGATTAAATTATTTAATGAAAGAGGGAAGGCTATAAATACTTCGGGTTCAACTCGAGCAGATAACTGATGTAACATTTAAGAGAAACGTGACCTTACACTTCATGAAAAGGAAGAAAAATGAAACGCAAGCCGTAAAGTTCTTGCATTTTTTGTTACCTCCAACAGGAGCACAGTTTTTATTCCACGGAGATCTTGTATTTTTAAAGTTGAAATAGATAAATGTGAGAAGATTAGCATAGGAGGAACGGAGGGGGGAGAAATGGAAAAAAAGACTCTGAGGGATAGTGCTAAGCAAGTATTCCGAAACGCCACTCGGCTCGAGGGCTTGATCGTTGTACTTACTATCCGCCAGAAATCTGCCCGTACTTCATGACAAAGACGTAGATCTGATTAAAGCGTAAGAAAATTTAAGGGTCTTGAATATTTTAAGCGACATTTTTTCCTACCTAACCGGTAATTGTAAAATTCACTTTTTTATGCGAGCAGAAACAAGGTTGTTCTTGTTTTTTTTTCAGGTTTTAGAGAGCTGTTTGAATATGCAGACTCGAATTATTTTTTATGAAATATAAAATTCCCGTGTTGAGCACGTTGCTTTACTTGACATTTTCTTTTTAAGTTTCTTTACAAAGTTTATTTTTTGTTTAGATTAAACTTTAATCATTTCAAACAGCTAAACTAATTACTGTATTGATTACGAAATTACTCGTGCAATATAATTAATTACAATAATTAAAGGTCCATTATACTACAAGCGAACGAATATTCCGAAGGAAATGATTTCTTTTATCCGGGTCGAGTTGTGCATTCGTACAATTCGAAAAATAAATTCTCCGACGATGTCGGCAGGATAAAGTTTCTAGCGGGAAAAGTATTGCACTAACTAGTGGAAGATAGGGAATTCAAGTAGTGCTCGAATGACAGATAAACAAATGGCGACGCGAACGTCGCCCTTTAAAACGCCAAAGGGGAAAAGTTTTTTGCTGCTCAGCTCTTTGTATTTCCTTCGCCTTCGTACTTTTTATAACAGTCCCAAGCCAGCCGAATACAAGAGTCGAAAGAGAGCGTTGTATTAAAAGTCGACAAAAGATCTTTAATTTATTTAAAATTTATTACTCCGCCGTTTAATTTAATTTTATATAATTGCTTTTGTAAATATTGTTAATTGATAAATGCACAGTTATCTACGTGATGTAAACAATTTCAATAAAGTGCATTTTCTGTTTGCTTTGTTTATTAATATTTTTTTTTTTTTTTAGAATTTTTTTTAGAATTTATTGAACCAGAAAAAAATTACATTGTACATACATAGTAATTCCTATAGAGGTAAGGTTACCTGTACATAGGCTGGTTATAAAGATAAACTTACATACTAACTTAGAAAACTAATATCACCTAATTAAATTAGTCGGTACGGTAGGTGATTAACATTTGCTTAAATATTTTTCTATTTTTAATTTTTTTAACAGTAGTGATAAATTCTTACATAAATTTGATATAAAATAACTTTGATATAAAATAATTTTTTATATAAAATAACATTAATAAAAATTTTAAATTTTTTAATAAAATTATTACATAGATTTGATAAATTTTTTAATGTGTTTCTTAATAGCTGCTTTGCTTACATTTAGACACTTCAACTCCTTCGGTAAGGTGTTATATGTTTTTATCGCCTCAATGTAACTGCTTTTGTTACTTACAGTTTTTTTCATTTTTGGTAATACAATACTTTTGTTTCTAGTCTTAGATTCACTCATTAAGTACATACGTTTTAGTTTTCCGTAATAGAACATTACAGACTCTAATATAAAAGTTTGCTTAATATTCAGCGGATGATTATCCGATATTAATATAAACTTTAATTATAAATGTAACGCCTCTTAATTATTTTACACCTGTTAAGCAATTTCCAATAAAGTGATATTTTTAAGTTGTTTTTTAAGAACAACATTTAAAGGTGAAAGTTACGTCTCTTCAGCTTTGTTTATTAATTACAAACTTTAATTAAAAATGTAATGCTTCTTAATTATTTTATACGTTGCAAGTACCTGTTAAGCAATATCCAATAAATTGAGATTTTTTAGCTTTTTGTTTTTTTTAAGAACAAGGTTTAATGGCGAAAGTTACGTCTCTTCAGCTTTACGTCGCATTATAAAGTTAAAAACAATTAAAGATGTGTTGAAAAAACTTTGAGATAAAGTATTACCTTCGCGAAAAACATAAATAAAATAATTCAAACTCATTAAATAACGAATTAAAATTTATTAATTTATTTTCAAAGGCGTTCTTTTAAGGTGTTTCGGCTTTCATTTTATTGAATACTTTCATTTTTATAAGGCGTCGTGAAATCCGTTAAGAAGGCAAGTTTTCTCGGAATTCTCCAAGGCGCCTTTAAATGAATCATTTCTAAAAACTAGTTTTTACGATTTTCATTTTGATAGGTCAAAGGTACGCTGGCAATACTATTTACAGGCGTAATCAACTTTTATAATAAGAAAATATAGTAATAAGCAAACGAATTTGCTTCGTTTTACGGCGGGACATAAAAGCGACGCCGCCATATTTCGGGATGATTTACGCGGAAAGAGAACAGTGCGTGAGAGGCTTTTAACAACGTTTGTCGCTGATGGATTCTTAGTGTCTTTTTTATGATTTCCACGCTTATTAAAGAAATTGAATAATTAATATCCCTTTTTCTAATTTAAAAAGAGCATAAATTCTCGTACAACAAAATGCGCGAGAATAATTTTTTGAATAAATTGAGATAAATTTTTCACCTCTATCCTTATTTGCAGTTTGCGTGCGACTGAAAAACAAGTGAAACAAGCTTTTATCAAAAATATAAGATTGCAGTTACGGTTTACTAAAAAGTAGTTGCATTTTTGTTTTATTATACATTTATTCATTAACTATTGTAAAAATAAACTTGTAAAAAGTGTCCTTTAATTTAAGAACGAGAAAGGCTAATCAAATGTTTTAACGATTCATTTAATTTCCCTTTAATCTTGGATTACAACTTTTTACGAATCAAAAAGGAATTAAGGAATTGAAGAATTTAATTTTACAAAGAATCGCGGGGTTTTGCATAGTGCTGAATTCTGTCGACTTTTTCAGTTAAATTTAAATTACAAGGTTCCACAAAGACAAAGCATTCCTTTTAATAAACTTTTTTAATTAATTCCTGTATACCTTTTCTATTTGCCTAAATGAAACTTTTGAAATTATATTCTTTATTAGAAACTTTAATATTGCTGCAAGTCGTGTGTGCCACACCTTCAATTCGCCAAAAGCGAAGCGCCGTAGCCGAAACGTACTACGATCCGATAATTAACTTTTTAGCCGACAAAAATATTATTTAATCGCATTACGCGCAACAGCCGCGAACGGCAAATTTGGAGCTGATGTATAACGCAGATCCCTGGGTAACGAATAAATAATTAAAAAAGAGCGGCGAGGTGGGGGAGAGATCCGGTCGTCACGTTCGCCGACGGAATCTTGTTTTTTGGTAGAATAGAGCGCAAATGATCTCCGACTAACGAACGAAATAACGAGCAATTTCGAGCAAAACTCACTTTTTCCTCTCTCTCTCTCTCTCTCTCTCTCCCTCCGCTGCTGCTGCTTCGCTCAAACCGCAGCGTTGAATCACTCCGTAAATGAAAACATCCGCGCTGATTGAACGGCCGCGGAGGGATGCCCTTTTCTACCTCTCTTTCTTCGTAAGGCGCCGATGCACGTAACAAGTTTGCCAGTCCCCATCGCCTGATGTGCCGGAGCAGCAGCAGCAACGTCGTTCCTTTCCCCCCCACCCCCCTTCCTCCATCCCTGCCTTCCTCTCGTTCTCGCCGCTCCTTATTAGGTCGAACAAATTAAGGTCACGCAAGGGGAGAGGAAGAGCGCGGCGCTGTTCGAAGACGCGGATGGAGAGAGAGACAGAGAGAGAAAGAGGCGGCGTAAAAGAAACAGGATAAAGGAAGAGGAGAGAAAAGAGGTAGCGCGCGAGGATTCTCCCTCGTATATAAGTTTCTGGGGAAACCGCGCGAATTCCCCATTGATTACGTTCTCGGGTCAAGGCTTTTTTACTTCCCTCCCTTCTCTCTTTCTTTCTCTCTCTCTCTCTCGCTTGCTCTCTTTAATTTTCCACTCCCCTTCCCGTAGCTTCTTCCGCAACGTTTGCGGAGGGCTTTTTTTATTCCGATTCATTCGCCGTTTCTTTTCTTTGGAGGACGCGGACTTTGCCTCCCTTTTTCGTGAATCTCCCGCCGTTCGTTTTGTATTTATTATTTGCGCCGCGAAAATGAATTAATAAAAGGAAAAAAAAAACACCGATATGCAATAGCTTTATTGGAATGTTTTCTTTTTAGCCCCCCTTCGAACGCAATACGCTATTTTTAATACGACAGATTTTCACATTAATTTAAGTTAATGTAACTTTCAAACTTGTTTATTTCCCGTTGAAGTTGAATTTTCATTTTCACGTGAAATAAAAATGGAATTTTTAAAAAATTCACTGCAATCGCATTACGCCTGAATTCAAATTTAAAAGTTCGAAAATTGAAAACTGGTTTATCAACCGTGCCGTAAAACTCTCTTTCTCTCTCTCCATCGAGATTGTTAGACACGTTGCGCTAAAAATGTATGATAATCGGAAAGCTTTTTGCGGGGATACGCTCGCCGAATTAAGCAGATTAAAAAGAGTCGATTACGAGGGGGGGTGCATTTCTGATTCCGCGGGCACGCGAGGAAATTCAATTTTCCATCAACAGAAGATAGCCTCGCATCGGGACCAGAGGGCAAAACTTTCGCTCTAAAAAATTTAGCGAACACTGCCGTGCCGGCCGCGTACCTCGCCTCGCTACCTGCTACGGCTCCGTACCCTATTTATCCATTTATTCGCAACTTTTCCTCTCGTCCCTTCGAGCTTCCGTATCTCCTGTAGCCTTTTCCGCTACTTTTCGCTTCATTCGAATTTTATTAATTATATCTGCTGCTGTGCACAGGCATTTTTTTTTGTCGGGCTGTTCTGTTTAATTTCCTCTTATTTACTGCTCCTTATGTCTTATCGTTACTAGGTTTTCTATACAGTGATTTATTATGTATTGACTTAAAGAAAAGAAAACTTTTAGTACTAGTTTTATAGTGAATCTGTGTGTTTTCAATTATCTTTGTTCAAAATTATTGTTTTTGAGTGCAACGAAAGTAGACTAAAACCATCGAAAAATAAGACTCGCGACAATTATTAAAACGAAATTCGATACGTTCATTAAAAAAGTTGCAAACACATAGTAGCAGCACGAATAAGGGTCTAATAAAATCGAGTAGGTACTTATCAGGAGGAGTGTCGTGGGTATCATCAATTCCTGGAATGGCCAGACATTGGCGAAACTTCCTCCGTGGAGAGTCTCATGAGAGCGCAAGGCGAGGAAGCGCTTAATGTTGACTTTAAATTCAACCCTTTATAAGTGAAAAAGCGAAACGCTTTAAAACCACCGGCAGTCTCGAGTAACTGCCGGCTAATTAAAGATTGAAGAAAAAAAAATACAGTTCCGCACCGAAAGATCCATCGCCGCTCTCGGGAATCAGTACATTCCGAATCCGAGGCTCGTTGCGCATGTGCGGGATTTACAAAGGGCTCAGTTTTGCACTTCCCGACGATATATATAGTGTATAACCCGTTACGTAAAACTCGAGCCATTCAATTTCTTTTCGGAATCGAGCTCTTAGAGCCTTCCAGCCGCTCGGGCGAGATCAAGAGCCGAGAGAGAGAGAGAGAGGCGGCTAACTCGATGGTTTTCCAATTGACCGGCGGCGCAGTTGCTGTTCCGGGCTCCCGGCGCGATTATCCCGCGCTTACACATGAAATGTCCCCGGAAGTAAAAGGACGCCCCGAGTCTTTCTATTTTAAAGCCGTTCCCTCTTCCTCGACGGGAGAGAGAGAGAGAGAGAGAGTGGATCTACTCGAGAGCCACTATCCTTTCCATCGGCGCGGATTTTCCGATGATCGATCGGCGAGATAGAGAGAAGCCGAGAAAGGGCTAAAACTGGCTCGCGTGCGGGCCTCGATTGCAGCACACTCCATTGAATCACGCGAGAGAGAGAGACAGAGGATTCGCCGAAACAATTATCCCTTATGCCAAAGCGAGCGTTGATCGCGCGACTTTTCCCCCATTGTTCTCGGACGAGCTCTTTGTCTCCTCCAGGGGCCCTGAAGCGACGGAAATCGGATCCGCTGGCGTTTTTATTTTCCAGAGTTACTGGAGAGAAGCGCTTCTTTTCTGGAGAAGTCGGTTTGACGGAACGGTTACGCGCGACTCGATCGCCGGGTGGTTAAAGTCAATTGACGCTTCTTCCTCGCGTAAATAACGGCAAGCCAATTTTTTTTTCTTTTTTTTTCAACAGGGTGGGAAAAAGTCTTGTAATACTTATTATAGTTTAATTTTGAAAAATATTAATTGCATTGGACGAGAATTAACAATATGTGCTGTTCAGAGTTTAAATCAACTTAAATTGCATTTTTATAACAAATAAAATTCGTTGCGTATTCAAAAGAATATAAAAACGTTGTGAAATTCAATCCCTTAATAAATGAGCACGTAATAATGTAATTAAATTAAGATTAATCGGCAATTAGGCGAAGCAGGGCTGCAATCATAATTAGCGCGCTACCTCCGAAATTTAAAAAGCAGCGGTGTAAAACGTTCAACCTCGTATTACGGCGGAGTGGGGAAGAAAAAAAAAAGGAGCTTCGACTTACCTCGAGAGATCGTTTCATTCACGATCCGACATTCAGCTAAAAACTGCGAAAATTATGACTTACGTACTCTCGCGAAACAAGCACTTCAATTAACGGGTAATCTTCCGCACTATGGCGGCGTTTTTGCGCGAGAACAAAAAATAGCGGGAAGAGAAGCAAGTGAAAGAAGAGAGAGAGAGAGAGAAAGAGAGAGTTTTTTCCGGCTGGTCGACACGACAAGTATTCCAGGAGGCATCGTGAGAAAGCAAAAGATAGAAAGAGAGAGACAACGGCAAGGGTAACGAGGAATTGTAAAACTTTAATGAGATTATTTTCTCCGGCTGCTCCCTTGCAATTACGTCGTTCTTTTTTGTGCTCTCTCTCGCTCTCTGTTTCTCCTTTCTGCATCGCGCAGCGCAAAGTCGGGACCGCTGAGCACTCGCGTGTCCCTTCGATATTGCCGGCATATTTTGGTAATTTTACAGCCCCCCGGCCGGGGCATTTTTTCATTCAAAACTTTTTCGCTTCTTCGAGCCCTTCCCTCTTCTTCGGTACCGATCGCGCTCGCAGCCGTTTTAATATTTCTTGCTCCGGCGAGAAGAAGGCCCTACAAGCTGAACTTTAATGAAAGCACCGACCTCTTGCCCCGATAAAACTTTACAATTACTCCGGCTTCACCGGCTTCTCCAACTACCCCCCTCCCTCCGCCGTCTCTGTCTTGCAGCAGCAGTTCTCGCGATTTTTAATTTACAAACTTCGACAGACGTGCGTTCCGTAGGCGGCGGGCAGCTTCGATTTCGAGCTTTAAAAGAGACTAATGACCGTAAGTTAATATTCCTCCTGGGCCGCCTCTCTCTCTCGACTTTCACTCGAAATGTCCAGCCGTTGCAGCTCCTCCGCGCTCTCGCCGGCGAAATCGCTGCAGAACTAATTATTAATTAAGGCGAGGCTGGCGAGCGGAAAAGGTGTCGGGGAGATAGCGGGCAAATTACTTTGGAATTAGTTTTTCGCGGGACTAAACTTTGCTTAGCATTATTATTTTCTGAAGCATTATATATTTCGTTAGTTTTTTTGTTTTTTTTTTTTCGTTCGAGATTTCAATTAATTAGAGCGAAATTGTTCTTGTAATGAAGCGTTCAAGAGGCAAAATGAGTAAAAGGGTTTTCTGCGAGTAAAGTGGATTAAATTTATGTTTGTTAGCTGGTGAACTAGGATTAGATTGAAAAGACTTAATGGTTTTAAGTAGTGCACATTTACCATGCTGCAATCTGTGTATTCGTTTGATATCAATATTCCTAAATCTCAAACAATAATTTACTTGCGTTCCAACGATCGCAATCAAATATTTATCTCTGAAAGCAGTCAATGACTTTCAAACCATTAAAAAAACTTGTCCCACTCCAAACTACCTACCTAAAGGTAGTATTTCTGCATAAATACATGAGTTCGCTCGGAGAAGGACCTGTTTCATAACACCTGTTCCGGAAAGCCGTTATTTTTGCAGTCATAAACGTTCTCATTCTCAGCTTTGTTCACGCCCAAGTCTCGTCAAAGCGATTGCTTTTTTTTTTTTTTTTTTTGCTCCTCTCCCTCTTTTGCTCCACTCGCACATGCACTTCTTCCTCCTGCTCCTCCGTCGTCTACGCTTTTGCTTTGCTTTAACTCACTTTTTTTCTCGAGGTAGGCGAACAAATTGGTCGGAAAGGACTTCGGATCGTAAAACGCTCGATTGGAAAATTATTCGAGGAAAATGGTTTTTCGTAATATTGCCTGCTTAGGAATATTGGAGGTGTACTTTATTGAAAAATAAAGCGCTCCATTTTATGATTATACTGGCCGAGATTTCATTTTGGTGAATTGAAAATTGCTCGATAATTTATGTTATGCCGCGGCGTATTTACATATCGGCTCGAGCGCGGGCGTAAAACTATTTTCGAAGTGCGGGGAGTTTAAAATGACATTATTAAATGTACGATTTTTTGGGAAATACGTTGAAATTGTTTGTTTTATTTTGCAGTAGCGGTTTAGCAGCACGTATAAAAGTATTAAACATTTCAATACTTTAATAATTTGGTAAATAATAGTGTTAGATTAGAAGTTGAAAGTAGACATATTTTTTCAATTGCATGAAATAGCAAATGCGTTGTGAAAGATACGATCATTTTGTTAAAAAAATGTTGAACATGAGATTAATTAGTGAATTTTATACGAATGTTAATAAACTTTTTTAAATCGAAAATTATTTTGTATCAAAATAACTACTGGCATCGCTCGTTAAACAGAACTGCACGATGTCGTAATTCAAAAGAAATTTAATTGTTTATAAAAACGTAAACGAAATTTTATAAATCTGATAAAAGCAGACTTTAGTAACTGAATTTTCGCTTAATTAAAAACTGCACACAAAAAAAGAAAAGAGATAATGTTGGCTACGCAGTTCGGAATTTTTTCACAAATTAATTTGTTTGATACGGTTTGATAATTTACTCTAGACTTCATTTATAACAGTCCGTCCTGAATAATAAAAACAGAATTAAACTTTTATGTACTGCGCAAACTAATAAAACATATATTATTAAAATATGAACTGGATAAATGACTCCAGAAGATAAATTTGACGGTATTATCAAAGTAACATATTTATATTATATTTTTCAACTTTAAAAAGTTATTTATAATGAAGTATAATAATTTGTAATTATTAGGTAAACAAGAAACTACAAGGAGTAATTTGTTATATTTAAAAAAATGAAAACATTTTATAATTCACTAACTCCAACACTAATGGCATTTTACCGTCAAGCTTTTTATTACAAAAAACGTCCAAAACATTTTAAGGAGTTATTTTTTGTCTGTAAAGACACTTTTAACATAATAAAACTATAATTTTAGTCAAGTGGTTTTAAAAAAAAAATGAAGTCATTATTAATGAGTTTCAATTTGTCTAAACCTACATTTATAGAGCTAATGATGCAAAAGTGCAGGGTATTGTTCCTAATTAATGCCCCAATAATAAGGTCTTCGCTTAATTCTTGTGCAATTAGCTAATTTTCTCATGAATTTTTAATATTAAAAGGAAATTAATCGTCACGGTACTCTATCCAAAACTTTAATGACCGTAAAAAAATAATCCCCGAGCGGAATATATACTTAAAGACTTCCGGCGCTCCCCTCCCGCACGAACCGAAGCATCGTATTTTTGAACGAACGCGCGTTCCCTTTGATCCGCTCTGGACATTCGTTAAGTCCGGCAGCCCTCCTGAATTTATTATCCCAATCGCGGCGATAAATATAGGCATCGGGCATTCCGAGGAAGGAGCGCGCGCGGGTCCGCAGGGGAGCGATTAATCAGGTTAACACGCTCGCACAAAAGTAAGATTTAAAGCGGTCCGCGAAAAGACGAGCGCCCGCGCGCGCGCGCGCCTACACGCGAAAATAAAAGGCTGCGGCGCCGGAGTCGTGATTAATCTCGAGTCCGCGTCGCGGGAGAGGTCCGTCTTTGTTTGGGAACGATTCTCCGGGCGCTCGTTGTTGTTGCTGCTGCTCGCTGGCTGGCTGGCTGCTTTTCGCCTGGAAAGAATGCGCGTGCTTGCTTCCTCTCTATCTCTCCTTCTCTCCTCTCTCCCTTTCTCTTGACATTTTCAGAATGAGAGATGGGGGAAGAGAAAAAAAGGAAGAAGGTCGAGGCGCCAAGTGAAATGGGGAATCTGTGCTTGCGTGTTGAAGCGAGCCGGCTAAATTGTGCCACTTTTATTTTGCGCCCTTGTTGTTTTATTTGCGGGCAAGTTGGCTTCGTTTAATTAAAATTTAAGGGCCGATTTCTAAACTATTTACAAGGCGCTGAATAATTTTGCTAACGACTTACTTAGAGGGTAGAGTAAATTTTTTTAGTAATTTATTTGAATTGCGTTTATAATTGCATGCGATTCGGTTGTCTCTTAAAGTCTGTTTAATTATCAATCTGAAATTTCCCTGTAAATATTATTTTATTTTGTTAATATAATTTGATCCAAAAAGTCAGTCAAAATTTAATTATCAAGAAACTCGTTCAACAATAAACTCATTTACTTTATGACAATTTGCTGCTGGAAGAGTTGCATTCAAAACCTTATAAAGTTTGCAGCCTATATATATTTGAAATTATAAATTTATGATCAACGCTTTAGAGAGCATACAAATACGCTCCCCGGTGTATAAATTTCACGGGAAAATGAATAAAGACAGCCGGACCGGGATCAAACATAATTACGAATGTATAAAACTACATACGATATCCTCTATAATACATAGAGACGGACTGAGAAAAGTGCTTCATAGCGCTCTATATCAACATCGACTTGGATAATGATGTTTACTCCCGAACGTAAACGATTTCGTTAATATTTCAGCGCGAATGCGAGGTCACGTGTGCGCCTCCCATGGAAAGAAAAACCAGAATGCAAAAAATACTATAAAACGTCGCTTCAGGTTGCTTGGGCACAGATTCAAGAAGATATTTTACACATCTTTCGCATATTAACTTGTATTTCATTTTATTTGTACTTTTCAACTCCAGTCGCAAATGAACTAAAATAAGATATCTATCTACCTATCTATCTATCTCACTTCTAACATTATCGGCATAATCCACACGCACGCACGAAACAACAATAAAGGCAAACAAAACGAGCGATAAACGGGTAAGTATGGGCGGTGCGGGGGACGGGAGGGGGGGGTAACCTCCGTATCTATAGCCGTGCGATTGACGTACTGCACCAATAAAAGGGGAGAGTCAGGGATAAGCATTAATGTCCTTGCGCGCATAAATTTAAGAGCGGCCTGATTAATTATTCGCGGCACACGAGGCTTCACCTTTTTCTTGCGATCGGAGGAGCGTGATATTCGAGCCGCTGCAGGCATTAAGGTAGGCTCGAGTGCGGCTGTGTAACTTCGGGACAATTTGTGACTACTTGTCACCCTCGGTGTTAACGATGTTGATACTCCTTTTTTTTTCTTTTCCTTTTGAGCTTGGCCGTGACAAAGGAATTGAAGATGGCTTTTGGAGATAGGCGACAAAGGGGGGTAATTGATCGAGCAACGAATTTTATGTGCGGGGTGTTGAAGGTGAAAAAGTCAATATTCCGAAACAAGAGCACTCGATTGAAATTATGTATAAGGCTTTAAACGTTAGTTCAGAAGCGTATATTTTATCGAAGCAATTGACTTGCTGCTCTTGTAAGATGAACGATATTATTTTGAAACGATATTATTACTCATTAAAAGCATTATTGAAGGCAAAAATTGTAATAACACAGAATTGGAATAATATTTTTATGGACTTTAATTTAAATATTATCAATGGATCGATCGAAAGAACGGTGCTTTTTGATGTAATATTTGCGATAATTTTCAATATTACTAATGAATTTCATAACTGTACGTACTTTTTATTTTATTAACGTCATATTTATTCATTTCATTAACCTTTTTTATAATATCAATAATACATTTGAAATCATTCAATAATTTGTGAAAACAATTTCCATTAATATGAAAGAAAATCAAAGTCTTAAAAACATTTTTATCTTTTACAAAAAAATATCTCATAATATATAATTTTTGAGCTAAAATTACCCCAGTAAATAATTCCTAAAATATGTAATAAATAAAATGATCGACAATCTATTTTTATCTATCAACTATCCATTTTGTAAAAGTTTTTTTCTATGCCGTGAAATCAGCAGAGCCCGGCGAATGAACCAAGCATTATGCCTTCCTTGCAGCTCCTCTGAAGCAAGTATCATGGGTCGCCGGCTACAAGGCTAAGCTGCCCTGCGACTTGACGCCGCCAACACCGAACCAAGAGCCCTTCATGCTGTTCTGGTACAAGTCCGAAAACGACGGGCCGCCGATCTACAGCGTGGACGGACGCGGCAAGCCTCTCAGCCAGGGTCCGCACTGGTCGAACCCACACGTGCTGGCCGAGAGGGCCAAGACGAAGCTGAACGGAAACGTGGCGGAGCTGCAGATCGACCGGTTGATGCCCGACGATGCCGGGGTTTATAGGTGTAGAATCGATTTTCGGAAAGTGCCGACGAAGATTCAGCACATCAACCTCACTGTCATTGGTAAGGCTCCGAAATCGGTAGCGGGCGACTTTTCTGATGGTTATTCGAGACTTTTTCGTGAAAAGGAAAACAGAGGATATGTTTGTAGTTGATGTTGAGGAACTGTGAAAAAACTTTAAAAGTTTTAGGTAGCTTCGTAAAAGCTATCTAAAACGCAGATGTTTTTGAACGAAAGAATAAAATAAATGAAAGCAATTCTAATTTTGTCTTTTAAAATCTCAATGTATAATTTAATTTTTTTCATTTGACTACAGAAATATTCCAAGAATATGTCAGAAAATATCAAAGAAATTTCAAAAACTATTACAAAATTTATTTGTCTAGCAGTGAGATCGAGTCCTACATTACAGCTTCACATCATGATTTTTGTCTGTTGCAGCTGTTGCGATACTTTAAAAGTAGCAAGTTTTCTCTACATTTTTCTTTGTAACTTATAATAATTTTCGACAACTTCTAGTTTTATTCGATTTCTTTGTACTTGTATATGGACGAAATATGCAGTAAATTATTTCAAATTATTTTCTTAAACTGGGTCATAAGTTTAAATTAATTTTAGAAATAATTTACCAATATCTTAATTGAATAAGGTCAGCTTTTTTGTGCACTTAAAAGAGATTGAGGAATATCAAAGATATTTTAAAATGTACATCGATGCTAATGGTCTTTTCTCACATATTACTTGCACAAATAAATTAATCAATCTCATTCCTCTCCTCGAAAACCGAAAAAGATACCTCCGAAAATACAGAGAGACGCCTACGCTCTGCTTTCAGTGCCTCCCCAGTCGCCGGTGATCTACACGACGAACGGCGCACTGGCCAAGAGCCTGCAGCCGCTGGACGAGGGCAGCGAGCTGACCCTGGTGTGCGAGGTGACGGGCGGCTCGCCGCCGCCGAGCGTCTCCTGGTACTGGGACGACCGGCTCATCGACAATACCTTCGCCCACGAGTTCGAGGACGTCACCGTCAATCGGCTCGACATGAGAGTCGTCACCAGGGAGCTGCTCAACGCCCACCTCGTCTGCAAGGCGAACAACACCCACCTCGTCCAGCCCACCGTCGCTGAGATCATCATCGACGTTAATCGTGAGTGTATAGACTCAATTGCGCTTTGTCGACGAGTTTTGACCTTTCAATTGGGTAGCGCTTCGAGCTGGGTTAATATAGTTTTTTTTAATCCGTTTAAATATTGATTCGTAATTTAAAACGGTAAATGACACGGTTTTAAAAAGCACATTTGTTCAAAAGCATTCTATTTGGGCGCTTTGGTTGAACAAAGCGCGGTACTTTGCCGAGAACTTTAATAATGAATGGAATAACTCTAATTGAACACAAACTACCATTCCTGACTATAGTTCTCATTTTCTGTCTTCCGTTAAATTAATCACTATTTACAAAAGGTGCGTCGTTCTAAGACTCATTGTTCAACTTATTTAATTTCCCGGAAAGATTTGCAATGAATATTAGTTTAAGGAGCTATATTCGAAATATTGCAAAAATTTATCAAGGGAAATACATAAATTAACTACTGAAATAAAATTAAAGTAAACATAAATAATTGGGCAAAATAGCTTTTCATACCTTATTCATAAGAATGCTTTATCGTAAAACAGTGAAGCCACTACTAGTGAACATTACGAACAAAGCAAGCTACCTCTCCGCCCTAAAGAGTTACGAGATCGAGTGCCTAACTTGGGGTTCGCGGCCTGAAGCTGTGATTACGTGGTGGAAAGGAACGCATCAGGTCAAAGAAATGGCCAGAAATGTGAGTTTACATTTTGATCGATAACTTTGCAGACTCGTTTTACGTTAGGAAAGAAAAGTAAACAATATATTAGTCTTTCCAATAGAGACGTGTAAATGTTTGCTTAAAACACGCGAAAAGTTAACAAGCCGTTTATTTCAAAGGCACGCGATTAGTCGCACGATCGACCGACTAATAATTTCTGAAGCGATTACGCTAGTGAGTACATTAGGGTCTTCTCAGTTCGCAGAGGGTTCGAACATGACCAAAAGCGAAATGAGTTACGTGCCAACAATCGAAGACGACGGCAAATTTCTCACCTGCAGAGCGGAAAATCCCGTCGTGGCGAACAGCGCCCTCGAGGACAAATGGCATCTAGTTATACACTGTAAGTGAGACTTTGACCGACTTTAATAATCCGGTAAAAAAAAAACCTGATTCACGATCGATCGAAATGCGCAACGCGTCCGACCGAGCCCTCTAAACCTCTCCCTCGAGATCTCAGTTTATTCAGCAGCTGCTGAACCTCCCGAGTTTGTGCACACAGATCAGCCGGTGGTGACAATCAAGTTGGGCTCGAGCCTGCGCGCGAGCGAGATCAACGAGGGCGACGACGTTTACTTCGAGTGCGAGGTGAAAGCGAACCCGAAGGCTTACAAGCTCGTCTGGTTCAAGGACGACAAGGAGCTGCATCACAATCCGGCGCAGAACGTCATCCTGCCGGGGGGCCACTCGCTCGTGCTGCAGAGCGTCACGAGGAGCTCCGCCGGCGAGTACACCTGCATGGCTGCCAACGACGAGGGCAAGGAGACCAGTCGGCCCGTCACCCTCGACGTTATGTGTGAGTAATCGAGGGCCCTCCAATTAAGAGCCGCGCTTTCCTAATTCCACGCTAAAGACTTTTCGAGACGCCGGTTTTTGTAAGCTTTATTGATTCGGGGCTTTTGTTTGCTTTAACAACAACTACTATTACAGAGCGTATAAAGGGCCTTTTTTCCCCCGACTGTTCTTTCGCCAAAAAGTTTGTTAATCGAAAAAACAAAGTACCGCGGTATCGAGTTTCCTCGTTTGCGCGCAAAAACGGCGCCTTCTTCGGCCTCCCCTCGAAATAACGACGCTCTCGCGTCGAGAAATAGAAGTCTCTCGCGCGTCTTCGAATTTCATCGTCAAAGAAACGTTTTCTCTCCCTCCCCCCCGCAGACGCCCCGGTCTGCAAGGACGGTACGGCGACGCAAGTCGTCGGGGCCCTGAAGCACGAGACAATCTCGTTAGTCTGCGCGGTGCAGGCGAAGCCGCCGCCCACCAGTTTCCAGTGGACGTTCAACAATTCCGGCGAGCTGATGAACGTGCCGGCGAGCAGGTACGCTCAGGTTAAGTCCCAGCATCTCATCACGAACCACTGGCACGGCTCCAGGCTGAATTACACGCCCGCCAGCGACATGGACTACGGGACCGTCGCCTGCCAGGCCACCAATCGCATTGGCCTCCAGAAGCTGCCCTGCCTCTTCCAGATCATCGTCGCCGGCAAGCCCTATCCGCTGCAGAACTGCTCGGCCCTCCAATCCACCGAGCCCTACACCCATCGCACGGGTAAGTATATGCGCAAAGCAACTTTCGAGGTAGCCGGGTAACGGTGTTTTAATCGGATTGGCTCGAGGTTCTCGATGGCCGTTTTCATAAGCGCGTTAAACGTTTGTTGCGCAGGAGCGCGGAAAACGTGATGCCGCGGCTCGCGTTTCGAATCAGGTTTAGTCTGGAATTCGATTTTTTTTACTCGGCGCGGTATACGAATTGCATTGTTAGCTAAAATTTACAAAAATTAATTTTCCAGAGGTAAAAATTCAGCCGCGTTAGTGAAACCTTAAAGTTTGATTCACTCGGCGATTCAGTTTAGCACCCCGATTCTCCCCTCCTCGAGGAAAAAAAAAAAATTCACTTTCTTCCAAGCATCGCTTTAAGAACTAGCGGCGCGCTTCATTTTTCCAAGATTCCGGGTGAGATATATGATATATACACTGGGGCTTGCCACTCCTCGCTCGCTTCCATAATAATTAGCTGTCCCTTTAACTTACATTATCGCCCCTCCTGAAGAAGCGCTTGGAAATAATTTGATCTCTTATCTGCGGACGGCTGCGAAGGCTCAAGCCCCCTTCGGGCGCGTCACGCTGATTGCCGGCGATATTCCTTTCTCGGTTTCGCCGCTAAAGAAGAATAAGGCTTCTCGCGTTAATTCCGGCCCTTGATTCACCGGGACGATCTCTCGCGATAACGCACCACCGGCTTATTTCGGGGTGGCCAGATACGGGGACAATTTTTTTTTTTTTTCCAAGCGAATATCCAACAGCTCCCGATCGGCGGCGAGAGGATTATTATTATAAGCATAAAGCGGGAATCGCAGAAGGCCGAGAGGCGAGAGCTGCCGGCTACACTTTCGTGTGTGTGTGTGTCCCCAGGTCGAGTCGAGGATTTTAAGGCGACGGATGCGCGGGACGCCGATTGGTTGATAGTGCGGTGTAACGAGGGCTTTGACGGCGGCCTGCCCATCACGAGCTTTGAGCTCGAGGTCTACAGCGACGAGAGCGTTTATCACGTCAACACGATTTACATAAATCACACAGATAAGGCAGGCGCTTTCGGGCCGATCTTCGAGGTGCCTGGCTTAGAACCCGGAAGGAATTACAGGCTTCTCTTGTACGCCGTTAACGCCAAGGGTCGCAGCGACCCCGTCGTACTCGAGTCCGTGACGCTTAAGGGTGTGGCGATGTATACTACAGGTGAGTCGACACTCTCCGCCTTTTAACGGATTTCGTTCTAACCCCCCTCCACCCCCTCCAGCCTTTCCTTTGCTCCGCTGCTTTTAGCTTCCTGCGCGCTAAATCAATCCGTTTTTATTCCTTCGCCTGCGCGTGCATTGTTGCTCGGCTGGTGAAAAAAAAAAAAAAAAAAAAGGGCAAACGTAAAAGTTGCACGAAGCGTCGAATAAACCTGCGACATTGGTATTTTACGTGGTATTTTGCTTAATTCATATTGAGTGATATGTCGTCGCACCGGCACGATTACGTATCGTGCCGTTTATTGTGTGTGTGTCCGGCTAACTCTTACCTCCGCGTGCAC
>JAWWML010000052.1:10598818-10684147 GCA_035047165.1 Ormyrus rosae | reverse complement strand
GATATGTTTTCTAATGTTAAAATATGAAGGAAGCCGCGTCCGTTTAGCCTAACGCTCGATTTTTCAAAAGTTATATGGCCGTTTAGAGAAAATCTAAGAAAAATCGATTTTTGTTTAATCACTTATATAACTTCTCAACTATTAACTATACAGTATTTTAACTATTGGCAGTCGAAAGGTGTTATCATATTTGCTCAAAAGTATAGCTAAATAAAAATTTAGAATAAAATTAAGCTAAAATTACAGAAGTAGATTTTTTATGTTATTTTAATGGTCATTCTTTGTTTGACTATAACTTTGCTGTTGCTAAACTCCTTGTTAGTCGATCAATATGATAACTTCATCTGCAATTTTGTGCAACTGTTTTATCCTAGCAATAATATCTAAATGTTTCGAAGAAGTGTGTGCTGCAATATTTACGACTCCCGAGAGTTTAAACACCTATGGATCGTTTTCCTCGGGCGTCTCTCTCTCCGCACATTTCCCCCTTTCTCGCGCTTTTTTCCCTTTTTCTTCCGCGACAAAACGGTGAATTTCAGGACGGAAATATCCATGACGCAATTCAGGTACGTGATGAATCACTTAATTGTTCCGCGCCATCGTCACTAAATTTCTCGCTGATGTGCCGCTGATGCGTCGGTGCACTTTCGTCATTTATCCGTGATTTCGGTTTTAACGCGAGAACTCGATTTCAGACTTATTTGTAATTGTTTCTGTTCTTGCAAAGATAATTGTTATAATCGTTGAGCCTTCCAGAATTCGACTCTGAGAAATCTTTTAAAAAATATTTTGTATTTCGAATACTTATTTTTTACATGAAAAGTATTAAAGGTAGAAGTCCATTAAAAATATTGATCTGTACTAAAGTTTCATTCATTTCCTTTTAAAACCATTATTTAAACGTACCTATATGTATATTTTTTATGAATTTTTTTTAACACAGAACCGATACTCAAGACCAATTAATTAATAACGTTTATTATATTTCGGCAATGTACAAAAGATTTAATTTTACTACCCTCCAATTTACTGAATCGATTTTCAATACAAATCTAACAGCGGATTTGCTATTCCACGCAGCAAGGCCGGAAACTCCTCGTCCAAAGTTGAACAGGAACCGAACGTCAAATCCGCGAGCTCTTCGATCCCGCTCCAAAAAAAAAAAGAGTCCAATACGATAACATATAATGATCGTACCCGTTTAATTCAGCCGCTTTTCTAGCTCAAGCTAAATTGAAGCGGCTCCCAGCCTGAAATCGAGAGGGCGGCCATCTTTCACTTTTGAGTAGAAGGAAATACATAAGTAGCTCGGAGCTGCGCCCCTATTATTGCCGGAGCGTATCCCCCTGGTGATTCTCATCGTGTGCATACACAGAGGGCCTCTGCATGAGAGGAAAATTTCGCGAAAGAGATAGCGATACACAGAGACAGAGAGAGAGAGAGAGAGGGAGGCCGAGCACAGATAGCGAGGCTTTAGCTAGGCCGCCACGCTCATAAGGGAGGAGAGGCCGAGGAAGAAGAGAGTGGAAGCAAAGTCGCGGCCAGATAAGATCTTGCGCCATAGTACCGGTTAATAACCTGCTGTTTATGCAGGAAAAAAGGGAGGGAGGAAGGTCGCTCGGGGTGTGGCGAACTCGACGATCGTTCGAGGAGGCAAAAGGTGGACCTCGTTTCGCTTCCCCTCCCACTCTCGGCCTCCCTCTTAGAGTCTAGCTCGGCTCGTCCGTAAGAAACACCTTCTTCTTCTTCTTCTTCTTCTTCTTCTTCTTCTTCTCTTCGAATCGTTCTATTAAAAAGTTGAAGATAGCTTGAGCGGAAAGAGTTCAGAAAGAGAGAGAGGGAGAGAGAGAGGGGTGAAGAGGTTCAGCGGCGGGTCGGTGCTTAGCACGAAAGCCGCGCTCTATTTACTGCTTCATAAAATCTTTAAAAACTCACTGCGAGGAAAAGAACCGGCATCGAGGCGATGGTTCAAGGCCTTCGGGGGTAGCAAAAGTTGCTTTAAACTATTTGTCTGATTTCTCTTTTTCCCACTGCTGGCGCACTTTCTGTCACTGCTGCTTCTCCCTTCTGTTTCTTTCTTTCTCTTTTTTTTTTTTTTCAAGCTAAGTACGAAAACGTTCGAGGAGCGTGGCGAGATTTTAGTAACACGCTGGCTCCTCGAGATCGAGCGAGAAATTGCAATAATCGCTATTAATTCCTTTCCGCCTCCTCGTAAAACACTAAGTAATGGAAGGAAATTACGGGAGGAGAGAGAGAAAGAACGGGGCAGGGGACAGGGGCAGAATATTACGGAGTCTTTAGCTTATACAGTCCACTTTGATTCATTTAACGGATAATTATTAATTAAGCGAATGGGCGAAATCAATTTCCATGTGACGGCATGAGATCGACTTGCCGCGGGTTTCCGCGCGGGGACGTGTAATGAGAGCGCTTCGTATAGGGTATAAGTTAAGTGAAGTATAATGACAATCTTCGATTCACATTCATAAGATGAATGGTCAATTTTTCGCACGGGAAAATGTGCTAGAGTTTAGATTTACAAATAGTATCTAGGAGGTATAGCCGTACATCGTCGAATCAATAATAAATGCACCACTTATAATCTTGGGCCAGTAATCATTGTTGTAAACATTTATGTAGTGTCATATTTCCACACTGAATTTATTCACTTGAATTCATTTTTCTTTTTGTCAGCGAATATATGCGTTTGTTTATTGTTATTCTTCGGATTAAGCTTTAGTCAGCTTTTTAAATTACATAGCATTTCGTAACATACAAGTAAAATAACATTTTAAAATTATTAAAGTTGACGTTTCGAACATTGGAGTCATGTATTGTACGAGAATTTAGAACCATTTTTTAGAAATTGTCATTCATGATTAGTACAATATTTTATGCTTTCAACTGGCGATTTGTCACATTTTACGAGTATCAAGAATTCAATTGATCGTAAATTTCTGTTAAAATAACTTTTCATTTCTTTGAAAATTTGAAAATTATTATCGTTATGTATTTATTGCGACCAGTAATAAAAAGATTTCCTAGAAGCAGCATGAAAAGGCTATTCAAATACCATTTCAATCAATTTTAATAGCAATATCCTAACGGCATTCAATGTTATTGAGAATAAAATAAATAAAATATGATGGAATTTTTAATGTTATTTATGTACTCGAATGGCATTCAAGTTTTTAATCACATTTGTAAAATAGGATCAATTTAGTAAATTATAGCGTGCAATATTTTTAACGCAATAATGAAGCAAACAGAAAAAAATCAGCTTTAATAAGAAAGCAGCGTATATTATTATTAGGTAGTTAAACTCGATGGAAAGATGATTTTGAAAGTTAAAGATGATAAAGGAGGTGGCGGTAATAAACGAGAAAGGAGTAGATGCGATAACGTATATCGCTGATAACTCGACATTCCCTCGAATCGGTGCAGCCGCACCGGCAAGTAAATCGTTTCCTTTAGCAGTGGTCCGATGGGTAACGACTCGACTTACCGAATATGATTTACGTCCCAATATAACTGGGCAGCGATAAAATAAGAAGCCATCTCTTGCACCCTCCAACTTCCCCTCCTCTCCCGGGTACTTTTCTCCTCCTGGCCGAGGCTCACCTGGGTAGCTCAAGGGGGTTGAAAATTAATATCCTCGAAGCCCTCCCCAGTCCGCGTCTCGCGCGCCGGATGAAAAGTAAAAGCGCGCGCGCCGCTGAAAGAAAAATAGACAAAGAGGTCGAAAACGAGAAAAGAAGGGGGCAAGAAATAGTACGCCCCAGAAGTCCTTACGCAAGTATGACAAAGAAGGAGACCGCCGGGCAAAAAGAGGAGCAGAACGGAAAGAGAATAAGCTGGGTAGAACCGAAGGTAATCCGTCGCGTCTGTCCTCGACAAGATTTTCCGCGAAGTTTGTCTTCTTCTTGCCTTCGAGCCTTTACTTCCGGCGCGTGTGCGGCCCTGCCACGCACACACACATACACAGAGACCCATCAGCGGGAGGAGAGGAACGAGTTGCATTGACACGGCAGTCTGGCCTTTCTACTACTTAGGCAAAAGCGGCGCCCTTCCGCTTCCTCCTGCAGTCGCCGAGCTAATCGACCGGATGATTTTTAAAGGCGATTGTCTCCTCCCCCGCGCGCACCTCAAACTTTCCCAGATCCGAGTTTCTTTCTATCCCGCAAAGAGATTTTGGTTAGAGCACAGGATGGGTAGGGGGGGGGGGAGGGGGTAAAGGTAAAGATAGAGATTTCGAGGGAAAGAAAAGAAGATAAGACGGAGGACTTCATCGGAGCGACTGATTGGTCGATTCGTCAGTCTTACTTCTTTCCCTTCCTTATCTCTTTTCGCCTGCGCTTTCGCCCTCTCCTCCCTCTCGCTCCTTAAACTTTTTTGATCTCAAAGCTCGCCGGTATATAACTTAGAGCCCGATGTCCTTTACATTTCCATTAGAGACTGAGGAGCCGCCATTTTTTAGAAGCGCCAAATTAAAAATTCTCTCAAGCCAGGAGAGAGAGAGAGCGCTAAATGCGTGCCTGAACTTTTCGCGGAAGCGTTTAAAATTCCCTTTTGCCGGATATTCCAGGTACAGGTATTAATCATGCACATCTTTTAATATAGTAATTTAGTACGCATACTATATATTTCTTTATTTATTTATTCCCAGAGTAATTACAAAATTTACATTACATAAATATGTAATCCAGCAGAGGAAACAAAATTTCCGTTCGCTTGATTACAAAATACAAAATAAACTAATATTTACTTAATCCTAAAAAATATAAGTTGTTATTGTAAAATTTCAAAAATTTAACAATTCAATTCAAATCATGAACACCTTTGGCACTACATCACTTGTTTTTTTCACGCTTCCTGGTTCATTTGTATTTAACATTATAAGCTACTCTGCAGAAAGGCGGGAGGAAAAGCAAGAAAATTGAAAGCGCTTAGTATATAAAATCTTCCTTATAACGCGTCAAGAAAGTCGAGCACCTGCACGCTCGCCTGAGCGTATCGCGTAAACAAGCCGAGAAAGAGAGACTGGCAGATATATAAAGGCAATAGCGGGAGAAAGGAAGGGAAAGAAGCAACTGTCGAATGCTACGTAATCTCTTCGTAAGCGGGGGAAGAAATCCCGTGGGTCTGCGGGAGCTTCTGCCATACAGATTTTTCAAATTCAGAAAACCTCGGCGAGGATCCCCCGGATGTAAAAGACTTCTCTCCTCGCCGGGCAATAAAGGAAATGTCGGGAAAGCCAGAATTTCTAAAGAATAAATAATGGATAAGCGACGGATTTTGCATGTGAAAGTTGTTTTATCCGATATGATTACATTTTTAAAGAAAGCTTCCCGATGCCGCCTCTCGAAGCTCTACTCGTTGCGGCGCTTGCCGTTGTTTTCTTTCAACTCGAGTCGATAAAAGGATGAACGTCGCGTTTTATTCCCGCGATACATCATTACATCGAAATGCGCACGAGTTATCCCGCCAGCGGAATAATTCCCCTGGAATATAACAACGTGAACGAGAGGCAATATTATCCTCCCCTCATTATAAAACAGCAACGGTTCTCGCGCGAATCCACGGCCCCGGCGCAGAATCTCCTCCCGCCTTTGCATTAAAAGACGCTACAAGTCAAGGCGCCACTCGAGCTGCTTATCCTCGAGCTTTCTAACAAAGCCGCCGAAATTATTAATTAAAAGCAATATAGCCGGAAAGAAGCGAAGGAGGCTGCCCCGGCTTTGGCGTCGATTAATCTGGTAATAATGCGTAAGATCTTGTAAATCCCTGCGCTCCGCTCGACGGCGCCGCCGCCGCCGCCGACGCCGACGGGAAGCACACGAAGCCGCCGGCCGTTTTGCGGCTTAAGCACAAAGACGCGTGCCGCGGGGACAGGTTAATACTTGTTTTACTGCCTAATAAGGAGAAAGCTTTATCACGGCTCACGCACGCGCCTCTAACCTAAGCTAAGTACCCCTGCCGCCGCCGCCGCCGCGGCAGCAGCAGCCTCCCTCTTTATGCAACATTATGTTTTACGGCTCCCCTTTTGCCTTTCGGCGAATAATATAACCCGCCCGACGGAGCCTTGACCGCTCCGTGGCGTTACGATTCGCCGAGATTGCGAGAGAGAGAGAGAGAACGCTCCGCCGCCGCGCCGCTCCTGTGCAGTAGTGCTATCTCCCGTCGCGCGCGCGCGCTTTCACAGCTTTGAGCGATACGAGCTTTTATATTACAGGCCGCGCGGCGGACGCTGTCAATGCGCCGGGGCCACCAAAGAGCGACTCTCGCGCAAAATGGAGCAAATGAACAAAGCTAGTTGCCTGGAAGAATAGTACGTTAAGGCGAGTAATGGATAGTGCGACCTGCGTATATAAACACATTGAAAATGGGTTATCTTCTCGTTTGGGGATGGTCTTTTAAACGCGACTTATTTTATTTCACGAGCGACTTTACTGAAAACCGCTGCCTCTTGAAGTCTGACCAGATCGATACCTCCCTCGACGGACAAAAAAGAGACCGGGAAGTCTCCGATGCATAAATTAAAGAAAGTTATCTGATTAAGGCGGGTAATTTAGACAGCGAGAAAGTCAGCGAAAGAAAGCGGGCGAAGGGAGGGTCAGCGCGCAGAGATTGATTGAAAAGTTAGCGCGGCTGCCGCTTACGGATCAGTCTTCGCAGCGAAAAGCCTATCGAAGCGAGAGGCGCGCAAACTCGAACGTTACGCCGTAAGCACGTAGCCTCTTATGTTTACCGCGAAAGCGGCGGCGGCGACAAAGGCACTGTGCGCGTGCAGAAAAAAAAAAGAGGGACAGCGAGTTGTCCGCGGGGTGAGGGAAGGCCGGGCGCGCGTGTCCCCGAGGAAACTCGATTTTATGAGTCCCCCCTCCCCCCTCCCAGTTGGTCGGTATTGTGTATACGTACGCGGTACATCTCGTGCCACTCTTGAATGCAATGTGTACTGTTGCCCTTTTGTTTGCCCATTAGGACGAGAGCACTGCTTGCGGCGCCGCATTAGACGAGGGTAAAATTTTCGCTCGTCCACGCCTCCGACTGAGTCATGCCCGCGTCTGAATTCCGCGGCTAGACGAGCTTTGAATTTTACATTGTTCCGCCCTCCCTCCTCTCCGCCACCCCCGCGCCGACGCCGCGCGCCGCCTCGTTTTTACAATTGCTCGTACCATTACGTGCATGCATGTGCGCGGAAATAAGCTGGATGAAACTGTATTTAGGGCTGCAAGCTCAATTAAAGCCGGTATTTCGGGGACGAAAATTACGTTATTATTTCATTTCGGATGCGTGCGTTTCGTAATTTAGTTACGGTGTGGACTAACCATTGTAAATCGAGTAGTATTAAAAAAAATTATGTGTTACCCATTTAATTTTTTTTTCTGAAAGAGACGTAATGCGGAAAATCATGATCGCGTCGTTTCGAAATGAGCTGCAAACTTTAGCTAAGTCAAAGTGTTCTGCATTTCTCAATGCTTAGAGTGAAGTGTTTCCATTTCGTTCATAAAATGCATCTATTGCATAACAAATATCAAAGTTCAAGTTATACCGAGTTCTTGGCAAGACCCTCTAAAATCGCGCGGCTGTAGCCTTAATTTTGACGTAAATAAAAACAAGAAAAAAACACAAAAAAAACTGCAGCCCGGTGGTTAGAGCTCTCGCTCACGCAGCTCGAGGAGAGTGCTTCTAAATTTTTTAAATATACCAGCTCTCTTTGCAAGCTCAAAAAGGAAGCCCGGGGTGACGGCGAGCGGCCACAACAGGCGGGGCGAATAAAAGGAGATCCATAGCGTTAGTTTCGGCAGCAAGGTAGAAAATTCGGATTCGCAGCTTGTTCTTTTGAGCTTGGTGAAAGGCCAGGGGTGGAAAGAGAGAGAGAGAGAGAGAGAGAGAGAGGGAGAGAGAGAGAGCGAAAAGAGAGAAGAGCCGATGACTCGGCACTCTTACGCGCCAGAGAATTGGAAAGACTTCTTTCTACTTCACAGAGGATGTGAAGAGCACTCGGTGTGGGCCCGCTTTCATTTCATACGTACTCGGACTAGCTTCTTTCCTCTCTTTCTCGCCTCGTCGCGTGCGCGAGTTCGCATGAAATTTTAGTGAAAAAAGGCTCCCCCCACCCCGCGCACACCCTTGTACCACTGCAAAACTCGCTGATCCTCGATGTCCGCTCGTCGAAATTTTTCTTTTTCCCAGCGAAAATCGTTATCGTCAGCAAGATCGTATCTGGCCGGTGTCGCTTGCGCTCCTCTCCTTTGTATATAACGCGGTTATACGGCCGAGTCAACGACTTTTCTGTATATACCTTATAAATGGCCGCCGGTATTTCCAGAGGATCGAAGAGGAACGCGCGCCCGAGCCTGTATGAGTGTCCGTTATGAGAGTGGACGGACAAAAAACGAGGAGGAAGGGTCGAATGAGTCGAGGTGACTTGACGCTTTCGTGGATAAGCAATTCAGACGATACGAA
This sequence comes from Ormyrus rosae, assembly GCA_035047165.1. NCBI lineage: Eukaryota > Metazoa > Arthropoda > Insecta > Hymenoptera > Ormyridae > Ormyrus > Ormyrus rosae. The sequence continues at coordinate 10,675,678 of JAWWML010000052.1, read as the reverse complement.
ACATCGTCGCGTCAATTGATCTGGGGAAGGACGTTCATAAAGCTTTTTCTTCTCTTTCATCGAGGGAATAAAACCGGCGCAAATGCGTACGTCGGCTTCGAGTATTTAGCTTTGACGTATTATTAAAGAAAGGCTTTCGTCAAACAATTCGGAAACTTAATGTTTTCATTGCATTTAAAAAAAAATCGCTTCCAATTCATTGGCACTTAGCTTCCTCCTAATTAATTTATCATTCCAATATTATCTCCGAGATTTATTTTTGTATTATTTTATTTTTATACTAGCCAAAATTCTCGTTCGCTCACACTCGCTCGAAATGATAAAACTTGATTATATATGTATATAAAATGAAGAATATAATAAAATACTAAAAGTGCTGAGTCACGATTTCAAGAACCGGAGAAACAACAAATTAATATTAGATAGATATGCCCATTTTAGAAATAAAAATTTTTTTATTGAAATATTTAAAGAACTAAAGACAGAATTTTTGAAACTCCATGCGCAAAGCTCGATTTCGTGCAAGCTTTAATAAAAATGCATACTCTAAATCAAGCTTTGTTTCAAAAAATAACGTTCAATACAAGAGCTAAAAGGTGATTTTAACCTGGTTTTGCTTTTTCACACTATCTTCGTTTTGAAGAAAATTAAATAAAAATTTCCAGTAAATTGAATTTTCTCTAATAATTATTAGCCAAAAAAAAGTAATTTTTTGTATTTGATTTGAACAGTTTTGCTGAAACTAATGTAAACAATCATAATAAAATAATAATAATAAAAATATGACTGTACTGTGTTGTACATATAATTGCGGTACCATATATAATTTAAAATCGTTATAAACCAAAATTAGTAGTCTTTTTTTATTTAACACGCACACATATCCATACATAATTTTTTAAAAACCATTTATTCTTGTTTCTGATAACTTAAAATTCAATTATAATAGGTTTTTACAACTCCAAAAATTACTATCACAAAGCTTTCTCTAGGAGTACGCAATGAATATATTTTTTGTTTTTTGTTATAAATATAGAAACATTATTTTTAAATAGCTTATTTGATTTAGATAAGAAGAATTAAATAATTTTTTATTTATAATCAATAATTTTAATAAAAATTAATGGAGATTATTTTTTAATACAGATAATATCACAGATATTACAGATAATACACTGATTATAGATGTAATGATAAGAATTTGAAGATAAAGTTCAGACAATATAAATTCGTACCTCTCAGTATTGTGCATAAACATAAGTAAACGGAATGTATTAACACTTTAAGTTTATAATGAATAATGAAGTTTATAACCCGTAAGTAATCATTACTTTAATTAAAATATTTAGTAAGCGAAGTTTTTAATAACTTTTAACCATGAAAAACAGATAATTTGTACATTTTTATTATAAACTTAAAATAATAATCAACTCGACGTTTTTAATTTTCTAAAGCATTGTAATAATGTCTTAAAATTCGATTAGTGATAATAGAAAAACTAATTGATATCACGATCTTAATTAACGATCTCACGTTATAAACGTAAAACTTTGTTTGTTATGAAAAACTTAATTTTTGGGCTGGTTTCTCGAAAGAAATAACTTTTGTAACGGACAAAGCAAAATTTTGGTACAATCGCAGGAAATTACCCTCGTAGAGTTTGATTCCATTATTCGAACAGACATTGGCCAATTCTACTAGACAGGTGGCCAAATATTGGTCAAATCTCTGGTCAACTACCATGCCTAAATGTAATATTTTTTAAAATAATTTTACCACAGTTTTCTGATCTGGGTAAAATGCCCATGCATTAATATGGAATATGAATGTGAATCTGAAATGCTTATTATACATTTTTATGTACCGAAACTTTAGTGCACTTGTAGTACTGCTGCTTTTTAAGCCTGACTTACACATTGTTATATGTAATTGTAATTTTCAAATTAAAAGATGAAAGAATAGAGTTAAAATTTTGATAATTCAGGCTCAGATAAATTGAGCAATATTTGGCCATATTCTACTTTATAATTTAATCGAAAAAAATTTATATTAAATTTGGCGATTTACAGCCTATTTTGTGGTTATTTTTCAGGATTACATTTTTCTAACATTAGTACTGCGCATAAACTACTTTGAACATCATTTAAAATGCTCTTATTTCTACCAGGGTTATTTTTATGGGAAAAAAGACGGAGACCAAGGTCTTCTTTTTTTGGCCAAATAATAATTTCTTGCAATTATACCAAAATCATATACGATATTCGTATCTTATACTTCGAGCAGCAATAGATGTTTATACAAGATTTGGATAACATGTTTATACTGTCAAAACATTCTAAAAAAAATCAAAATCATCTAAGCACTTCTAGAAAATCATCAATTACGATATCAATTTTAAAAGAAAATGTTATCATTTTCTTGAGACCCTGATAGAAGTATTATTCTATTTGACGTATAATAAAAATTTATCTTATATTTGAATACATTTTTCAGAGTAAAACGAGTTACGTGAAGAATAAGAATTGTGGGCAGTCAAAGCAATCAAAAAGCTGATAAATATAAAATTGATTTCTCATCAATTATCATAAAAATACCAAAGATTTATTTTCACTACACGGCAAACATGTTAACACTTCGCCTTTTTATTTTTATAAATATTTACTTCACTTCAGTGAGTTCAAGTAAAGCATCTGAATATAAAACAGAACTTGTTCAAGTGGTAAGTTTAGTAAGATAATTCAAACGTAAGAGCATCGTCAGCTTCAACGACGATTTTTAGCTTTTCAGACACGGAGATCGCACACCAACCAAAGAAGAAACTTATCCAATAAATTCTTACGATCCATCAATCTACGAACCTTTCGGTTATGGTCAGCTAACAAACGTAATTTCAACTGGATTTGTTAATGAATTTCAAATTTTTCAAATTTTAATTACGTTTTATGCACATTTTTTTAATTAGATAGGAAAAAGACGGGAGTATGAAATAGGTCTAAAGCTCAGGACGTTATACGGAAATTTTCTCGGGGATACTTACAAACCTGATTATGTGTATGCGTACAGTACAGATTCTGTTCGTACAAAGATGTCGCTTCAATTAGTTCTTGCAAGCCTTTATCCACCGTCCGATCAACTAACTTGGCACAAAGAAATCAATTGGATACCTATTCCCACTGATAGTAATCCTACTGCACTTGACTTTCTATCACAAATGTTAATGTGTCCTCAGTAAGTATATAGTTAATAAACTGTACAAAAAGTATAGTAAAAGTAAAGAAAAAATGTAACTTTGAGACACTTTTTGTACCAGGTACCACTCACTCGTTCAACAAGCTATTGAATCTCCTAAAATACGGCAAGAAATGATAAAATTCAAAGGCACGATCGAATTTCTTGCCAATAAAACTGGATTTCCAAACAATGAAATGACACCATATTTAGTGCACAGTTTGTTTCAATCTCACGTAAGTACTCAGTGACTATATTTAAGTAATTAAAAATAAAAATTGTGATTCAATCCACATTTATAAAAAATTAAATACTTTAGATAAGCATGGGTTTCCCCTATCCAAGTTGGTGTACAAAAAAAATTCTTCGCGATCTGGAACAAATAGTAGCTATATTTTTCGAGGTACTATCATATACGAATGATATCAAAATACTAACCAGCGGACCTACTATCCAAAAGTTTGTAAGCAACATAAATAATCAAGAGCGCAACGACGACGAAAAAAAAATTTATCTATACAGCGCCCACGACATAAACGTAAGCTTTTTTCTGAGAGCTCATAACTTGACGACTCCTGCGATACCTGCTTTTGGTAGTGCAGTAATTTTTGAAAAATTACGAGGAAATGACGACCAAATTTACGTTCGTGTAAGTCTCTCTTCTTGTTTTTTACATTTACAACTCATTTGCTAAAAAAAACGTGTATTTTACAGATTCTTATATGGACTGGAGCAGATAAACAACTGATTAGAGCAAAATTAAATACTTGCGAGGAAATATGTCCCTGGTCGCAGTATTTAAAAATAATTGGACCACTGATTTCAGAAGATAAAACTACCAACTGCCTTTCAGCTAGCACTACAAAGAAAACGTTGTTTTTGAAATATTTAATGTCCTAAATAACAGAATTTTCGAAACTCTATTCACAAAGCTCGATTTCGCGCAAGCTTAAATACAAATGCATGCGCTAAATCAAGCTTTGTAAAAGTCGCATAAAAAAATAACGTTCTATACAAGAGTAAAAAGGTGATTTTAACCTTTTCACACTACCTTTGAAACCTTATTTTGAAGAAAATTAAATAAAAATTTTAAGAGAATGAATTTCATTTATAGTAATTATTAGCCAAAAAATTTCTTCCTCCTAGAGGAAGCATTGTGATAGTAATTTTTGGAGTTGTTCGAAAACTGTGTTACCCACTCTTTTATTACCCAAGACGTATATTCAAACTATTAAAAACAAAAAATTGAGGGCATTTTACCTATCTTAATGCGGAATACCCTTTAATTCAAATGTACATAAAGCAATATTGATACACGCGCAGAAAGTATTAATAATGCAATTATTGAAGTTTCATTTTATGTTTATGAAATTTCAAATCTGTCGTTTTAAAAGAAAAAAAAATTAAATTTATGATAGATTTGTATTAAATCTAATGCTTATTTAATTAAAAATTAATTTTTGCCTATTATAATGGTAGTCGGAAGAAAACAAAATCTATTGCGACCATTACTAAATTAAAAGTGCTATAAAAAATATTTATTGTGGGTTATTTCTTTAGTAACTCGGTTAACCCGGTGGATGAAAGGAGTTCGGGTTTGTAGTGGGTTATTTTTTGAATATATAAACGACTCCCACGCAATTTTTCATTCCAAACAGTATTAGTGCCCACATATATGAACACGCATTGATATAAGAAAATATATACACTAAGGGATATATGTCCGTATATTTTAAGTTTTTAGCGCAAAAGAATAATAGTTGTAGGCATTTTATGGTGGAAAAGTTGGAGGAAGACCTTGGAGAGTGGGAAGAGCCTGGGCGCTTTTGGGTGCCCGCACAACTGGACGCTAGGTGGCGTAGCGCCGTGTTTGTCGCGCTCGCTAGCAGACCAGTCGAGGTAAGTGGATATATGAATCCGGGCTCAGAGGGTACTCACGGCGTCTGGGGCAAGGGTTGTCCATCGTCAGTCTCACTGAAGAGTCTTGGTGGACAACCCTGAGACGAAACCCTAGGCTTCCTCCAACCTCCTACAATAGAACCATGAAAAAAATGTGTTTATTTGTGCATTCATGGTGCCGGTCAGAAGAGGTTAAATCAAAAGATGCGACGGCGGCTTTTAATTGACTTTTGAGTTTATTACTATACTTTTAAAGTAATTTTTTTTACAAAAACTGTCTTCAAGTAATAATTTTTCATTAATATTTTAACTACCTCGTTATATTATATTTCTTACTTAATTATAATTTGTTTATATTGTCTACATTTTTAAAGTTAATTATATTGATCTAATAGAATATTTACAATCTATCAGCAGCTGCCGTGTGGACAGAAGAGTGCGGTCTGCATCGATTCCAATTTTGGGCAAAAGAAAGACTCCTTTTAAATATTGTTTGGAAAATCAAAGAAGATGACTTGTAACGTTTTGGAGCCACACGCAAGCAACTGGAATTACCTCCTGATGCATTTGAACTATTGCGTACAATATGTAAAAAGTGTGTTTTTTAAGAGCCGTCACTATATTGCGCAGCAGCGCATCGAGCGCTCTCGCGATTAAACTGGCACACCGAGAGCATTTAACCGGCTCGACTCAGGTGCCAGGAAGTCGTATGCCCTGGTGTGCGTTCATTTTTTGCTTCGCGGCTGAAAGTATATTGCATGAGTGGTTGATGCCCGCCCGTCATTTGCAAAACCGAGGCGAAGTCGATCGAAGTTTTGCTGGGCGGGCATCAACTAGCAACGGAACGTATTTTTTAGACAATTTTAGACGCAATATAAATGAAGTTTTTATTTATATTAACACAAAAATTAATAAATTTAAATTAAAATAATTTGATCTTTGACAATTTAACAACTAACAAATATTAAGAGTTTTCTTTATCACACTGGCAGTTATAAATATTAACAACAAAGCTTTGAATAGTGCAATTTTCAAATTTAAGATATTTGTTCAGACTTGAATTTATGTCCTGACTATGATCTTGCTCTTGAGTTTGTGGATTCACATTTTTCAAATTTCTTTTTTACTTGAAGATGGCTAAGCAGTTACTTTGTTATAGAAATTTAGTTGTTCGGTGTTTTCGAAAAGAATTATTTATTACTGCTGTGAACTGATGAGGGTGTATTCTTATTTGCTGTCGATGTAAATATTTTTGCTTGTCGATCATTGAAGCTGTCGATCATTGAAAAAGATTTTATTCCTTAGTACTAAACAACATCAACAGAGTCCTTCAATTTTTGAACAAGATAGTCAAGAAGAAATCGGTCGCTCCCTCGCTTTCCACAAAAGAAAAACTTTTGTGCCCTTGCTCGACTTTCTACTAATAGCTCCCAAACGACTCCCAGCAAAATACACTCGGCAGCATAAAGCGCACTCTGTCACGCCCCAAGACTTAACGTTCGGACGCCGGCGCGTATCCCCCAGTCATAACTGTAAATTAAGATCGTCGACAATCGTCGTCGGAAAGCGCGAAAGACGGGGCGGACGCGGCCGAATCGGCAGTCAGCCCACGGAAATCCCGTAATCGTCGCTCGGTGCAGCGGAGAGGAAGAAAAAGCAGAGCAGCTCCATTCCCGTCGCGTATATATAAACTGCTTCGGGAAACATGGCAGCCCCGTTGGCCCGGCCTCGGCTGCACGTAGGCAAATTCGTTGCAAACATCGAGACAATGGCGTTATGCATCGGCGTGAGCGGAATTTTATATGGCCCGTTGCGCCTCTGCGCGCCGCCGGCCGCGCAAAGTGCGCGCCCGATTTTTGTGGATTTCCTTCGCTGAAAGAGCGAAACGGCGAGCTGGCGCAAACGCCGCGCTCGCGCGCATAATGGACCCGCTGCAAATGACGCCCGCCGCACACGCCGCGCTTGTTACGTTTATTCCCCGGCAGCGATGTACACGAGCCTTTTTCCCGCGGCCCGTTTTTCCCGCGCTTCCGCGATGTCGCTGCAGATTATTGCCTGACTTTAGGGCCGACGCGCCCTCGTATTTTTATGGCCGCGGGAGGCAGCTTGCGAAATCATGAGAGAAATATCAGACTTTTAGGGGGGTAGCGAAGATTCGGAATGGGAACTTGCGCAGATTGCGAGTAATTCGCGGAAGTGCTGCGCCTTTTATTGAAGCCACTTTTGCTTCTCGTTTTTTTGTCCGGATTTTATACGTAAATTCTGGGAGACGTTGACCGAACTGTTTGGGCACCGGCGGAAACTAATTATTTCGAGCGCATACCCACGTAACCGATCGGAAAAACCTTTGCTTCGTCCTCCACCACCGCAGCCGCCGTTTAAATCTCGAGCGTCAGAACTCTTCGCGCGAAATAATCCCATTAGCCCCCCCGAAGTGCAGATTCGGCGGCGTAATTGAAACATTCGCGCGAGCCCAAGGACATTATAGAATATTAAGATAATAAACGGTCGGCGTGTTAATGAACAGCGTGCGGGGCATAAATAAGGCAAGCATTCCGCGATTAATCCCTTCGCGCTCTCGCCGCCGCCCGGGGAAGGCCAGCTCTCTCTCTCTCTCTCGGCGTCGTGCGCCTTATTCGTCCGTACTTAGCAGGGCCGGCGCGTGACTTACGACTGCGTGCTCCTCATGAGCGTTCGCGATTACATCGGCGCGCGAGTCCGCGGATCGGGAGAGTGAATTACGGGAAGGAATTAGGCCGAGTAACGGGCCCGCGACACGTGATAGGGTTAAATCTCGAGCCCCGGCGCCGACATGAAAAATGCATGAGCCCCGGCTATTTTACCCCTTCCCTCTCCCCCCCAACGAAACGGGCCGCCGACTATATTCGCGGGCAGCGCGCAGGTCGCCGTACAGCGCCAAGCGGGGCGACGAGCTACGATGACAGAAAGCCGTAGCTACGTTTATCCCCAGCGCCCGTTGCGCTAAAAGCGCGCTTAAGAAATTGATTTCGAGAGGCGGCCGCTGCTCCGGCTGCACGCCACTTGGATAAATCATACCCGGAGGTATTTGCAGCGGCAAGTCGAGGCCCCCGCGCCGGCGAGAGAGATCCGAAGGGGGGTTTAAGTTACTTTTTGGCCGGGTTAGCTGCACGGTTTCTTATCGCGGGTAATACGATTAGGACCTTTACCTATATTCGACGCGAGCTTTCGCTTTAAAGACTGCGCGGGTTTATTCAATTCTGACTTATTGCGATTTCTGGGAGAACAGACTTTTTCTTCCTTGAATTTCGCGGATTAGTTGTTTACTGGTTAAAAAGCACTGACAAACGACTATGTTATAGATTTATTCTCGTTTTTCCGCTCGAATGCACCCGAAAGTCATTTGTTTCTCATCATTTATTTTGATAAATCAATCTAAAAAACGCGTAATATTTTATAATAAAATAATTATTATATTCTTGAATTTTTTAAAAGAACCCAAACATTGAACCCGAGAAAATTCGCAGAATATTCCCGATGGATGAGCGCGAACGAGGAAATCTTTTAGAAAAAAAAGTGAACAGAGAATTGTCAAATTCTCTCTCTCTCTCTCTCTCTCTCTCTCTCTCTCTCCACATACGTCGAAGAAAAATGCATTTGATATTTTTTCCTTTGAAATTATGCGAGGAGTCCGAATCAATAGTAACAGTTTGCATTGCAAATCCGTAACCGAGTTTTTCAGCCTCTGCCCATCGACTTTCCGCTTTTAACTTTCAACCTCAATCTCTTTTTGACCGATTCACTCTCAGGAGTCTCCTTTCCACCTCTTTGTCATTCGCCAATGTCCCTTTCCCCGGCTTGACCCTTCAATATGTAAATGCATTACGGGAGTACCCCAAGTGATTCCAATTTAATCTTCGGCAGAAAGTAAACGCTCGCCCTTCTTCTGCCCCCCTCTTCCGCGGGCTCTCACACGAAAAAATAGATTTAACTGGATTGAACGAGAGCTTTATTGTTTTGAAAAGAAAATCTTCTAAAAGAATAAAAAAAAGAGGCAGTGGGAGGGAAAAGCTCGAAAGCGCTGTACCAATACTTTCCAATTGTGTTCTATATAAAAGCTTATGGAGGCTTACTCGAGCTTAAATGGTCAACAAAAATACAATTTTCACAAGGTCCGCGCCGCGGCGGCTCCCCGGCGGCGGAAAAATTGTCGACGCACACCGCAGGCACCGAAGTCGCTAATGGAGCTGACGAATAATTAAATACAATGGAGCCAGCCGGCACTGATATTTTCTTGCGATAAATAATTTATGCGCCGGTTTAAAACAAAAAAAAAAAAAGAAATTTAAGCCCCACGAGAAGAATTGGACATTTCGCTGAAATATACGAGGACGACAAAAACGATAAATAAAAAAAAGTTTTGAGGTCAACATTTACGCTTCATTTCTAAAAATAAAGCATGGCCGTCAGTACAAAAGTTTCCAACGCGGAATTCACGCGGAAGCCCCCCGACCGAAAAATACCAAATTCCAAACTCTCATTTCTCCTTGTTGCCCGACGTAGGTGTGAGATATCAACGAGTCAGAGGAACAAAACGGAATTTTGCGGACCGATAAAAAAAGCGCCGAGTGAAAAGCTCGCCGCTCGCAGACGAGGAGCAGAGAGAGAGAGAGAGAGAGAGAGAAAGAGAGAGAGAGTGAGAGAGAGTGTGGGAAAAAGCGAGCGGAAAAAGGATTGAAAGGGATAAAGGTTACACGGAAGAGGGAAACCCCCGAATAACCGTTAAAAAATACTATAGTCTTAATACCGCGCGTAGCGCGCAGTTGGTGTACGCCCTTACACGCGCCCATTCGCATTTCACGCAGGACAGGAATATAGACCAGAACGATATGCAGACTATTTTACTTGATGGCGCTTTGAAATTCGGGGCTGCGAACCCATCGCTATGTGGGCTAGAGGCATTTCCCAAATTCGGGAATAACAGTTTCGCCGGAGCTATTGGATTGGCCTTACAAACTTACAAAAGGTGGCAGTTTTAGTTTCGTTGAAAAGAAGGAAGATGGTGTGCTATTAATTTATTGCTATTATCTGGAACAATGAATCAGGCGATAATAATAATGGGACGCTTTATTGCAGCTTCCCTTTGATTAAGTGCGGAGAAAATCAGGAAAATGGAATTGATCGAAACGTGTAACTTCATCGCTATTAACAATGCCAGTTATATACGTCATTACTGTATCGTGTTAATTATAATTTTCTTTTGTAAGAAAGTAACAAAAACAGGCATTTGCTGTTTGTACATATTCGCAGTTAATTATGCAAACGTAAAGTTTTATTAATGCACCGAAACTGGCGCAAACTCTTGCTATTACAAACTTGAAAAAGCAAAACGCTGCCAACTGCTTTACCATGTTTTCTACAAGTGCCTCCATTTGTATTATCATGAATAATCATTTTGGATGATGTATCAAGTTAGACTATTTAATCGATGCAATTAAACGCAAAGAATTAAAAGATGGTTGTTTTTATATGGAAATATCTACGTCTGAATAGATAACGAATTTTACTTTTTAATTTAAATTAAATATTAGATTTCAAGATTCTAAGAAGTTCTCTCTTTGAGTTATAATTGAATAATATACTTTTAGAACCATCTAGTCATCTACATACGTAATTTGCCAGAGAAGCAGAAATTTTGTTCCTCTCATTGATCCAAACCTCTCCAATCATGAATGCCTTTCAACTAATCCTTTTGTTACCGCAGGCATTTCAATGGGAATTCCACACAGCTTGAAAATTCTAGAAAATTTTTAATAATTAATCATACATTTATTGATTAAGCACTGCACGCCCAAGTATGCTACTTCGAGCTTGTTTGAGTATAATAAAAATCAGACGAGCTTACGATCCTGAATTAGATGTTCAATAACTTGAAAGAGCTACTTAATCCACGAATGACAAAGCGAAAGTTCTTATTACGAAAAATCCCTATTCACCGGCATTGACAATTCAAAAGGAGCCTTAATCACCGCGCGAGCTTTGCGCTCAAATAAAAAAAAGAAAAAAAAAACGCCCGCAGACAGGTGTACACGATCGGTCACTTACTCAAACTGCACCCTGGGAAATCGCGTAAAAGTGCGTTTGCACAGATACGCCATCTGGGCGACAGGCTCAGGAATAATAAAGTTACCGCGAATCATCGCGCGAGAGAGAGAGAGAGCAATATATAGAACGGGCCGCGGGAACGACTGTTGAAACGTCACGAGCGAAAGAGAGGGCTCGTAAGGGTATCGACGACACAGGCATTCCCGGCGAATACGAGCGCGCGTGACCTTTGGCTTTATTATGTCCATTGTCATTTGAAAGCGTCGATATATATCTTTGGTGCATCGCTTTGCGCTTGCATTACACCTCGCTCTCACCGCTCCCGCGTCGAACGAATATCGCGAGCTCGCGGCGCGGCACAAAAGCCGCAGTCGTATCGGGGAGTATAGCGACGACTCGCCGTGTACCATTCGTCCTGCTCTCTCTCTCTCTCTCTCTCCATTCGACCTCATCTCTTGCGGGTTTTTGTTTTCGCGGCCGCGTGTATATGGAGAGCCGCTCTGAATTCCATTTCTATATTAACCAGTCTCGCTTTTGTTGCCTGTGTCAATGCGACAGATAGCGGAGGAGGTAAATAAACGGCGAAAAATTCAGGAAACCGCGCGCGGCGCTCTAAAATTAATATAAGCTCCTCGCGACTGTGTGCGGAGGCTACACGTAAGGGTTTATAAAAGTCGCGAGGCTGCTTTATTTGGCTCGGCGGGAAAGGCGGGGAGGGAAAAGGAGCGAGAGAGAGAGAGAGAGAGAGAGACACTGTAATCGGACGGGCACTTTTCACATTCGGAGCGCATCATTCGACCTCGGCGAAGAAAGGCTGGGCACGTTTCCGCACTTATCAAGGAAATACTACGTGTCATGCATTGGGACGCAAGCCAAGAAAGCCGAAGATGCAAGGGTTGGTGCGCCGCGTATTCCTTGCGCCCCGTTTTCCCTCTCCTCCCTCTCTCTCTCTTTCTCTCCCTCTCTCGCCGCTTTATCTCGCCACCATCTTACTCGAATTTTTTACTCTCTCGAACCCGGCCTTCTTTAAGCCTTTTCTCTTCTCCGCCGCGGCAGACTCTGCCTCCGTATGTGGGCAGGAACAAGAACGTGAACGATTGAAATTTTATTTATCGCTCTTACACGATCGAGGACCGGCTCGCGTTGTACGACCGTTTAAAGAAACGAGCAACGAAAATTAATTGCTCGCGAATAAGTTTACGGAGCGAGAGAAGCGAAACAATAAAAATCGATCGGGCAGTATAATTTTTTTACGGAAGCAATCGGCCCCCGACGCGCCGAGGTCGAGGGCCAAAGAAAGCGCGCGCTCTCGAAATTAATAAAAGAGACGACGACGACGACGACGTGCTTTCCTCTCGAGATGAAATTGAAAATGAAATAACGAGATTTATATCGAGCGTTTCTGGGAGATCCGAACAATGCCCGGCGCGCCGGCCGTTGTTAATTTGAATGAAAAAGAGGAGAGACCGTAAATGCGTCGGCGCGGCGGTCTGCTGGAACGGGCGAGAGAGCCGCCGCGTCGCGGAAACGTCTGCATTGCCGGATTCGCGACTGACGTTTGCCCCTTTTTTTACGACGCGTCCCGAAGCTATTCCTTTCGACTGTTTCCACGTCCGGGGAAGGGGAGGGGAGGAGCGGAGGGGGAGGGGGGGAGGGCAGCAGAGAAAGAACCTCGGTGATAAATCGGTTTCCAGGCTGCAGAGATATCGAGAGCGTGAGCGCGTCTAGATTCAATCATAAAATTTATTGTGCTGAGCCCGTAACTTACTGCTTCAAATGCTCTTCAAGTTCAGAAATTTCACTCGGGGGCTATTTTATTTTCGTACTTATACAAGTATTTATAGGTATTTACGCGTTTTACGGGGACTAGGCTCCGAACAAGCCGGCGGCGCTTCGTAACTTTTTTTACGGATAAACAATTATTATGCTTAGTAGGACGGCGTGAGAGCTTGTCTCCGGCGTTTGTGAATTTTTCTGTTAAATATTCGATTCGACAAGCCGCCGCGCGAGTTTGCGAAATGAGATCGGGCTCGAAGTTCCCCGCAAATATTCGAGGAGGAACATTTTCAGGGTGCGGGTGGTGGAGCCTCTAAGTAATTTCCAATATTGTCTAAAATAGCAAAAAAGTCGAAAGTTCAACTTAAACTTGCGTAAGATGGGTAATCCAAATTGAAGTCAGCTCTGTAATTGTAATTAAAACTTTAGCGCTTGAAAGTAGTTTCAAAGTACAAAAGCGAAACTTTCCTAGTAAGTGTAAGAAAATGAAGAAAACGTATTACGATAATCTAAAGTCTAGCGAAAGTGCAAACAATATTTTAAACACCTAAAGATAAAAGATGCATCTTGCCTCGTTAATATTACGCTCCTGCAATTACGAGTGGAAAACAAGTTTTTTTTTTTTTTCTTGTTTTTTGGCGCAGCCGAGCAAAATTATGTACACGTGAAATTTTAAAGAAAGTTAATTTATTCAATTAATAAATTGAAACTTGGTATACGGTATTTCGCGAGAAATTTAATTAATGTTTTATCAGTTTTCAGTCAACGCAGTTATCAAATAACGATATCAATTTTACGAGGCTCATTGCTTTTATTTTATTAGAGATTAATTAGTAATCCGCAGCAAATATTATAAAGCCCTCTGCAGCCAGTTTTTACATAAGCGCCCCGGCGATTATTATATTGATAAAGAATACCATCATTCGAACGGCTCGAAAATGTGCATCGCTCCTCCACAATAATATAATTAATTTCGGCTTAAGTACCCAGGCAGCGAGCAATCATTCAGTTCGCTTCGATTACTCATCGATGACGAAATAATCGATACCGCCGACTTGCTCCTCTCGTCTTGGCACTCGAAATTAATTAGAAATTTGAACGGGGAAACTCCGAGGACGCAAAATACGACGCTCGTAAGCTCGAATTTCGGTCTCTTCAGAGCGGAGATCGACAATGTTCGGGAGGCCTTTCTTCCCCCCCTCCCCCTCCCCCCCGTCTCCCCGCGGCACATCTACAAATGCACTCGGCAACGCTCGACTCCATCTCGCACTCGCGTCTATAGTCCGCGGGGGAGTCGGCCGGAAGGGAAGGGAGTGTATATACGCGCGCAAAGGCAAAGGCGCCCGGGCCATCCATCATTCGGCGGAAGTTCGCCGGCACATTGCCGGAAGTGACGTCGGGCCTAAAATATCGACTAATAATTTATGCGCAGATGTTAGCACCCGGCAGCTAATGCCCGCGTTCGCGTTCGCGACGCCTTTTGCAGTCGCTGCTTCTAATGCAACAACGGCGTCGGCGCTGTTTCTGCTACTGCCGCTGCTGCTGCTGCTGCTGCTGTTACTCCTGATGTTGCCGCAGTTCTGGAGAGATGTGTAAGCTGCGCGGGATGAGTTTGCGAGCACGACTGGCCCTGGCGTGGATGGAACACGCGATATGTCCCAAAGGCAACGGGCAGAACAAAGAGTTCATCTGCAGTCCTGGTAGATAATTGCGCAGCTCGACTGGCCTTAATAATCGGACATGGCTAACTTTTCGCCAGTTCGAACTGCCGAGCTTTTTTTAGTAGTAGTTTTTTTCAATCGCTGCAAAGCTTTACGTTTACCAAATAGCGTTATTAAATGTTTCATTTGCCTGATTTGAAAATATACAGAGTGGATATTAAAAAAATACCCTGAAAAGGTATAAAAATGAAAATTCGAAAATAGAATTGCAGAAAGAAAGCTATAAGGTAATGTGCCTTGCTCGAGCACTCAAGCAAAAGTAACCAAAGTTTTGCGTATTCTTCATAAATATTGATCGAGAAGAAGAATACGACCAGCCGCCGAAGTCATTTCAAATCAGCTGACTGCGTCCTATACCTATTATTTTCTCCGCTCCAGAAACCAGACAGTAAACGAGTTTTTTCGAGTTCTTGTTTCGATTTAATCAGCTTCGTGTTCGCGGCCAGAACACCTAACATAAATATACCAGTTTGTTTAATTCCGTCTGAGAACTCACAGCTGACTCGGGAACGATTCTACCAAGGAAATGGATAACAGAAAATTATATTACAATTTAATAAGTGAATAAATTTACCTCTCCCGTAAATCTCATGTCTTCCTTTTGCTCAAAAGCTGTGATAAATGTCTTGAATAAAGAGTTGTCGAAGAATTAAAAAAAAAAAAAAAACGTATTCGAAAATGGTAGTATAAAAATGTACATCTCATATAACATGTCAAAAAATTCCAGGAGAAAGGTACGTGCAATAAATCTTTTATACATGACTATTTCAACTTTAAAGGAAAATATTCTCTTTCGCATTGCATTATACGCGTATAAAAAGAAAATTTTAGGACGAAACTGATTAAAAAGTTTTTGCCGATGTTTCCTTTGAAGTTGAAAATTGCCTATGCATGTTTCTTCCTAAACTATTGCTAAAACTAAACAGGAAGTTGCGCTCATCACATTTACCAAGGCTACCTTTAGTTTTTGCTCTCATTATAATCTACACACACACACACCCACACACACACGTGTAATACTGCCGGTAATGCATATTACGAATGACAAAGAAGTTTCTTGGCGCAAGTTCGCTCCGCCTGCTACTTCTTCGAAACACTTTTTCCCTTCTCTTTCTCTATCTCTCCCTCTCTCTCTCTATGATTACAAGACGACGCTACAGAGGACCAAAGTAGTTGCGAGGTTCTACTCTGCCTTGAACTCAATATTCCGTGCTCTTCCTGACAAATTTCTCTGGCAAATTTATAGATTTCTTATTGGAACTCGCAGGCGCCGAGGTTTCCCTCTTTCGCTTCTCCGGCTTTCTTTCGCATTTCTTTTTCGAACATATTTCACATCGACGGCTCGGTAAGTAACGTCCTACATGCAGGAGTTCCAGTCGAAGTAAATCATATGTACATATAATTATATACGTGGAATTATGTGCGCGAGCAAAAATATTTAATCAGGCACGATTCGACTCATTAAAGAGAAACGTATATTCACTATACTTAATCAGTACATCCTCCTTTTTTAGACGTTCCTCCTTAAATTTTTTCTTGTAATAAACTTTAAGGACCGCTTTAGTAACGTGCCTTTCCCATAAATAAAAATACTGGTAAAATATTCAATTGAAGAAGGATTCTCTTTTGAATTTTTATTTATTGAACCAGAAAATAAATTACATAAGTAATTCCTATTAAGGTAAACGTAAGTTACCTGTACATAGGCTGGTTATAACAATGTTTTATAAATTATTTATAATTATAATATACTTTATAAATTATTATTTTTGTAAAATAAGCAGAATATTAAAAAAAAAAAAGTCGTTCACCAGCTCGTTAATGTTTCAGCAATCGCCATTTTTTTCAAGCACGCACAGTTTTGCCAAGTGCCATATTCCGACACCTGATACGAATAGGGAATTTATACAGGCGGGCAGAACGCGAGAGAAAGAAAATGAAAGGGGACTGGGAGGAGGCAGGCTGACGCTACAATTAATCACCAGGATCGCTCAGCAAACTCGGCAGCATCGCGATGCACTGTTAAGACGTCTCTCTTGACTTCAATCGCCGCAGGCTAAACGCCTTCCTGTCCATTCATAATTAAATGTAACGAATGAGCGCGCGGCAGATTAATAGTCTTTACGACTTCTTGGTAAACGTGCATATATAGCATAATAAGCAAACACTCGAACGCGAATCCCTTTCCACTGTGTTCCACCGCGCGGCGTTTGTTAAAAAATGTTTTCTACGACGATGATTACTTTTTGGCTGAAAGTACCTTGATTTTCGCAAAACTGTTGCACTTTTCATTTTTATCTGAGTGCATAAACAACATTATGCTGCATTGCATTCTATCTTCTCATTCGTCGTGTTATTGATTTGCGCTTGATGTTTATCCATTTACATCAGCATAACATTTTAACGCCTTCCTGCTATTACACATGCTTTTATAACCATATAATTTCAACGAAATGTCTCGCTGACGTTTTTACCATCCGATATAAATCACGGAAAAAATACGTAAATCCTCTTTTTTTTGCATCCGACCAAGTTTTTCGAGTAAAAAATCTATAAAAGCTAAAGTTTCTAGGCCTTTAGGAGATCGTTTTATGTAGATAAGCTCAACTTTTTTAATATTGACAAAATATTGTTTTCAGGTTACTGAAATTTGATATTAATTTAAAATCAATTTGGTATTTTATACTTTCATCGGAATATAATATGAATGTAATTTTATGGTCTCGTATAAAGATGAAATTTAATAGAGATGAAATTTAATAAATCCATACCGATTATAAAATATCAAATATATTACAATTCTGACTCTAACAAAGCTCAAATATGCATATACCGACAATAATTTAACCTCGCCGTTACACCGAATCCCAGAAATTCGAAGCAGAAAAAAATGCTTTTTAATGCTTAAGCAAATTCGAATCATTAAATAAGCGACGACGAAAGCGAGAGCAAAAGCGCAATCATTAAATTCGCATATAAAAAATTCGACGGGTTCGACTCGTTCGGCTTTAATGATTCCTTGGGCGAAACAAACGACGGGCGCCTCGCTCGCAATCATCGCGGGAGTCGCGGCTCTCGGTCGGGCGGACACAAACGAATGTTTGATCGGGCGAACGGAGAGACGGAGAAAAAGAGGGAATAAAAAAGGGCCAGGAAAGATTTATCTGGAATGGTTGAGGGTTCCCAGGGTAACGCAACGCGCGGGGACGTACAGTCTGACGATCGCCAGCAATCGAAACGTATCGTTACAGATAATAAAGTGCGCCGGCGCGATTACTGGCTCGAATCCCCGGGGGAATGAGAGAGCGGCGCTCTCTGTACGTACGAGACAGCGAGAGAGAAAAAAAAACACCGAGGGAGACGGAGAGGATGTTTTAGAACTGATTGAAAGCTAAATGTATGCATAGTATAATAACGCTTTAGTCAAACAAAAGAGGGATCAGGAGTCGGCGCGACTTACCGCTCTCAAATTACCGAGGACGCGGCGCGCGGCGACGTTATTTTTTCCCGTTCGAGTGCAAATTTTCCGTTTTATTAGCATTAATATTTATACCGGGGGATCGTGCATAATAGTTTGATCGATGATTGCACGATCATTCGTATGAAATAATTACGTTTCACCCCGAACGAGGCGGAAATTAATTAGGATTTTCTTTCTTAGTTTAATTGCGTTAATTCGACCGTGTTTAGACGATCCTAATCGGCGAATTTCGGCTTACAATGACTACATTGCAAAATTTTCACATGCCAATGAGCAACGACGACGACGCGTAATGAACCCTTTGACAATGCCGGTAAGTTCTCTATTTGGAAAAGGTTTAACGAAGTAGAGAAAGCAATTAAAGTAAAATAACTGGAGGTTGTGTAATTCCCCGGTGACGCAACTTCTTGGCACAATTGACAGTAACAATGTCCGAAGCAATCTCAATTATCAACAATAATTCGCGCTTTAATAAACAAACCAAGCCGACTCCCACGCGCGCCTCCCTCCCCGCCGTACATCACTGATTGAGATATATATTTCAGTAGCTTCCTTGAGGCAATTACGTCGCGCGCATAAACAAGCTCCTAAAATAAGATTTACGCGCGAGCAGTGCCGTATAATACAGCCGTATACGCATCGGCTGCTTTTTTGCCAGGTCCGTTTCTGCCTCTTTTTCCCCTTCTCCCTCTCTCTCTCCAGTCTCTCGGACTCAATTCGACTGTTACGAGGTGCGTTTATCGACATTATTTACGGCGCGAGCGCCTCCAAGTCCCCCGGACCATGAAAAGAACCGCCGGAGAGCCAGAGAGGAGAGAGAGAGAGAGGAATGCACGAGCATCGGCTCTCCTGAGTGTCCTCGGGCGTGCGAAATAAATCGCTGGATTACCTATGGGTCAGACTTCCGCTAAAGGACGCCCGAGCGAGTGAGAGAGAGAGAGCTGTTCCTATGATACGTATGGCTTTCGTAATGTTACGTAACATTTATAAAGCTACCGGAGTAAGCTTTCGAAAGGTACCGCATTTTTTCTGCACTTGACTTCGAGGGAGCGGGGATTACGCGGAATTATGACGATGGCTCCGAGATATTCCCCGAGACGAAGGAGGGCCGAATCTTAAGGAGACAGTTTGTTCGACCTTATTAACATGGTGGATTAAGCTTCTATTCGAATTTCTTTCTAATTTCAAGCGCGTAATAATATTATTTTTTTTTTTTAAATAAAACTCACAAAAATCGAAAGTTATTCGATCGAAGAAAGACGCAAGCATAAAAAAACCTGATAATCCTCGACGGTCTCAAAAAAAAGCTAGAGTTTTTCAAAGTTCGAGCGGGTTCGAAAATTTCGTCGAAACCGGTTAATCCAGCCGGCAGCTCTCCGTTAACACGCAAACAGATGCCCCTCGACTCCAGTGGATTCTCGTCAAACAGTTAAACACTGTTCTCGAAGAGCTCCGGCGTAGGTGTGCCGTCGCCCAGGCCAGCTCTTAGCGAAGAGAAATGAACGGACAAGGACTGCGGAGAAATAGGTCTCGAGATTGCGTCTAGATGGAATATGACCGCGCTCGGCAGTGCATAGAGAGAGAGAGGGAGAGAGAGAGAGGCGAGTTGCTCGATTGGATGGGTCCGGCGAGCCCGCACCCACCTAATTAGCCATTATGCCAACTCGGTAATTACTTTCTAACGAGCGGTTCGCATAGCGAATTCCGCGCGATTTCCCGTTCCCGCGTGGATAGCGTCACCCTACCGGAAAACTGACGCTCTCCCCGAAAGCCTCCACCCTCCCCCCCCCCTTCCCTCTCTCCCTCCGGCCGCCCCATTGAGCCCGCTGACTGCGGCGCGTTAATACGCGAGCTCGAGCTCTCTCTCTCTCTTCGTGCGCCGCTCCACGGACGCCGTCGTCATTTTTGACCGGGGAAATGAGCTCGCGGGAGTTGCCGTTTTTACGGCTCCGCCCGCTTTTTTTGTGTAATACGCTCTATACTCGAAATAGGAGCAGCGCCCGCCGTCCGGGCTGACGGAGAAATTCGAGCGGATTATAAGCGCGGCCGGAAAAAAATCGCTGTCGGAGAGCGGAGTAATTTTACTGTTTTTTTTTTTGTTTTTTTTTTTAGAAGGCAAAACTGTTGGGAGAATGTAAAAGTTCGAGTTTTTTGAGGCGGTTTTGCACAATGTAACACGGTAATTGAGATTCAGAACTGTCAGTGGCAAAGCGATTTTACCGCAATTAAGGCTGGCTGAATGCGTACATTTATGGAGTAAATCGAAGGATAATTATAAAGCAGTAATTGCCACTCTTTCCTGCTCGTTTCGTTTTTTATTTTTCTTTTTATTTTTCGTTCTTTAATGGGATGAATATTTTTATGTTTAGGTGATAGGTAATTATTCAGCTTCAAGAGCAATTTATGTTTCACGAGCTAAATTCCCTGCATGACATGGAATAACTAGATCGTGCATTATAAATTCAATAATGATAACTGCAATAGGCATACTTTGACAAGTCGATCGTGAAATTAAGCATTTAATGTGCATTGTAGTTATAAATAAAGGACATTATCGCAAAAATGATAAAAAGTAAATATGAATAATTTTCCAAAAGGCTAAAACTTCGACAAAACTCGATAAAAACGAGTCGGCCATCATTAATGCATCATTTACAAAGTCAGACCCGCGCATTTGTAAAATATTAAGCGTCCATTGCGCTCATTATTCTAAGAGCAATCGGCCGGCTTGTGCGCATCATTGAACCCTCTAACAAAGCTGCGCTTATATTGACGAACGCCAAACAACGGCTCGGAGCGAACGATTTCAGCTTCCCGGGGCGATCGCCTAAAGTCGAATCAAATATTTACGCGGGCCATTTTTATCCCTTCGCCGCTCCAGCCGGTCTCTCTCTCTCTCTCTCTCTCTCTCTCTCTCTCTCTCACCCGTCGAGCATTCTTTTATAATCATTCGGTTCCTCGGGGGCCGCCCCTGGTACGAAGCCTCGAGTGCCATCGATGCCCGCGGCCCTAAAAGCCCATAAATCGAGTGCCCTCGAAAGGTAAGCGGTCCGTAAGAAGTGCGCGCGGCAATCGCCCCGGCTTTAAAATCGCTCTCTCCGCGGACATAATGGGGCGCAGGAAGTCGGCCGCCGATATGATTTTGGCCTTTGTCGGCAGTCGCGCGCTGCCATTCACGGCCAAATTGACATTATGCGCGACGTGATGCACGCGAACGCGTCCGATGGTCATTGAAAGAGACGGCCAGGGAGAGAGAGAGAGAGAGAGCACAATGTCGTACGCTGCGAGACACCGCACAGCGGGACGGACGCCAGCCGGACTCAATGGGCAGCGCGGTCGAGGGGGGAATTAGTCTGCGTTGCTGAATATGTGTGGACCGGGGCTGCAGACTCCCATTTTAAACCGCGGCAATTAGGATTTTTCGAAAGTCGTTTCGGACGGTTTTTCGTGTGGTATGAAATCACTTTGTTTGCCTTGTTTATATTTATCGCAACGTTTGAAAATAACAAGTGTTAAAATTCACTCGTCGTCAAACAAACTTATATACACAGGATTACGTATAAATCCTGCTTATAGGCAGTGGGCGAAGATTGCTTTTTGCATATATTACAGAAAATTTTTAAATATTTTCTTTAAAGAATACCGCGCTTCCACTTTCTGCGCCCGATTCCAGGGGAGAGGTATACATTTAACTTAAATAAAACGTTACTTCCCGAGCATTAAAGTGTCCCGAGTCGATGGAACAAATTTCTATATAATTCTTCGGGCGACAGGAAGCACACAGACATGTTTATGAAGCAGCGAAGGGGAGCGAGAAAAAGAGCACAGAGGGGTTGACGGCGAACTGAAAAGAGAAGCCACTCGTCGTTGTTTCGGTTTGTAAACCGTTAACCGCAAGAGGGAGAGAGAGAGAGAGAGAGAGCGTTGTGTCGCCGCCGCACACGTGCCTGTTTGCGCAGAGGGTCTTCTCTCCTAGAGTCTGGTGCGCACGGAAAATAGAAAATCTCGACTGTATACAGACGGTGAATAATCGCTGAAAATGATAGGGGAAGTTTAGGGCACCGTCGCCGCCGTCGCTCGCTCCTTTAAATATTGTGATAGCGAGTTATGTCGGAGCTTCCGTTTTTAGTGTGTATGTACATCCATATTTATCGCGTACGTCCCAATACTTTGTTCGACGTAGTTTGTGGACGCGCGCGCATTATGCCGCCTTTATGAGGGAATTCGTAGATATCATTTATGTAATGCCTTGTAGGTGGAAATTGAATAACGTTATCTGAAAGCAGCTTTTTGAATGAAGAAAACGCGGTTATTTGCTTTCGTTAAATTTACCTTTGATTATGGCATTAAATTGAAAGATTTTATCGTTTCAACTGATAATTAGCTAATTGTTTCTTCTACAAGCTTTGTTTGCAAAACGTTCACATCGAAAACACTTTTAGAAAAACAAAGGAATAAAAAAAAAGACCCGTAACTGTACGAAATAACAACAACGAAAGTGTATCCACGCGCCGCGCAGATTGAAGGCAGCGTCGCGCAATCGGACCGCAGAAACAGCTCGGCGCACGCAGGCCAGAGAGCACGCGGCGCTGATGAAAAAAAAAAAGGTAAACTCGCTTGACGCGCGGGACTGATGAAACAGCGCGGGCGAGTTATGACTTAATCAAGACACAGTGCCCTCGCTCTCGCGCCGGACGCAGTCGTCGTCACAAAGCCGGGGGACTCCCTCCGCACTTGCCGGGCGTTCGCTCGAAAATTGCATAAAGAAATCTCGCTGAAAGCCGGCCGCGCAGTCCCCCTTTTTCGTTTCGGCCGCTTTATCAAATGCGCGCGCGCGCGCGCACACCCTCGAACTCGTCGTTCCGTCAGCTCCGCGCGCACGTCGTTTTCTAACGTGGCGCGCGCGCTCACTTTTCCAATTTAGTGAAAAATGCGCAGACATTGCAGCCGGATCGGCCGGAATTCCTTTTTTTCCCCGTTCCCGGGAGGAGCGCCGGCTGCGACTACTTCCATTACGGGCTTAGACGGCGAGACGCCGATACATTTTCGCAAACCAGATAAATGAGGGAACATTATAATTTTTTACGTCGCTCTCGCGCTCTCCCTCTCTCTCTCTCTTTTTCTCCGAGAGCGAGACAGAAAGAGTGAGCACCCTAAAGAGCTTTCGAAGAAACTTTGGCGCAATTTCTTAGACGGCCAGGCCGCTCTTTTATTCCCCTTTTTAATTGTTTTTTACTCATTAACTTTGCTTGAATTTCTGTAGTGCGTTTAATTATTTAGTTGGTTAAATTGCGTTTAAATTTTTTTTTTCTTTCAATAGCGCATCGCAATTAAGATCCAAGTCCCAAAGTTGGCTTTCCATGCACTTTTATACGTCGGAGGCGTATCGTTATAGATTAGGTTCATGTATAACGATTCCGTATGGCTTTGAAGAGTAATGCGCGCTTAAAGTTTTAGCATTGTAACGCGAACCGCGCATATTCTATCCTTATTTTGCAGGCGCGCATTATTCGGATGAAAACTTTAACAGCACATCGCGCTGTACTGCTTAGGCATATATACATATACGTATTCATCACTCATGTAATTCAATCACGCCCTACATTAGTGTTACTAAAGCGTAAATAGGCATTAGCGCCGCCCAGGCATTATCGCGGAACAGCAGTTAATTATCGTCTAAATTGAAAAGAAAACAAGCCCAGGATTCATTACGGCGAATGTTCAGGTGATTCAAGTCAAATAAAAAATATTGCATTAAAATTATAAATGATAAACTATAATAAATCGCGGAACAGAATCGGCAATCGAGCGAGGCTGTAATTAATGAATCTCCCGACCCAAAGCCAGACTTTTCCCATCTAAATCACTGATCATTCCGGCATCCTCGCAACAATGGACCCGCGAGCTAAGATATTCTCTCATTAAAATGATTGAAATCCAGTATACGGCGTTAAGCCCTCCCTTCGCAGAAAAGCCGCGGCATAAAGTCTCTTTACTCCTTCCCCGGGCGGCGTCCACCATTCGATCAGCTTGATATATGGAGTTCGACCCCGGGAGCGCCTTAACGAGTCATTGTAATCGTTGCGGTCGCGCCGGCCGGAGCGGCCAACGGAGAGCAGCAGTAGCTCTCTCGCGCGCCCGCTTTATTTATGCCTCGCGTGCGGCATTCGTAATAAAACGGCCTCGTCGCCCGGCGCGCCAAATGAGTTGTAAAGCGCTCTCGTATACGCGTATACGTATATACGTTCGCTCTCTCGATCCGTCGCGACGTTTCGTCGACGCGGAGCACCGACGATCGGGCACCGCCGAAAAAAAAAACGGACCCGCTCAATTATCGGTCCGCGCGCGCTTTTAATAAAAACCGTATACATCTGACCGGCTACGGCGATATATAAAAGGGAGGAGGCGGAGGAAGAGAGCTGCAGAGCGCGCTGCTTCGTGAATAATTTATTAAGGTGCGCGGCGAAAGGAAGGCACGGAGACCGGGCTGCAATATTGCCAGAAGTCGCGCAATAACTCCTCGGCGCCACCTGCGATGGCCCGATGGCGGACGGTTAAAATCTCATTTTCGACTATGATATAGTCTGCGGAGCGCCGCGAAGCGATTTCCACAAGATTTGGTAATTACCCGAGGCCTCGCTGCTCTTTCTCTCTCTCTCTCTACGTCTTTTCCGTGTCGGTGACGCGCCGATTCCGTGGAATTGTATGTATTAAGAGCGCAATCTGCGCCCCCCTCGGGTTTTAAACAGTCAATTATGGCAAGACGGCGTGATAAATATTCATCGCTACCATGACGCGAAATGATACTTTTATTTTTAATAATCTTTTCTTTTTTTTTAAAGCGTCTGCTTTTTACGATGAATACTCAAACATTATTTGGGATGCCGCGGATGAATAAAATATTGCTTTTTTTTTAGCTTACAAAGGTGGATGTAAATTTAATAAGCAAACGCAATTAAAAATAAAACGAGAGTTTACTCGCTCAAGTGCATCCGCTCGAAATTACAGTGGAGCGTCACAATAAGCGTGCTTCCTCAGTTTCTTGTTTGCGCACACCATCCTTCACTCCGATTCAGAATCTCAGCTACGATTACATTCGCGCACAAGGCTTCTCAATAAGAACGGCGGAGCCGAAAAATGTTTGTATTTAATGTCGTTTAGAAGTAAAGCTATTTTCTGATTTAGTATTTTTGAAAACCCCATTTATTTAAGTACGGCCATTCAAAATATTTTATTTTATTTTCACGGTTGACTACTCGCGCGTTATATATAGTAAGAAAAAATTGAAAAAAAAAATTGCAAGGAAAACAAGAAAAAAAAAAGGGTCAAATAATGGATGTGGGAATTGGACGATGACCTTTTCGGGAAATAAAATGTGATCGAAGTTCATGTTAGGCGATAATGGCAAGAAATGAACAGGGTCAGAAGAATTATTACTCGAGGGGAGAATTTAATGGCTTGCGCACTTTATACATCGTAACCAAAAGGTCATAAGCGCTTTGAGGTTAACCTCTTCGAATATCCTTTGTAACAAATATATATATAAATTTGAACGTTGAATTTTGATTCGCCATGAATTAAACAGAAATCTTAAATTTTTGACACACCGCGCCTGTCGCCGTAAATCAGTTTAACTATTGATTTGATTTTGGAAAACCGTATAATATAGTATAGAATAAATAATTTATTTAAAAAGCTGCCAGAGTTTCTCACTGCATGCCGAATTCATTTAATTTTTCGATCGATTTTAAATAAAATAAACATTTCCAAATATATCGATCCTAATTCGGCAAGCTGCCGCTTAATAACGCAGAAAAGCTCGTCGCGGAAAATTTCGTTCCCGTCGGTTTGATGTCCTATCGTACACCATCAGCTTTTAGTGCTGCCCTGTTATCTCTCCGCCTCTCCATCCATCTCTCTCTTACCCTTCAGAAGTGCGCGACTGCTCCTCGTACACAGCGGCTCGTTATAAGCAAACCTTCTTCCTCTTCTTCCTCCTCGAGAGGGGAAATTTCGTCCTCCGCTTTTTCTCAAGCTTATGTCTATCCGAGGGTAAATATTTGAAAATCGTATCTGGATAACACCCGCATGCACCGTTAGGCCGAAAGAAGACGGCGCTGTCTTCCTCATCTCTCTCTCTCTCTCTCGCGGGCGCGCGCGGAAAACAGCGGTAGCGCAGCGTAAATATTTGCCTTTTTAAGAAGCCCAAGCGCGGCTCCTGGAGAAGATGACGCGGCAAGAGGATACACTCTCGTCTCCGGGAGACTAGATGTGTCTCCCCGTCGACAAAGAGCGCACGGCGTTGCGTCAACGCGGTTTACACATCCGCGAGTAAGTGTAGCGGTCGGTATAGTGCTCCGGAAAGAAGCGCCAACGAAAACATCGGCTGCTCTCGATGCGCGCGTTGCATCACCTCTCTGGCTCCTTTAATTTCTCGAGAGATCGGTGTTTTTGCCCGGCAGCCGCTGCGTTCGCGCGGCAGAATCTCGGACTTTAATCGAAATTAGCCGATACAACCCCCACCTGATTTATGAAAGTTAACGCAAGTGTAAATTATACCTCAACGAGCTCCTGCTTCGGTAATCAAGTTTGCTCATTTATTTTGTAACGATGGCTGTAAAAAGTCTGCCGTGTTTACGTCAGGTCTCGGACAAGCACTAAAAACTTACTTTTTACATTGTTCCGCTGCTCGATGCCCGAACTATGTTTTACAACTATTTGGCAGTAAGTAAGACGATCAAATTTCATCATTATCATATTGTATTAAAAACCGGAATTTCTCGCAAAATAAGTTTTGTGTCAAGCATTTTTTCAGCGATGCAATGGATGAGCAAAATTAATGGCAAAAGTAAAGTGAAGGATTGTTAGTTACCTCGGGGTGAAGCAAAAATTTTCTCCGTTCCCAGCATACTGTTCAATCTGAAGCCTTCTCCTTCACGTGCAAAGAACGGAAGGAAGAGAGGATGAGAGATATATAAAAGGGGAAGGATAACACGATAGACGTGAGCAGTGAAGCGTTTATTTGCAGACGGTAAAAATGGAATTACAATAAAGT
This sequence comes from Ormyrus rosae, assembly GCA_035047165.1. Classification (NCBI taxonomy): domain Eukaryota; kingdom Metazoa; phylum Arthropoda; class Insecta; order Hymenoptera; family Ormyridae; genus Ormyrus; species Ormyrus rosae. The sequence goes on along the minus strand of JAWWML010000052.1, from coordinate 10,648,434 downwards.
GAAATGGAGTTCAAACTAGTATTCGTAAGCTTTCTCATTTTTGTCCCATCAACTTTGACTTTTTCCTCTTCTCCTCCTCGAGAATTCTTTGTTTCCCTTTCTCTGCCCCGATATCTGATAGACTTCTTTATTTCAATACATTAAAACACTCGAAGAACGAAAACGAGAAGAACAAGCTAACTTTTTAAGTAGTGCTCCTTTTGTGAGATGCCTCCGTCGCCGCTGCGACTCTTCGACTAACAATAATACTTTCAAAAGATGAGTTAAAAAAAAAAAAATAGAAAACAGATATCTTTTCTTACTCTGCCGGCATTCAGTTCTGCTAATGAGTTTCGGAATTTTCTTCAAAAGTTTGTAAATAGTCCGGCAAAGATCTGTTTAAAAGTACTGTTTTCATTCTCGACATTAGCATCGAAACTCTCGAGTTAAACTTCTAAGACAGATTACATTGCTATATTCAAATTTTCGCTAAAACATAAAACTAAATTCGACGAGCCCGAGGCGGTCAGGCCAAGACGAAACGGATAACGCTGCGATATATGAAAATATGCAGAAAAATCCCAGATGTCACCGTGTCTCTCCTCCCCTTATTTTCCCGGCCCTCCCCCGCATCGGCCTCCTTTTCAACTAGCATAACGTTCGCAAACCTTTTTCGCCATTCGGCAATATCATCAGCGACAATGAGATTTTTTTACTCGCCGGTTCTTCAGCCGCCCTCGTTCCCCCTCCCTCGTTTTTCTGCTTCTCTCCGTGGACGGCGGGACCGAAGCCGCAGGCACTTGCGGGCGCATAAAGTATGCGACGTCTCCCTCTTGTGCGACGAGTGTTATCATTTCCTCTCAACGATAATATTACTCTTGTCGCCGAAACTTGTGCGTTTGTACTGTTCCCCGGCTCTCCCTCCCTTCCTGATCGCTCTTCTCTCTGTTCTTCTTTTATTCGCTATTTATTCTTCTCGGATTTTTTTTTCCTCTCTTTTGGTCTGACTTGCTCGGGATTTGCTTCTGGCTTCTCTTATATTTATTACTTTTTTTCATAAACAGACGTCGAACGTCCGTTTAAACGAACAACTGTATATGAGAAATTAATTTAATCATAAAATTAGAGTATCATTAATGGAACGTCTTATTTACTTTTTATTTTTTAAACTTAGAATCATCTATACAGTGAGCCAAATCGTCCCAATGTCTACTCGTTCGTATTTTAAAAACCAATATCGATCTAAAACAGGGACGCGGTTTAAACCGGTTAACGAGCAAAGCCGCTTTACATCCAACAATTTATCGAACTCGATGCTATTTTAACATCGCATCACCGACGCAGAACGCGAGGCACTTTAAATCATGGAGCATCAGCGTCGCGCGCGTCTCCGCGCAGTTGCGCCCAACCATCCGAAAATTCGAACGCCGCGTACGCGATTCCTATCCTCGGCGCTCGGCGTCTTTCCCGAGCGAGTATATATACGTAAGTCGTCAATGGGGAAATTGGCATTCGTTTCCACGTCTCCACTCAGAAATTCTCATTGCGCGTATGAGCTGTACCGCTGAAGGGTAAGGTTGGCGCGCACGCACTCGTGAAAGATAACATTGCTCGGGCTTCTTCTCGAATACCTGCGCTTTCTAGCGCGGACTAATTGTATTATGGCCGCGCGTTCGAGTGCTTTCTTTTTATCCGACTAAATTGAAATTAGTTTGAGTTTGTCTATGATAGTTTATATTAAGTCTATAGGCGTTTGAAATCCGCAAACCTGATGTATATTATTTTTATCATCTCTTTATATCAATTTTTCACTTATATGTAAAGTATTCGAAATTTGAAAAAAAAAACGTTCCTTCAGATGTTCGCAGAAAATCGCAGCATAAATTCTAGATTCAATATAAGTTTTGTTCGACTGTTCGAAGTAGAGAATGAAAGCGTTGCAGACCTACATATAGATATACCGCGGGCAGGGAAGGGGGGCTAAGAGGATCCCTTTCCTGTCGTTGACCCTCGGCGGCGTGACAAAAAGAAGAGCACGGGTCGGACCCGTTTGGAAAAAAAGATTTTCCGTCGCGGAGGGGCGAAATTTCTTCTTCTTTGAAAGCTCGTTTGGCCGCGACTATCTCTTTTTTTTCTCCCCTCTCAAGTCGATTGTCACACGGCGGCCGCGTGATTCATTTGACAATGTCAAAAGCAAGTGGAGGCCGGAGAGCCATTTAACGTTATTCCCCCGAAGATAGAAAAAAAAAAAAAAAAAACTTGCTCCAAATAATTCGATCGGTGCAGTCTATATTCCCGGTCGATTCGATTTATTTCAGGCGAAAAATCGAAGCGACTAACGCCGAGGCAAAAGCCGAGGCGATATGATCAGCGGGGTTAAAGAAGCTAAGGTACAGGCGAAGAGAGCTGCGGAAAAGCCCCGAGCAAATGGCTCCGGAAGTGGCTTGATATAAGACGCAAAAGGACTGTCTCTGACGCTGCACTGTCGGCGTGAGAAATCGCGCGAGTAAGACTTGCGGACTCAAAACTTTGATCACTAAGTTTTACCTTATTTTCCAATTGACTGGCCAACTGGACGTGCCTGGGCTCTTCTCCTTTCTCTTTGTGATTCGAGCTCTCTAAAAGGGGGAAGAGGAGAGCAAGAAAGCGCAAAGAAAAGTGAGACAGACTGGAAAGCTAAAAGGAGTGAAAAAAGGATCCTCGAGACACAGACGAAAATATTCAACGGCTTAAACAAGACACGGAAGCCAAAAGGTTTTTCGGTCCGTTAAATAAAAAACTCTTTAGTAAACTCTCTTTCCATCTCCTTACAATGCTGTTATCACTTTTTCTTTACACTTTATTGCATATTTTCAACGATTTCAGGAATACCGAGAAAACTTCAAGGTTTCAGTTTATTTCTACTTTTAGCGGCAATGCAAATGTAGAAAATGCTTAAACGGTATTCTATTATCAGTACAGTATTTTAAAATCAATGTTTTTAGCCAGTTTTTCTTACATACTATTGATTGTAACCTATTTTATTCTTTTAAAGATGTGAGGATTTAAAAGCTGTATTGTCTCTATAAATTTTTCAAATTTTATATTCTTTAGCAAATCTTATAAATTAATTCACATAAACGTATTTCTTTGAATATTTTCATTATCCGTAATTGAATCTTCAAAAGCACAAAATTATAGCACAATTTAGACGCAATGTAAATAGCGTTAATATATATTTCAAATAAATAGCGAGCGTTTCCCAGTAATTGCTGAAGCTTTTGACAAGATCCGAATACCTTCGTCTCAACAAGGCACAGAGGACTCGAGAGCCCTTTACCAGACCCCCAAACTGATAGTTTGCTTGGAACATGCTCGCTCCTCGACAAAAAGAGTACAGCGATAGAGTTTGATCAAGTGAATGGCGAAAAGCCCCCTGCTTCTTTGAAAAGCGCCCGCTTGTCGTGTTTTCTTGCGCGTATAATTAATGATGCGTTATAATATACTTTCGCAATCTACTTATTCGCATTTAATTATTTACAAATTTCATTAATGTAAAGAGGTTTATTTTGTTTCAACCAAAATGATTGATTTCACGTTATCAATACGCGTCTGAAAACAGAATATGAACATTTTTGAATACAATTTTAAAGAACTCGAACATTAGGAATAAAAGAATCACGCATCAATGTATCGTCAAAGAACTGACAACAAGAAACAATCGAGACAGAAAGAGAAGCTCAATTGCGAGAGCCCCGGGGGCGCAATATCCGCACGCACAATTAGCTAATAGAAGCGGCGCATAGATCAGTGTAATCCAAAGAATTATTGCGCCAGCCCGGGGATGTCATCGCTGGATAGCACTGGTTCTCGGTCTGGTAAGGATATCAGCCGGCGCAGGTGACTCTGCATCAACGTCGAATGCAGGTAATGACTCGCTGTTGTCTCGAGGATCGATAGAACAAGTTCCGCCGTCCGTACACTCGGGTAGAGAGAGCGAGAGAGGGAGAAAGGGCGAGTCATATCTCCGGGTAGCAGGCTCCGATAAGTCACTCGGATTGCGCATGCAAAATCTCAAGAGCCATCGATATGGAGAGTCGCTTAAACCCGCTGCTCGCCCTCTCTCTCTCGTTTCCCTCTCCTTCCTTCGACCGCCCCGCGTGTCAGCTCTTAAACTCCCGCGTCAGTCACGGTAATCATGCAGCCGAGCGGCTCCTTTCATTTTCCACCGCCAAAGTGCCGGGCTAAATGAGATTAAATATGTTTATGCCGAATGCACCGAACTGATGGACTGCTTTTCAGCTTTTCGCTCGTTTCATTTTTTTTTTTTTTTTTTTTTATTTATTCGGCTTTTTTTCTAAACGAATCGAACGCTCAATGTGAAATTGCGAATCATAATTGGAAAATGTTGCGGCAGTTTTGCGTCGAGTTTCACGGGCGAAATGAACTTTTGAACGGAAAAACTTTATAGAAAATGATTTCGGTAATAAATAGAGTCTTAAAAGTAATTTATGAAACTGAAAATAAATTGAAGAGTTACGTATTGATTTGCTCTTAATTAAATAAGACGCAAAACCGCCATTCGAACTAATACGTCATTTAATGTCTGAAAAATTGTACTAGATGTAAGCAGCATTACCTATTGAAGCAGCAAAACTCGAGGGCCCCGCAATGTACAACAAAAAGCACGAACGAACGAAAAACAAGACGCACTAGATTCAACCGATATTACTTACTAAAACAGCAAAAATCGAGGATCCCGCCGAGCGTAACAAAAAGCACAAACGAACGAAAAACAAGATCAGCTTTTTCGAAATTCATTTTCGTTGTTCTTCCAGGAGCGCAAGTAAGGCGAGTCCGTAGTACGAGCTGTTCTCTCGTATCGCGTGCAAAGTGTCGGGCTACCGGGATACTTGTTATTCCGGGTGCATATCCGTTTTTTCGTAGTGCGTACGCGCCGAGCGGCAGCCCCGCCATTGTCACGACCCCTCGATTCGCTTTCTCGGAGGAAAAGTGCAACGAATAAAACTTTATACTCCGCTTCTTCCGGCCGAGGCGCCGAGCAATAGATTCTCCTCGATATAGAAATTCTTTTACGCTTAATAACTAAACGAGCGGCGGCGCAAGAGCAATAGTAAATATTCGGCAGCCACGCGCGCGAGAGAGTCTAACATCGGCAGCCGTGGAAGCGCGAAAGTTAGGCCTACGTGAGCGGCATATCGCGAGGGCGCGATTACTCGAAAATAACGGGATTATAGCTCGTAAGCAGCTTTGAAGAAAGGCGAAATAATGGGAGGTTCCCGCAGCGGGAATTTTGCAGGCCGAAGTGTGCAGCGCCGCGCGCGGCTGCGCGAGAGAAACACCGGAGGACTAAGTCGTCAGCGCTCTAAACCTGTTATCGAACGGCCCTTGCTTAAGTTTCAAAGTGGCGGTTTCATACGCCCGCTACCGATACGAGCAGCGGCAGTTTCGGGGCTCCCGCTCGACTACGGAATAACACCAATGCGCAGTGGGGCTAATACAAGCGGGTGTACATGCACGTACATGCAGCTTTCTCTCTTCGGGAGAGAGAGAGAGAGAGGGGGGAGGGGGAGCTATCCACTCCTTTTCGTCGACGAGCGAGAAAGCTCGGCCAAACTTTATTAATCTTTGTTCCGTATTAACGCGGTGTGCTTTCATTTCTGAAATAAGCTCGAAACGTGGAACTCTGAGACCTTAGATTTTTATCTCGGGTGATTAACAGAGAGGGAAAATTTTACGTTTGATAATACGTAAAAATTTAATTTTATAATTTACGTTGCATGTGCAGTGGCATTTTTTATTTTATCTGTTCGTTGAGATGTTGTAATTTAATTTTAGATGCCTCTGATACTGAATCTATCGTAATCACTTGCATTATTCAATAGATTTAAAGATTAATTGAGCTAAGTGTGAATCTGACCTAATCCAATTGTAGAATAAAACACGATCAGTAATGCGACTACGTTACTGTAGGTATCCAAGAATAAAATATAAAACATAAAATATAATAAATAATAGAATGTGTGTCATGTCTGATATGTACGCTACTTCTATTCTTTTAAAATCGTAATTTACAATATTTTAACGAATTTTAGGTGATCCTGTCTTTGTCGCTAAATCCTCATGCAATTACCGATGGGTTGTTTTATAAAGTATGTAGTGGTCTGCTTTGGAACTAGTTAATTTCGAAAGGATTAGTTAGAGAAGCTTTAACTTAATTACATTGAGATGTCCTGAAAAGCAGTTTTCAAGCTAAAACCTCGATTTCCTGCTAAGACCGAACGTTATTCAGTTACGATATTGATACCTCGGTGAGTACTTAATTAAGTCCAAGATGTTCGAATTAAATAATTTTTACTAAAACAATTTTGCAATAACGAGGATTGTAAAAAGCAGATTTCCATGGATTTAAGATACTAACTTTTTACTTTTCATAATGAATTTCATTATACAAACCATATTATTGGCTGAGTTCTTTTCATTTTTATTGTTAATTATCAATAACAACTCATAGAATGTATTACGTAGAATGTAATGCATGATCTGCATTATTTATTTTATACGGTAAATTATTATTATTATTATTATTATTAGTATTATTATTATTATGCTACAAAGCATATTATCCACCTAGTTGCTCTCAAATGTATTGTTAATTATAATAGCTATACTCATAGGACGTATAGATGGGTCTTTTGAATGATCTGTATTATTTACTTTATATGATAAATTATTGTTATAATTAATGTTATTATTTCTTAAAGTATGTTTTGTTAGTAAGTTATTAGATAAATATTTAAAAAAATAGATGTGAAATTTTGAAAAAATACGTAAATAATGCATTTCTCTATTCTGCACCCGCGAAGCCTAGAATTTAAGCGAAAATTTTCGTTTACCATAACTTTATCCTCGAAATTCACACATACTCTACTTAACGTAGTTTACTCAAGTCGATGTTCAGTTTAATGAGCGGTTTAATCGCCCTGGCAGCCCCGAACATTCGATCGATTAACCGCTTCCCCTTCATTTATGTCTCTCTTTCTCTTTGTCTATTTTCTATCAAGTGATTAACAAACGAGGCGAAATACATTATCCGGCAAATACGCGATTTACAAAGGATGACGTTTTATTGAATTTCTCCTCAATAACGCCCGGTAATTCATAACCCAGAAAATTGAAAGCTTTCGAATATATATTTCAGCAAGGTACTCGACTCCCGTACACCGAAGTAAATAAAATCCAAGGAAATACCCTCCACTCTCCCGTCTGATTTGTCACATGTTCGCGCAAATTTTTTGCCCGGCACCGCGCGCCGAGCAACAAAGTATACGGCGTGCGTTTGTCGTTTGATTGATTCCGCTTACGTATACCCAGACTCGCGCCGAGACACGACTCGGGAGAGAGGGAGCGATATGAGCGATGATGCGTTTGCGGATGTCGAAGTGCTAGCTGATAAATTCCAGCGCGTAACTTGATTTACGATCCCGGACGACTCGTCCTTACATTAAGCCTTCGGGGAGATTTTCGCAAGGGATCTCGTCAAGAACCTGTTTCCCCCCCGCCGCGCGCCCCGACCTCTTTTTCATCGCCGTCTTATTCTTCATCATCATCATCATCTGCTCCTCCTGCCTCCACCGCTTCGCTCGGGATCCTCGAGTCCGATGTGTGTACTTTCATCGATGCGTGTAAGCACAAGAAGAGGTGGCGAGTATAATTATACCCCGACGACAAGATGGGCCCCAGAGCTCTCAGCGAGCGAACTTTTACGAGCCGGCTGAATTATCGCTGGATCGTATCTATAATTATCGCCCCGCAGACGCGAATGATTATTACGTAACGACGATTTACCGAAATTGATTAAGCAAAAAATTTATGTAGGAAGGTGATAAAACTTGCGGGGAAAATAAAGAAGCGCGAAGGTATTATATACTCTTACCCCGGAGCGAGTTGCGCACCTTTAATGGCTTATCAACAAAAATATTTCATAAATCAGTGTTAGATGCGCCGCTGTCTAAAACTGCTGCGGAATACAAATTTTCTGGTTATAATATTCATGCGTCCGCAAGAGTGTTGGATTAATCGCACTGTAAATATATTGCATATTCAGAGGTGCAACTTAAATTTAAAAAAATTAAACTTATTTTTTGTTAGCTCTGCAAGTATTCTTTAAAATTGAAAGATCTTTTTTTATTAAACTTTTATTTAATAAAAACGAAAGGTATATCGATGACAAAGCTTTTCATTAAAGTTCTCGTCGATACCTATTTTCAATACTCCCAATACCAGTAGTTTCAACTTATAAAATAATACATAGCGTTGTTAGTTCAAATATTACGGAGCATACAAAGTACTTTCTACTATTACGAACTGCAGCAGCTCCTGGTTCATAAAACTATCGACAGATACGACACTGTAGAGAATTTCGAGGGACGTAGAATTTGTTATTTTATACTGTAGCTCGAAATGCTTTAAATTGTTACGAGAGTAACGTTGTTTTTATTAATTCGATTCTACGGTCAAACATTTGGATTTGAATTAAAATATTTTTTCAAATATCAAAAGATTCGTTTGCACTTTAATTTACCTCTTCTGCAGTGGAAAAGCTTTTGTACAAAAAGTTATACGTGGAAAATCGCACAAAAATTTTTATATTTGTATAGTAATATTTACTTACCTTTTCCAAAATTGGTAAGAAATCATTTTTCAGCGCGATTGAACGAAATTTTGTTTTATACATTTTTCAGCAAAATATTCACCGCCGTCGAGCAGTAAAGTATCGCCTATATAATGAAAATATTGTCCCAAAATGCGTTTTAAAATAAAATAAAATGGTCCACTTTGCTTTTCAAATAAATACGAAACGGCGAAAGGCAGGCAGCCGCGCGCAATATTTAGCCACTTCGACGAAAATGGCTAATACCGCGAGAAAAAAAAAAGACGAGAACGAAAAAGCAGAAAGTGCAAATTTACGTCTCAAAGCGAGGGAAAGAGCGCGCTTATGCCTGAATGATGAAATCAGAGCATTTCTTATGGGGTTTAAAGCGCTCAGGGGCTCATTCGTCGGCGGAGAAGTGCGCTATACATATACAGACAGGCTTGCATCCCCTACGAGCGGCCCGCTTCCCTATTAGAATAACTCTATAGGAAGGAGAGAGGTAGAGAGAGAGAAAGAGAGATGAAAAAGGAAGACCAGTACCTTATTCTCGTGGCTTGGCATGTCGAGCAAACTTTATTTTCATGGCGAACAAGTTTTAATCAAGTTTGAGAAATTAGAAGAAAACCTCGACGAGCGAGCGAGCATTATGTTCTTTCTCTCTCTCTCTCTCTCCCGTTCCCCTCTCCGCGCTACTCAATTTCTCCCCAGCGCCTCCTCATTGCGCGGCACCGTTGTAACTTGATAAGTGGAAAATGGCTAAGTTGCGCCGCGCTCCCGATAACTTCACGCGTCTGATTTAAAGTGCGCGGTGCGGGGAAAAGCTGCAAGTCAAAGGGAATTCGATGCCAGCCCCAGATTGGTTAATGTACACTGTAAACAAAAACTTATCGGCGAATTTATCCGGAATAAAAAGCTTCAGCGAACGAGCTTCTTCCGCGATTTAAATTAATCCGCATTCTTCCTCATTTTGGAGCCCCAAAACCATGGAAGGCTACAAAATGCAGCAAACAGAGTGGGTTATATAGGCAGGTAGAGAAAGCGTGCGAGCGCGAATGAGGTAGCCCGGAAAAATAGAAAGCAGAAAAATCGCAAAGCTTTCAGACTTTGCGGCAGCGAGACTTGCTTTAAACGTATAAAGCATCTGTATTGCCGCTGATAGTATCCCCTCTAGGGACAGATAGAGTTGGGCTTTAATGCAGTCCTACCGGTAATTTTACGCATCGAGCATTCCGAAAGCCGTATTCGCGAGAAAATGGAGAAACTGATTCGTTTTTGACAACTCCCGCCCTATTCTCGACCACATTCATGCGGGGCTTTGAGTGCTTTACGAATTTTACTGCTCACTGCGGACGTGTTTTTCTTCCCTTTGTGCGAGCTCGCAGCTCATCTCCTTATACCTTTGTTACGGAAATAAGGTTATACATGTGAATTTTATCGCCGAATTAAGAGGTCCGCGTAATGTTAATTTGTGCATTTTTTATAAAACACGTGGAGAAACGTCGAAGCATTTTCAGAGCATTTTTTACTAATATTAATCAAATAAAAATTAAAGAATAAAATTATCAAAAATATTATGATCAAAAAGGATTATAAAAACGTATTAATTTGGCCGTTTAGTTAAAGCCCTGTAATACAATATTTAAGTAATTATAATAACTATTCGGATAAACATATTATGCTTACCTTTTCAGAGTTTTTTTTTCATTAACCGTAGTTTATTCTGAATTTTAAACTCTGCGGGAGTTGTTTTTAATTTATAAAATTTACTTTTGATTTCCTCATAATAAATGCAGCGTGACCTAAATAATCCATTTTATCTAATATTTAAAAATGACGAAGGAGAAAAAAAGGGTGATGCAATAACGAGTCCTCAAAGGGTCGAGCTTTTAAAATTGCTAAAACCTTCGGCGACAATAAGGTGCAAAGCAAAATTAGCGAAAGAAATCGAATAATTGAAATACATCGACAGTGCAGAATTGAAGGTGCAACTTTTCATGCTGCAGAATCGCGGAAAAATTAATCTTTCATTTAATTTCGAGGCTCACGGCTGCGCCTGATAAAATCCGATAATCGAGCAATACTAGATTTTTCCTTCCCTTGATAAATCACTCTCATTAACCAGTGACCAGTTCACAATAGCACGTACCACCAGCTGCACCGTAAACGAGTCTGTATAACTCGTTGATTTTTGTCCTCTCTTTTCCTCCGTTCCTTTCATTCACTCGCTTTCGTTACCTCTCTATTTCCTCCCTCTGTCTCTCTCTCTCTCTCTCTCTCTCTCTCTCTCTCTCTATCCTTTAGCTCGAGCTGATTCGATAAAGGCTCGTATACACAAGCGTTCTAATTTGCCAACAGCATAATTACTTTGGGTATACATAGAGGAGAGAAGGAGATGAGCGGAGGGACGGAGAGCGCGCGGGAGTAAAAGCGAGAGACAAAGTGAATCCCGGCGCGCGGGTTTCACATAATCGGCATTGGTCACGTTGATGACAACTAGATGCAAAATATCGTAAGGGCTCACAATGGAGATCAATGCGAATTGATATTCCGCCTGTTCGAAGGGCTAACCTCTGTTACTGGATTGATTTTTGATGTAATTGTTGACCAATTACATGATTGATGTCATTCCCTAATTGGTTTCCAAAAGAAAATATAGTCTTCTGTGATACAAATCAATAACAAGGACACAATAGCGAATTCTCCGATAATTTATTGATCGATTACATTAGAGAATCTACTCTTATTTCTTGTTTCATTTATTATTTAAATTTATTAGCTTTATATAACTGTGTTATTAAAAAATACATTTATTTGCTCTGAATTGTTCAAGACTTTCTTCGCTATTCAATTTGGCCATCTGTCATTGCCATTTTTTGTTTAATATTCAGGTTGGTTTCTCCGGTTACTAATCATACTAAATGCATTGCGCGTTGTGGAATTGCCATTGTTCCTCGTTCTTTGTCAACTTCACTTACTCTTTTATTCTCACAGCACACCCATCCCCCGCTCTTTCTTCTTCTGTTCCGTTTCTTCTCTGTCTTTGGATATTATCCGCTTAAATTCAAAATGGAATCACATGATTTTGAGCAAGGAGACGACTCGTCGTAGAGAATATTAAATATGAATTACACCAAGAGACTGAATTCTCAATCTAATGGAATTTCTTTTTTTTTTTCGAGAACTTGTTAAAATATTCAAGCAAATTAAATTTTATGGAATGTCAAGTATTATTTATTATGCAAAAGTATTAATTGAAAAACTCAATATAGTGAAGTTTCTATAACAGTGCGGTATCGTGATATTACCGACAGCTTTAATTCTTTAATGAATTTAGGTAGAGGTTGAAACGGCTGATCCCTCCTGTCGAATTTTGATATGGAAAATTATTTATTATTTATAAGTCGATGTTTCTGGTTGAAACGTCGACTTGTTAATTTGGTGCAGCGCACATATTATTCAGCGCAAAAAATAAATCCTTTTTTATCCTCACGATGACCTGTTCGGATCGAACAGTTTCATTTCATCCTCTCGATAAACTTTAAACGATCGAGAGATTAGTGTATAATGATAAGTAGCATTTTTCAGACGATTTATTAATATACCTAATTATTTAAAGCACCGAATTCTTCCAAAATTCGATTATTTCACGGGATTTGTGCGAATTGTTCGAGGCAATTCTCCCGGTAATTGCCCCTTCCCCCATCGAAACAATGCTCGAAGATACCTGTTTCTCCCTCTCTCTCTCTCTCTCTCTCTCTCTCTTTTGTCTCTTTCTCCGGCACTATCCTATTTCGGTTCACAAGCATTGCTCGGTCAAACAAATCTTGTCCCGTCCGCTTATACGGGATGCCGCTGGCCGGTCAGATAGAATATCGGAGGTTGCGACGTCGGTGTGCGTCTATAGCGTGTCTGTTAGCGGCTTCGCAAATGGCCTGGTTCGTTCGCTTGGCCTTTGGGAACAACTTCCAGGTGCAGAAACATTTGCAATTACACAAGTTGGCCCGCTTTTCCGAGTCCCTCGAGGAGAGCGCGCGGCCCGAACGTAAAGCTATTGCCGCTCGGCTGTATTCCTACGAGCGCGCGGAGCGCGAACGCCGGGGTTTGTAACTAAAAAAAAAAAAGAGAAAGAAAGGAGGCGCCAGACACTCGCCGGAAGATGCATGGAGCGCGCTTTAATATTTAGACTAAAGACAGGCGCAAGGGCCTGCATTCAGTTCATTTTCTTTCTTATAGCGCGCGCAATTAAATGGCAATTTCGAAAGTTCCCTCCTCGGCTCCGCGGCCCGAGCCATTTTTCTCTTTCGCTCGTATAATCAAGTGCCCCGAGCCCTTGCGACTGTTGGCGCCCTCTTATTAGTTCAAATTATAAAAGTTGAGGCTGCTAATATTTTGCAATCCACTTGTTGTGTTACTTTGTAAACGATCGAATGGGAAATGTTATAATTGCACGAAGCGTGATCGCTCTTCTTTCAATTTGGACCCTCTTGATTAAACGTGAAAATATAAATAAACCCGACAAAGTTAATAACACTGATTACTTACCATAAACATTCCTTAACGAAACTAATAAATTTATCCTTAACGAAAATTTTTCCAATTTTCGCATCCCACCCCCCCATGCATTATTCCCTTAAGTACGAACGAAATACTCGGCGAGACCGACCGAACGCCTGTATATTTGCCTGATTGCCTCTCGGTCTCGAGCGAGGGTGCGCGCGTTCCTGGAAAGAAAAAAAAAAGAAAAAGAAACGATCGAGTCGAGAACAAGGCTTACCCCCATAAAGATTTCCTCCGAATGGACGAAAAAGCGGAGGGCGACGGGGAAAATTTGCGAAAGTGGTCAAGCCATTTCGGTGAGACGGTAGACGCGGAAGCGGAGGTGCGGCCTTGCGCAACGAAGAAAGGAGCGAACGAAAAGTAAGAGGAAACGAGGTACGGAGGCGCCTGCTAATAAAGCGCGACGTCGGTATTAGAGGGACGCGGGACTTGGTCCACCGAAATGTATATACCGTCCGCTTGTGGTTGCAGATCTTTTAATTTAGCTTTGCAACGATTTTGTGTTTAATTATTTATTTTGAATTTATAAATAATTTAATAACAAAGTTCGAGCAAAGGTAAACAGAGCGTAAGAAAATCATTCGCAATTGATTCGTTATGTTTGTTTTCGGAATAATTCAACTGAGCGCGTAATGATTAATTATTATTCTTGTAATATAAAATTAATTGTGATGAAAGTATTGTCTACCCCAACAATAAATAATTTATCAAAGGACGAAATCATTAATAAAATCGAATTACGTATGAAAATTATATTTATTATAATCCAACTTTATTGGAAGCATTAATTATTTATCGTCAATACAAATACCGTTTTCATGTACAATTTCATAATTTGGCGATCCGTTTAAAAAAAATATATATTTCTCGACAAACAAATCCCACAATTAAGTAAGAGCCAGAGTTCGGTCTTAACAAGTCGTGTATAATTAGAAAAAAAAAATTTATGCTTTTAATCCATAGAAAGCACTTTATAAAAATTAATTTGGGGAAAAGTGCTCGAGCGAGTTCATAATTGAAGCCAGCTCTCGGCGTCCTTGTCCGTATTTTGTCAGTAAAATAATAATTTAATGGCCGGCTAAGGGAAAAAAGTGGGAAAAACCGCGGAGTAGGACGCAGTGCAAAAGCGCCACCGGCTAAAGAAGCCGCAGAAGCCGGGAGAAAGAAAGGCGTAAAGAAAGGGAGAAAGCCACTTGCGCTCGCAGGCAGGCAGGCAGGCAGCAGCAGCAGCGAGAGGAAAGAGGCGAAAGGGGAGAAGAGAGGGAGAGAGAGAGGTGAAATAGTACCGGCGACGAGTCTAAACGAAGGAAAACCTCATTCCGTCCGCGCGGCCGCGCCATTGCGCCTTGGGCGCACGTCGTGTATTGTACTGTGCGCGAGGCCAGGCTCCAAATGAAAGCTGCAAGTGCGCCGAGCGCGCGCTCTTTTCTTTCCCCCTCCCGGCTCCTCGTCTCCCCCGACGGGGAGAAATCTCGACGCGAGACGCGGAGACGCCGGAGCCTAAACCGGCGCAGGGCCAAGTTAGCACGCCGCGGGTAAGCGAGAACTAATTTCTGGAGCTCCTGCGGTCTCGGATTATTTAGCGCGGGACCCGGCACGCGACCTCGCACGCGAGAGGTATATAACTATTCTCATTCCTCTGACATTGATAGAAATCGAGTCGATAGACTGATTTAATGCCGTTTCGGATAATTAGCGGACAGATCGAACGCGGGCAAGTATTTTTAATCAACACTTTGCTTCTGATATAAATGGTAATATCGGAGGCAGAGCAATTTAGGTATTTCTATCGCTTACAATATAATAGTAGAGTAAGCAGTGAAAAGGTATAATCCGATTTAGTGATTGATTACCCTCGGTCGAGCCAATAAAAGTCAAGCAGCCCCGGCCGAAAAGGCCGGTTTGCAGCGCGCGTTTTACGGGAAATCAAACAATCGAAAAAAAAGGGGCTCCAGTCAAAGTGCACAGGCGGCTCGGACAAAAGCCACTGTGTTGTGAGAGAGAGGCGAAGAAAAAGGGCGCGACAAGCTCATTTCCGTATCCATTATACAATGTATTTCGGTTGACATTATGAATGACGTTATAAAGAAGTGAATATAAAAGCTTAAAGAGATGCGAAAGAGAAAGGAAGGGCGCAGGGCACGCGCTCCGGCAGAAGGACGGGAAGGAGAGAGAGAGAGAAAAAAAAAGAGTTTTGTTCCGGAAGTACGGCGCGTGGGTACAATGTGGTTCTTACGTTACGTACATAATGCGCCAACAGTCCACTTGGAAGCGTACGAGAGGCTTTTATCCCCGAGACGCGAAACGTTATTATCTGCCGCGCAAGACTCGCAAGGCGCGCGAAAATGCGCCGCCCAGGAAAAAGGAGAAGTGGCGGAAAGAGAGAGAGAGAGAGAGCCAAGGAAAGGCGAATAAAACCCGGAATGCCTAATGAATTTTATAAGGTATTAGTTGTACAATGCTGGCATAGCGTTTCGCGATAAAGTCGCGTTCTTTTGCAATTTTCTCGAAATTACTTACTTGTAAAGAGAGAAATATTTTTTATTTTAACGATCGTTTTATCTTTTACGCAATGCGACCTACAAAACGATACCCTACGTTTTAGGTTGAAAACGGAAATTTTCGTCCTGCTAGAGGAATTTAGGATTTTTTAAACTATTTTTTACGACACGCTCAAATTGGCCAAAAACTACTGGAAATAAGCGGTTCAACTGGATAATTACAGGGTTAAAACGAATTCGCCGGTTTTTATCGCGACGTTTCTGCGCGGGCAGGGATTTTTATTTACTCGCGGTCTCCACTAGACTTATTTTGCGGCCGAAAAAAAAAAAAGTAAAAAACGAAAGTAAATAAACAAAATGCAAATCGGAAACATCTGTTGAATATCCAGCAAACGAGCCCGCATATGCAAACTTGCAACAATACGCAGCCCCCCAGCCGAGATAAAGAAATTTCGGATAGTTAGCGCTCAATTCAGCGGCAAAAATCGAATTGGAGCGGAGTCGGGCGGAAACGCTAAAGCAGTTCACGGGGCGCTAAGTTTGCCTAAATGTCCCGAACGCATTTTGCGTTATCTCTCGCTGCGTCGCGGTCGGCGACAAAGCGATTATCATATTTGATGGGCTTTCACGTCCGCTGCTTCATTGCTTTTTACCGCGTTGCATAAATCAGCGCCGAGGCCCGCGCAGAGATCTCTCCGCCCGGTATTTACGCATTATCTATTTGCACAAAGCAATCGGCCCGTTACACGGCCCGCGTCTGTCGTAATCGAAATCCCCGCGTCCATTAGACACACCGCGGCTATGAATGGATTTCGGCAAGTTGCATTTGTTCTCGTGCCGGAGTACTGTTTGCTTTCTCGTGGCTCGCGTGTTTACCGCAGAACTGCTCGCGCCTGCGCGCCCGTCCTTTTCTCCCGGAACCCTAATGAATATTAAAAAAAGAAGCGTACTTGCAATGTAACGGAGTAGTTGGGAGTTTCGTTTTTGCTATATTCGTTGCGATGATATTTTCACTTCTATAAATCTTTGTAACCGGATAAGTTGCTTTTCATCGGTTGCTTTGACGAAACCAAACTTGTATTCGCTTGTATAATAATTTTTAAATATTTTATTTCGAGTATTATTAAATTTCTCATTACGTAATTAATTAAAATCGCACGTTAAACGCTCTTGCAAGTATATCACAGTAGCTCGAATGTAATTATGTTATAATCTTATTTGCGCATATATATATACCACGGGTTAGAGGTATAATTATAGCATTGTGAAACGGTAGCCTTTGATCTCATAATTTAACGAAAAGATGATGCTGACTAACTGAAACAATACATTCAAACCGCCGTCAAAAGCTAAAGTCGTCGCTTTGAGCAGTCATTTACCACTGTACACTCTATGAATGACATTTATTACAGTAAACCGCTTTCGAATGCAATAATTCCTCGTACCTCTTGCATTTAACCTTCTTTATTATTAGAATCCTTTGAAATATGATGAGAACCTTTTAATAATATCTTCTCATTAAAGAGTATTTTGCAGTAGGTTGGACGAGGTACAGAGGAGAAAACGTAGCTGATTATTTTAAAAATATTAGTTATCATTCATTAAATGATATAATTATATTAAAATTAACATTTTTAATTAAAATAATACGTATATTATACAGTTAAAAACTAATTTTATCATACTTATAATTATCATTTCTATAAAAATCACAAATGAATAATTGCTCGAACTTGATTCGCAAACGACGGGTATTTGGAATTAATCAAATTCTACTTACATAGTTTTAAAAGTTTTAAAAAGAAAAAAAATTAATAGACGGATTATTTTTATATTTTTATTTCATTTTATGAGTCAAATATTTTTTTTTTTTAATTTCGAATAAATAGAATTTCATTATCAAAATATATTTGTGACTGCTATAAGTGAATTTCTAAAACTGAATATTTAGCAATTTTTTTGCGAATCAAACATCTGTGCCATCTCAAACTGTTACTAGAATATGACGGTTATTATGAAACAGTAATAATAATCTATTTATCACTTTAATACAGTTTAAAATTACATATATAAAATTATTTCTCTCTAAAGCAATTAATTGGGATAATTATGCTTAAGTAGTTCTGTCATAATGAATAATTTAGGTAGAACGTTACTTCGTCCGCTGACACTTTGGATCGGCTGTGTTCCACTTTTAACCTTTCTAAGAAATTTAAATTCAATTGATCTCTAAATCATATTTTGCGACCGACGTTGTGAATTTTTTAGTTCATAATCCAGGAACTAAATATTTGTTAGCTCGAAGCTTTGCTAGGGTCTAGATGGCTAGAACCCCGATTTTCAACTTCTAAAACATCTGATTTACAATAGAAACTTTTACAAGCGTGGCTAAATAAAATCTTAGTCACATCTGTTCGAATGGGTAATAAATTTTTAACTTCTTAAAAAACTAACTCATCTTTCTCTTTGAAGAATCTCTCAAGTTGTTAATAATTTATCCAGCATCCGCGCGTCTGATACATTCAGGTTTTATCGGGGGGTTCCAATAAACTAATTTCTCCCGGCTTAATGCATCAGGGCACGGCGGCAAGCCTCGAAATTTTCGAATTTAATCAAAGACACTCCTCTACTTTCCTTAGCTTGAGTTACGCCGGGGCGAGAGAGCCCAAATACTTAGTATCGCATAGCTCGTTATTATACGCAAATGAAATTTAGCATGATTATACGGAGGTGGAGTTCCCGGCGCTGCCGAGCTAACTACTCGCATATATATGCGGGCCAAAATTATATGCAAGCACGCAGTGAGACGGAGAGAAAGCGTGGGATATTATTCGAAACGCCACGCGGGGAGGATCACGTATCACTGGATGGCTCACGTTCTCGTCTTACAGTTTCCACACAATCGCCTTTGGCGCTGCTGCTGCCGCCGCCGCCGCGCGGCGTCGCGTAACTTTTCCAAGTAGTGACCCGCCAGCACCCCTCTGCCGGCGGGGAATTTCAATTCCACCGCCACGCCGGGGCGATTTTCTGATTTCGCATCGGGGCCGTTATGCACGTGTGTGTGTGTGCAGGGCAGGAGACTCGAAAAAAGAGAAAGCCTTCTGGGAAAATTCTGCGCGACCGGCGAGAAAGCGCCGGGCAGTTTTAAATGTCTGACTATCCGCGGAGAAATTCGAGAGAGGCCAATGTGTGCTGCTGCTGCTGACCTTTTTTTCCGAAGGGTCATTGCAGGAACAGAGCCGAGGTAGAACGTGAAAACCGAGCGGGTCAGCGGAAAGAATGGCCGCTACGAGCAAAAAGTAAGCTTCTGTAAAGAATGAAAGTTGCGTTTGTATGTTAATGGAGCTACGAGCTCGCCTGCTTTATCAACCTTAGTGGCTCCAAGTTTATCCTTTAACGAATTAACCGAGTCACTTGAAACTTGGGGCAATAATTTCGTTGAGGCTAGACGAGATCAAGTGGGCTGGTTATTACGCGCGAGAATACTTCGATGGGACCGGCTTTTCTTTTTAAATTCAAAGCAAATTTTAAATATTTAATTAGTCGCGGGTGCGCTTAAAATAAAGCGAGCGTGTAGCTTCGCAGTACAAAGCAATGCTACAAATTGTATTAAAATTTTTCTGCGCGGAACGGACAAAGGCATTAGAGCCCAAGCATTCGTGCCTTTTTCAGTAAGCTTCTATGGTCTATTAATAATATTAATTTATATTTGTGCCGAAATCTGTATTATACTATCTTCATTGCGATTCAGCAGAAACAATAGCTCACAATTGAGGCAAACGAAAATTCGTGCTTTTATTAAAGGTAAAACAATTAAAATGAATTTAGTTTTATTATGCACTGCATTATTACGTTATTATATTAAAATTCGTACTTTATTGTAGCTTCTGAAATGTATACAAAAATTCACATAGAAATATAAATTCACATAAATGTATACGGTAATTCACGTTAGTGTCTCATTTTAGATCAGTACAGTATTCCTGATATATGTATATTAGGGATCTGATTTATATGACTTTTGATAAAAAATTCATTAATTCTTTAACGACTAATGAACATCAAACACATTCATCTTGCACAAAACTACCAGAAGCATCATCGACTGTTTTGTCGACTTTTTTGCAAATTCAAATTTTCCCCAAGATAAATCAACAGATGTATCCGTAGCTGCGGAACCGATCCAAAGGTCCCCATTATTCGCCCTAAAGCAGAATAATATTCTGGTTCGAATTTTTTCGGATAACGAAAAGAATGAAGCGAAAAATTTTCCGGTTTTATTCGTGTGATACTATTCAGAAAATAGACAAAGTAAATCCTTTCGCAGGCTGTTTTATAAGAGAAAGGGGGACGAAAGGAAAAAGCGAAATGAGCTCAACGAAGGAGCCTAGATCCAAAGGACAGAGAGCAGGAGAGAGAGAGAGATAGAACGGAAAAGGAGTGCGGAGCAAAGGGTATAAAAGGGAAGGTACGCTCTCGCACAACACGATCTCGTGCGCAGATAAAGGAAAGAATGGAGCGGAGGAAAAATTCGGACCGCAAGGCATTAGGGAAAGACAAAGAGCTTCTTTTCACCGAATATAACGCTTCCTTCGGCAACGAGCTTCTCTCTCTCTCTCTCCCTCCCTCCCGTCCAAGTTTCAGCTAGAGCCGCTTTTTACGTGGACGTATCCTGCGTATAAACATACACGTAATGCCCCCCCCGCCGCCGCTATAGGCCGACTCCCGAAGGATTAATGTCGCGGGGCACTCTGCCAAAAATGGGAGCTGACCCACGGCTGCCGCGCCCGGCTTACATGCACGAGTGATAAAGCGGCTCCGCGTATATATGGCTTTTCCATATATATATCTATATAACGTATATGCGGCTGCATGTAAGCGCGAATATGAGCCTCGGCCGCGTATACATACTAATAGCACACTCGAGCTTCCGCACGCGCGCGCTTTTCGCCTTTCTCGAATAAGTATATATTCTCGATTCTCGAATCGCGCGGGGCGCATCCCCTTTTTTTCGGGCTGCCGATTTTTTCGGTTTACCTATTTTACCGGGATAATCGGGTTACAGGCGGTTTTTTTTTACCAGGCCCGGCCGAGGGGGAAAAAAAAAAATTAGTTTTTCACTCTTTAACGAGGCTCGCTTTTCAATGCCGACCTTTTGACGAGCGATGAATGGACGGAGGTAATGATATTAGTATTATGCATTTATTGACGGTTTGAGGTCTGCTTCGAAGAATACGCAAAAAGCCATATGGGTCTTTCAATGATTGCACCTCGCAATCCGATTTCGGTTTCTCGCAATTCCGATCATTTATCCGTACTGAGAAACTAGAATTTACAGAAATTTTATATTTTCAAATTTTAACTGAAATTCCTGACTCTACGTTTTTTAAATTTTTAGATATATGTCTAGAAAAAAAAATCAGAAAACTTTTAAACTCTTGATTCGTGCACAATTTTGTATAAAGACTCGCTAAAATTTCAGGAAGTTCGATTTCGAAATAGCATTGTTGAATGAAGCTCCATAAATGATTCGAGCAGAAATTCTCTCTATGCATATTTTGAATAAATATAATTTTACTCCAATCGGCTTAACTCTGAATCATAAGATATACGAATAACTCTGAAATATAACGTTATGATTTTAATTTTATCAATAAAACGTAAATGTAAAACAACACTCCAAATACCACAAAGTTTAAAGCAAAAACATACTTATCATTTTTGTTTAATTTTTTTTTGTATAATTAATTTAAACATTCGTTCATCGATACACCAACTCCTGCCATGAATTTCTTATAAAAACAATCCGAATCTAAACCGCAAGCTGCGCAGCTGCGTCGACTTCCCTTTTATCCGGGCATGTATATTCACGTCTTTCCGCGGATCGACAATTTCTTAAGCAAGTTGCATGATCATACATTACACGTTTTCGCTTTTCAATCTGGCTATCGTCTTCGCATACCAAATAAATATTTAAGGTTACAGAGGCGCTTTCCGCGAAGTACGGCAATAAATAAGAGAAACATGCATGAGTGCCAAATCGGATAAGCTTTATTTCCGGATACATTATAGCGTGGCAAGCTCATAAATAGTTTCAAAGATGTCATTTATTTAAGCTGGCATTAACATATTTGCTGTTTTTTTTTCAAGCTTCAATGTAGAAAGGAAAAGTTGTCTTTGTTAAATAGTTATTTTACGTAAAAATAGAAACAACGTCACGTTCTGGTAAACCAAACGATTTATTAATATTTAAAAACACTGCAGTTTTCCAAATATTTTGCTTCTCTAAAATTATTAACGGCGCTCTCTCTTCGCGACGCCCGTCTTCGAGCAAAACAAGAAGTGCACCGTAAACTCAAATAATCCTGCTATTATCACAAATGACCCAGAAAAAAAAAGAAAATAAATCAAAATAAAACCTCCCCGCGAGCAGAAGCTATCCTTTCGCCGACGGTAAATAAAAGCCACTTGAACACCCCGGCAGCGCTATATATACCCCCGCCTTCGCATTGAAAATTTAATCATCCACTTACTAAATCAATCACGGCTCGGACGAAAGATCGATGAAATACTTAGCGCCGGAATGACTTGCAGCTGGAAAGGTGCGGGGCCGCCTCGCGTAGATGCTTAGCCGTTATAAGATAGCATTTCGGGCGTTTAGTTTCTGCGGTTGCGCGGCGTACACCCCCCCTCGGCGTCCGACTGCCCCCCTCGTTTTATAGACGCGCGCTCCGGTGCATTCGCTCGGAAATAGCGAGCGCACGATCGCGCGCGGCCTTATCGGCCAGGCCTTATCTCGAGCTTGGTCGTGCACTATACACACCCACCATCTAGACGTCGCGCTCACGCTTATCCGACAATGCGGAGAATGCCGCGAGAGAGAGAGAGAGGGAGAGGGAGCGCGATAAAATTCGCTCTGAATAATTAATAAGAAAGCGGTCGATCGGTTTTTCGAATGAAGTTTCGGGGGCCGAGGCGCGCGGGGGAAAGACGTAGAGTCGCTTTTTTAAAAGTTTCGAAAAGCTTCTTTGTAAACAAAGTCGAGGAAGGAGCAACACGGCGGTATGAATAAATTTCATATCCGTTAAAGTTGGGTAAAATGCTTTACGGGTGGAAGAGGATCGATAAGGCCGCGCGGCTCGTCACGCGGACGTAACGTTTCTGTAGATGGGCCGGGCCGATACCGCGGCGTTAGAAACGAGATTAGTATAAAATGATGGAGGTGGAAAGCGGCCCGCCGAGAGCGGGGAAAACAGCGGAGAGAGAGAGCGCCAGGCTGGAAAATAGCGCGCGCGCGGCGAAGATAGCCGAGGTAGAAAAAGACAGGCCGAGGAAGAGTTTCGGGGATGCAGGTGGATAAGATAAGAGTCTGTCTCGGTGAGAGAAAGAGAGAGGGAGTGGGGTGGAGAAACTAAAAGTTTATCCTGATATCAGGTTTTGCGCGAACGCACGCGCAAGGAAGTAAGGTACTCCGCGCTCTTAACTCCTCGGGAAAAGGGAAGCTTGAGGACCTTGGGAGAAACGTGTTGGAGTTTGGTATAAGTTATTTTATTAAATCCACGCTTTCTAGTGCGCACGCCAGCGGAAACGGGGAGAGTCTTCGGGGGGAAGGGAAAAGGAGCATTATGATTATGAAGTGGAACGAGGGGGGCGCGGCCGAGTTTTTCCCGGAGATTAATGAGAAACTCGTACTTTATCGGTAGTAGGGAGAGGCGAATGAAATTGGCTCAAAAATTATATCGACAGCGCGATAACTTTAAAAATCTTCCGCAGTTCCTTATCTCTGCGTAAACGCCGCTCGCTTAATGCCGAGAGGGAAAAGAATGGCGCGGAGGAAGTGGAAGCGGCCCCGGCAAAGTATGCGGAAGAGAGTGAAAAAAGTTCGCGCGGCTTCAACGCGGTATCGTTCGGCGCGGGGGGTCTAATTAATTATCGAGCGAGAAATCAGTCGGAGGAGGCGAGAAGGCCGGGCGTTTTTCTTTTTATTAGAAAACTATTTTAGACGGAGAGTAAAGTTCGACCGAACAATAAACCGGTTGTATTTCAATTAGGTTTTATTTCTGTTATGGTAACAAAGTAGCTCTCTGAACGTTGGCGTTGATACGCAAATGAAATGCGGCGACGGGTAAAGTATAAACATTAATTCTTAGAGCGGAAAATGGAACAATAAAAACGCTGACCCGAATTTTTGAAAAAATAATAAAAAAAAAAAAAGAGTGGCCATTGTTTGGAAAAAGCGCGCAAATCTTTATTTGGTTGAAGTAAATAAATATTTTACTTTTATTTACATGAATAATTGCTCGGTACACGCGGTCCCAAATATACGAAATAATTTCTGCAATGCATCGCTTATCTAAATCGACCTCGTACATTGTCCCGCAAAAGTCGAAACATTTATTTCGCTCCCCCCAAGCCGAAGCACACCGGCGGTGCCCGTAAATTATTTACATAAGTTTTATTAATAAAGTTATCGAAGGTCCGACGTTCGGTCGAGCCGAAAAAAAAAAAAATCCGGTGCTCCCCAGCCGCGCGCTTGTTCAATATTTAGCTTTTCAGAAAAAAAAAAAAGGTTCAAATATCGCGATATTTTCTCCAAGATCCGCTTAAATAAAGAACGAAAGCGCGATATATTCGTCCACCGACGTCTGCCCCAAATAAATCGGCTGAATATAAAAAAGGTTCCTTCGCCTCCCCGACAGGACGTCCGTACATATATTTCCTGACCCTCGCACTTAGCTGCTCCTCGTTCGGACGCGAGTCGGACAAAAATTATCGAGCAGCGCGCACTCTCGTGCGACGATTAATTCATTTCTCTCCTCTCTGTTCTTCTCCCTCTCTCTCTCTCTTTCTCTCTCTCGCTGCGTATACGTACGTATCTACTTGTTTGCGCAGTGCAAAGGTCTAATTGAATGCGGTGTGCCGTGTTGCGCCAATTACCACTGGGGGAACTTTGACCCCGGAATTTCCGTCCGGCGGAGTCGCGACGCAGCGAGAGGGAAAGAGGCGGCCCTCCCCGCCGCGTCGGTCAATATTAAGTCCGTCGGAATTCGGCAAAACAACCTAGCGGTAATAACACTAATTAGGTGTTCTCTCCATTCCAGCTCTCTCTCTCTCTCTCTCTCTGCCGGCGGCCCTTTTCTTGCCCTCTCGGCTCGAGTACGGAGAGAGCGCTTTGGAGGACAAACGTACACTCGTACACAGAGAGGCGCCCTATCCCTTTCTGCTGCATTCATTATCCGCGTGGGGGGGATGTAACGAACTTTGCGATTCGGACGTGTGTGTGCGAGCTTGTTTGTGATGCGCCGCGCGTGTGTTGGTGATTCGTGGCGAAATTGCCGTGAAATATATGCTGACGTATATACGCTGAGCTGTTTAGCAAATGACATGCAAAGTCATTTTGACTTTACTTGAATATTTAAGCAGGATTTTGGCGGAATGATTTTGACGGATGCCGGGCCATTGAAAAATTATCGCTTCGAAAAAAATTGGCTCGTTTGCAATGATTGCCGGCGTAAAAAATGAAAACAGCGTTACTTTTCATGGCGGCATTGCCGCGAATGTTTGTGTTTTATTTCAATTGCTAAACAAATTACTTGCATTAATTATACTTTACCTTATTAAGTAAAAATTAAAATTCTCAGAAACTGTACTTTCTACCAGATTCCTAGAAAACTAAAATTGAAGTTTCTTATTTCAGGGAGTATCTCATTAAAAAATACCTCTTAGAAAATGACCAATGACCGACTAAAAAAGCTCTTTCAGATACTTCTTTCATCTTAAAGACAGCTTTTGAATGGTCATCATTGGATGTCTTTTTCCTTAGTGTCATTTTAAAAAGTTGACTAGTATTATTTAGTAACACAACAAGAATAAGTTCGTACTTATGTTGAAGCTAATAGAAAATCTACCTAACTTTCTTCATCCGCAGATGTTCGAAATTAATTGCTCGCCATATAGTTTTATCAAGATATTTATCGGTCCTGCGCCACGTACTCGGCAATAGCCAAAAACCGGCGCCGATCTATAAAAGCTTTAATAACTCCGACAAAAGCCGGCTAATTTATTTTCAATTAATTTCAATAATTTTTAATCGTAAAACTGCGATCTCCCGCTCTCTGTCTCTCGGCTCCCGGTTCCGCAGCTCGCCTCTCCCCCTCCCACCCAGTGATAAATTTGCCATCATCAATGGCTATATTTTATCCTCGCCCGCGCCGGGAATTTTCGTCGCGTTCTCCGGCTCTATCTCGACACCGGACAGGGGGCTGTAAAAAATCCTCCCTCTCTCTCTCTCTCTCTCGCGGGGAAAAAGGGGAAACGAGGAAAAACAAAGGTCCGCGCGGCCCGTGAACGTTTCCCTCTTATCGGGGGCGTATTGCCGAGTGTCGGTATCTCCGGGGCGGATCGTGCGCGTGTAGGCGTTGCCGCGCGCTCTCGTCGCTCGGCTTAACCGCGATTAATCCCCGACAAGCGCCCGGCCCCGCGGAATACGTCCCGCAGACCCGGGAATGCTGTTTTCGAGCGCGCGGCTCGCGGGGAAAAAAGGAAAACAACGCCGCGGCGGACGGGCGACGCTGTCGGATGAGCGCCACCGGGAGAATGATCATTACGAGTTAGACAGAGTAAAGAAGGGAGGGGGGGATTATCAAGATCGTCGGCCGGACGCTTTCGTGTACGATCTTTATTTAATGTACTGCCTTCGTAATCTTGAACATTTCATTATTCGAAATTGGTGTCTACGAAGGCGAAAATTTCAATAGTAGATGCGTATTGATAAATTCCCGTTCATTTGCGTTCAAGAATTAATGGCTGTAGAATAAGTAGGATAACATCATCGATAACAGTCTTATTTTCCGAGCTTTTAGTGTACCTCGTTGAATTAATGCTCAGATGTGTATTGTGTATATAATCATCGGCGATCTCGCTTTGTGCGGCGAAAAGTTTAAAAGTTAGAAGAAAAATGGCTGCGGGCAACTTGCTTATGTCGTACAAATCGATAAAAGACTTGATAATGGAAGCTATGATGGATTTTTCGGCGGCACGAGCTTTTCTTAGCAAAGGGACGATTCTTATCTACGTGGTCAGATAATGTCCTGTACAATATTTTCTTCCTCAAGAATTTTTTGAAATATGTTCGAGAAAAGCTATTTAACTTCTTTGTTTGAATAAAAAAACTTTCGCATTCTTATAGTGATCAGGAAAAAAAAAATACAAGTTTCAGTAGATAACGTCCGAGTATGGAAAGACAGTCAGTCTGACTTTTTTTTACTTTGTTTGGGAAATATTTGGAAAGCTTTTTGCAGGAAATTTATGATGCTGAATTTAAATTTTTCAAAATTAGAAATACTTACTTCTATTTTCGAACGGACGTAAAGTTTGACGACGAAGATGCTGAGCTGAAAATAAATTTTTTACGATACAAAGTTTCAGTCTTTTTTCGAAAAAAAAAAAAAAAATTCTACGGCTCAATTGTTTAATAAGCAAAAGCCGCGGCGATCAAAGGAAGATTCGGGCAAACAAAAGTGTCAGCTCTCGTAAAAAATGAAAAGAGCAAAGGAGACGATTCGAGAAAGCCGATTACTACGAAATAGCGGAAAACCCCGGTGGAGAATTCGCGGTTTCCTACGAATATACGACCGGAGGTGGCGGAAGATTTGGTGAAGAGCACTTTTTTTGGGCCCACACACCTTTTCAAATTGCTTTGAAAGCCTCGTTCTCCCTCCCCTTCGCCACCTATTCTCCTATTCTTTCCTTTCGCCTCTCTCCTCTCTCTCTCTCCCTCTCTCTTCTTATTCTCTTTATGCGGGCGTTTCCGAGTCTCCGCGGAGCGAGCAAGGAGCCCGAGCGGGCGCGTGCGCTCTCGCTTCTTGCCGCACTATTGTGCAGTTTACTTTATTGCGGGCATTCATCTTGCAGGTAATATTCGGCCCCGGGAAGCTGCCTACTTTATCCCTCCGCGGTCCTCCCTCGACTTTTTTCCTCTCTTTCTCTCGCTCGCTCTCCTTCCTGCTTTTTCCTCGTACCTCCTCGAATTCCGTCTATCTATAATTCTTGATTTCTTATTACTTCTTCTATATATCCTTCGTTTTATTGAATTTTCCTCTAATTAAAGAATCGCGCAATTCCGTGAAAATTCTGTTTTAGCTCCTGACGAGAATGTTCATTTGATTACAATGGAGTCCGAATTTACTCACTTAGCACCAAACCAATTAACGAATTTTTGCTAATATGAATTTATACTTGAACGTTGTATAGTTATACTTTATTGCTCGCGGAAAAGTTATGATTATTAATATCTTAATGCTTCTAATAAACCTGAGAGATAACGGTATCGATCTAATGTATACATACGATACTTATAAAAATGAAAGGCAAACCATTTCTGATGAAATGCAAGAGTTGAATACGTAGTCCGTCGCCTGAATTCTCGAGTATTTGAACAGCTCCCTACGAGCAATATATAATATGTTTCACATAAAGGGGTACGTTCTAAAAGGTAGCATTCCATCAAAGCGCACACGACAAGTACGTACAGCTTTGAAATTTTCATCCTTATATTTCGCGCGATTTCTATTCAATGTCCTCTCTCTCTCCCTCCCTCACTCTCCTCAGGACTTTCATTTCTTTCTTTCTGGCGGCAGCTCTTTTCTTACGTAGCCTCGAATTGCGCGGCCGCGAAAATCCTTATAACTTGCGGCTGCTTGAATTTAAGTTGGCAGTTTCGTGGCCGCCTGCCTGCGCCTCTTTCGACCGTAACCGCGCCGCCGAGTAGACTAATGCGACAAATATAATTCAGGCTAATAAGACGTAATATTCTTAGCTTCAGACGCGAAGGGGCTGCTTTTTGGCAGAGTGCCTCGCTTACAAGAGTTCCCACCCGCTGGTCTGCCCCCCCTCCCCCCACCTCCGCCGCAGTCTGCGGGAAGATTAACCGAAAGTAGCCCTGTTGCAAGACCACCTTGTTCGTCCCATACCAACGCGTACCAGCTGCTTCTGTTGTGCCGTCTTTTTTACTAGTTTTTGACTACATTTCGCTGATGAATGCTTTTGGAAGCATTCAACTTTACATAATGAAAATCTGTTTTATTAAAAAATACAAGCTTGGCAAGCAATTTTGACGATAAACTTATTCATTTGCATTATAAAAATTAGAAACGAATATAAACGATTTTTTAGTCTATGCTAAAAATTTCCTTTTAATATATAAAAATATTCTTTTTCAAAAATTCTGTAGTAGCAGTTGAAGACATTTGGTTTAAAAACCATTTCTACGATTTATGTCTAAATTTAGATGGAACTAACATTGCAAAAATTAAAAACAATATATATATATTTCGAAATGTTGCAAGCTTGCTTTTTGGAACCTGACACACTTTATAATTCATAAATTTTTACTACGGCTTTATTTTAGAAAAAAAAAAAAACCAAAGAAAATACCCATCTAGAAAAAGCGTAACATTTTATTTAAAGAAATAAATAATATATTACTGCTACGGTCGTGTTATCCTTTCAAATTTAAAACTAAGGCGATTAATATTTGTTCTGAAAATTCGTATTATGCTTTTTCACATTTATTTATTTCATTTACACTTTACTTTTGCACAATATTCTTTTACATCTTTAAATTCAAATGCAAATACCTAGAAACAATTTTTCCTTATTTACAAATACCTACATTATTTCGCAACGTGAAAAATTCGACGTCTGAAAAGTTAAAACGCAGTTACTCCGATTCCGAAAAGTGTTTCGCTCAAGAACCCGATGGCTCTTGGGTTTCCCGTTGTACCCGGCATTTATTTTCTTTTTTTTTTTTTTTATTCGACGCCACTCGAAAGAGACTGCCTGATACAATACGGAAAAACTTTTCCGAGTGTGCAAGTTTTAATTGAAACTGCAAAACCATTGTAGAACGGCGTGACAAACCTCAGCGGAGACACATCCCCCCCGTCGCGTTTCCTCCCTCCCCCCACCCTCCGCGCCGCAAATGCATCGAGCCCCGTGCACATAAGCCCGCGCGGCGGGCAGGGGAAGGGGGCAAAAATTTGCAGACAAATCGGCGCAGAATTGGTCTCAGCCGGCGTTTGCTCCCGCGGCGGCGCCTGCGTGCGGGGAAAGAGGAGTAGAAATCCGCTTAAACCAGGCGCGGCGACATCTCCATCGTCGCCGCGGCGACGAACGCGATCGATCGATCGATTTTCCCCGCGTGAGAGAGAGAGAGGGAGAGAGAGATTTCCCACTCCGGGCCGTTGCCACTCGCGCGCCGCAGCTGACAAATGTGTCTGCCTCTCTCTCTCTCTCTCTCTCTCTCTGTCCTCCCGGGCCAGTAGAATATCGCCGCGGCCTTCGTCGCGGGGGCACCGTCGCGAAATTTACCGTGTATTAATTGTCAAATTTATCGCTGCTCCCGGCTCCATCCCTCTTTTGATTTGTGCTCTCTCTCTCTCTCCCCCAACGGAGCGCAGCCTTTTTTCCACAAGATTTCTCTCGCCCACCTCTCCTATTCCCGTCGCGCGCCGCGCGGCAGAGCAGCCCTCTACTGCGTATATTGCGTTTTGTTTTCAAACGCCGAAGCGTCGAGATTCGCTTTTTCTTTGTCGACGCCTTCCTCTCGCTTTTTTCCGAGGCCTGATATTTACACGAGGAGGCTCTTTTTTTGCCGATGCTTTATTGGCAGCGAAGTGTGGGTCTGTGTGCGCGCGCGCGGGCGCGGCTCTCCCGTGGCACTGACGCCTGTCACCGGGCGAAAAAGCTGCCTCTTTTTGTTTCTTGTTTTTTGCGCAGAGCTTTTCGCCGAAGGATATGTCGGGCTCGACGAAATGGATGTGACTTGTTATTACTATACGTTAGAGCCTTTCATTCCGCGATATAAGCTATTTTGTATGTAGCGGAGCCAAAAAGTTTTTCCTCTGTTTTTTTTCTCTTTTTTGAGAAAGCAGTTTTGAAAAATTCAGGCCTGACTTTTCTGTTTTACCAGAGTTTCTTCGAAATAAACCTGGAAAGAATGGGGAGAGGGCACTTTTTTTTTCTGAAAGCATATAGTTTAAGCTCGCTCATGCATTGTCGAATATACGGCTAGTTCCACTCTCGCCGTAAATCGCTAACTATAAGTGGTACACTCGGCAAGCCGCAGAAGTAGGGGATCACAATGCGAGCAGCTTGCGCGCGGGCGGAGTTTTTGAAAAATCGAGCGGTGCATATCGATATCCACAGGCAGGCTTCAGCAGCCGAGCGTCAATCGAGGCGAGTCCTCTCGACTGGAAGCAGCCTCGTGATTCTCTCTCGCCCTCCTCTCCGCTGGCGTTCCGGGAGCATTTTATTGTTCTCCGCGATAAAAGCCTCCAAATTGCTGGAATTGCGCGGACGGCCAAGGAAATTGGAGCCTCCTCCCCGCAGTATTCTCGAGAGCATTTGCGGAGGAGGCGACGATGGGAATATCAAGCCGGCATTGTTCGAGCGTCGATTATCCTGTCGACGCGCACAATGAGTCGCCCCAGCCAGTCCGCCAAGCACGTGGGATATGCGTGCAAGCCTCTCCTGGCCCGCAGGAGGCCGCCTTCGTTTGTTTGCTTCACTTGGGGACGCGTCATCAATAACATCATCGTTACCCAATGTCGGGGCGTCCTGCTAAATTGTCCCGCGAAAATACAGCTCAATTGTTTAGCGACGCTTAGAGCCGAAATTCAAAGGGGAGCTTAGGCGGGCGCTTTTCTTTTTTGTTCTTATTGTCAAGCTTTTTTAACTTTATTCCGGCAGTTTTTCATAATTTAGCCTGCATAAAGAAAGTCGACTAATTTTAAAAATCATACCTCTGGTTCCAACGTTTAACGCAGTTTTTAAGCACGTTACGCTTTAAAAAAAAATTACCGCTCCGAGGAAGCCGAGCGTCGTCGCGGAGTTTTTATCGACGATGATATAAAAAATTAGAAACGGCCATCACATTTGGGACAAAAGTATATATATTCGAGTTAAATATATGCAAATGCGAACGCCTAAAAAAGAGTACAAAAAAGTTTTTATTTACTGGATTAAATTTACATGTGGAGCGCGCGCGCGCGTCTCATCTCTCTCTCTCTTTCTCTCTTGGTCTCTCTTTCGCCGCTGTCGTCCGAGCATCAAAAACTTTTTTGGAGTTGTCGCTCGCTTTCCTCCCTCGCGGAATTTAACGGGCCTCCTCTAGTTTCACGGGCGAAAGATCACATTTTTATTGCATGCTCATATAAAGTTGAAGGTCGTAAAAATAGGTACAATCTTGCAGATTTAAAGTATTATTAAAATAATCGATGGTTGATAGGCGGAATTTTATAGGAATCCTCCTGATAGATCCCGAATCTCGAAAAGTAGTTCAAAAGTTACATTACATTTAGATAATTCTTATATAACTATAAAGTTATTGAACACATTTTTTAAAAGGCACTTATTATAATTTTTAAACCTTGCTTTTTTTATGACTAGACGAAGTTTAAAGGAAATTTAAAGGGTTTGAAAAATGCAATTGTACTTCTACGTAAATATTTATCCACGTTACATAATAATATTAAAGTGAGAGCCAAAAATTTTTTGCTTACTTCTGACAAACTTTGGAACTGATACATTTGTCAGTTCCATCTTTTTTAATCTTAAAACTTTCCTCATTTTTTGACTGTCAAACTAAAGAGTCCCTACGTCGAACGACCCTCTTCGATATTTCATACTGCAACACTTTGACTGATTTCACGTTGACGTTCTTAAGCCTCCTTATGATTCTTCTTCCCGCATGTTAATAATATTATTAATCATAAACGTAAACTAAATAAAGTCAGTCGATTTTTCTTCATTAGACTACAAATTAGAGCAGAGTTGAATAAATAATTCCGAGTGAAATGAAATTGTACAAGAGAAAATTGAAACTTTAATCAAAAGAATAGCTGGATTAGGTCAACGATTTCATTGTCTAAAGTAAATTTTCTGATACAAGAGCAAATTGAAGCCACTGAAATCTCTCCTAAAGTGAATTTTCTATTCAGCAAGGTGGTTGATTAAACTTAGGTTTTCTCCAAGTGCATCATTTTTTTCTACAGCTACATTTTAATTGTATTCCTCGAGTCGAACGAAATAAGTCGAAAATTCGGTCAAGTACCTCTAAATTCATTAGCGGCAAAGCATCGCCTTCCCGACGAAAAAAAAGCCAATTCCGAATTCGCGCACAGCCCAAATGTACCCAGACATGCACCTCCATTCGGCCGTGGCGCGTTTCTATCTTTCTTGTTCGCACATAACCCCGAAACAGTGCAGAAGCGGCCTCGCTCCGAGTCCTCCTTCTCTTTCTCTCCCCCACGCTAAGTGTATACAGCTTAAGTGCGAGCGCGAAACAATTACGAAGTTTCTATTGGCAATCCGAAACAGTGTATATATACCGTTCTATAGCCGCGAGGCTTCGAGAACGGAGGGAAGAGAACAGCGCTCGCCTGCTCAGTTCTGAAAATACGACTTCGAGACGAAGAGGACGACGAGGAGAACGACCTGCTACCGACTGAGAGCAGACTTCTCCCAAGTAGTTTCAGCCAGCGTCCTGCGCGCCGCTGCATAATTACTATCATAAAATAGCCTTCCGCAAGCGTGCTCGTCCGATCTCTCTCTCTCTCTCTCTCTCTCTCTCTCTCCCGCCCTCCCTTTCTCATTTCCATTTATGCATTTATGAAGCTGCAGAAAAGGCCGCTCGAAAGAAGCGAAAGGAGAGGGAGCCGTTGACGGGGAGGGAAGCTATGTGTATTGGCTACTACGCCACCGCCGAGACGAAGATGCGGATTCAAACAAGTTGTTTTTCGCCGGAATTAATGCGCTTTTTCACGAGCTCCTCAGCACTTTCCAGCCTCGCCTTGCTTTATGGAGGTAATTTTGTTAGGAAATTGTAAGAAAGGTGTAATAATTTGTGGCGAATGAAAAATTGATGATTGCTTGAATTACTACGGCTTGTAGACAAGAATTTTGAAAGCGTATTTTATAGAAAAAGTCATTCGGGTGGAAAATATGTATAGAAGAAGCTCTTAAAATAAAATTAAAAATGTTGACAAAAGGGAAAGTAATATAAAAGATTTTTAATTCTCAAAAAAATTTTTATTAGCGTCATATAAAAATCGTGAAAACTCTCTTAAAGAATTAAGAACTAACCCAAGAAATTGAGTAAGTTAATTCAATTCTTAGAATGGAGTACAAGGCACTTAATTACTTTTTAAAGAAAAAACGTTTTCAAGATTAAGAACTTAATAATGTAATTGTCCTCTGTCTCTACAAAAAAAAAACCTGGGAAAATAAAGCTTGATAAAAGTGTTAATAAAAATTACATCTTTAATTGACTTTATTGGCCCTATTTACAAACTTAAACGGTTTATTCAATTTTTAAGTAGAAGAATCCTCGTTTCGTCAGACATTACAATTTATTATTAACAAATCTGAACCGAATTTATCGTGATGGCTCCTAGTTTATTCACGAGGCATAAA
The DNA here is from genome assembly GCA_035047165.1 of Ormyrus rosae. Classification (NCBI taxonomy): domain Eukaryota; kingdom Metazoa; phylum Arthropoda; class Insecta; order Hymenoptera; family Ormyridae; genus Ormyrus; species Ormyrus rosae. The sequence continues at coordinate 10,614,267 of JAWWML010000052.1, read as the reverse complement.
CTGACATTATCCGAAAATTCATCGAGGCTTTTCTCCTAAAGCGAATTAAATTTATATTAATTTCCATCCGTCTCGTCGAAGCGGAATTGGATTTAGTCGGAATACGTACGTAGAAAAAAAGGTAAATGAACCGTCGATAATGAAACGCGTCAGGGTTTTCCGGGGCAAAAACATCGGCTGGCGCCTCTCTCGACGTCCAAGTTCATAATTTGGTCATTGGGCTCGATCGCGTGTCTCTGCGAAACGCGACATCCGTATATATATATATATATATATATACATATATATATAGCTGCGTCCGAGCCGCGTCGATTGGCTATTTAGCGGCTGCTTGTTGTTTGAAGTTTCGAGAGGAGCAGGATGGAAGAGGAATAGAGAGAGAGAGAGGGAGGGAGAGAGGGCGGTGGAAGGGGTGAGGGCAATGTACCGATTCGAGTCGATGCACAACGTCAATCGCTACAATTGGCATTATTGCCAATAAACGCTGCTCGATGAAACGACGGCGGCGCGACAACCATGACACGAGGAGGAAAAGAGGAATTTTCGCATGGCGAAACCTGGCTGCCGGCAGGACTAATGCGAAAAGAGAATATGAGCGCGGGGATATAAATCGAGCCGAGAGCGCGTTATAGGAGTGTTAAAAGTTGCTTTATTAACGGGCAAAGTACAGCGAATTTACGCAATCCTTATTGACGGTAATAGATTTTGCAATTAACAAGTAAATTAATAACGGCTTTGGCGCGGCAAAGTAATTGTAGTTTGCAGCGCAAAGTTTCATTCGATGCCGCCGCCGCCGCCGTCGCTTTTCGCGCGCGCGCGCGCGCGCGTGTGTATGTGTGTGCACGTGTGCGTGCATGGGTGGTTGTGTATATGAGCGGACGCAATCGGGAGGCTTGATAACTTTGCCGCTCTTACAAGTGCAATAATGTTGAATGTTATACACGCATTGTATATTGCATCCAGAATTAATATCGCAATCACACATTCTTCAATTATAAACTGCTAGTTTGACCCAATTAATTGTGACGAGAATAAATGTTTGAAGCTTTCATCACTGAATACCCGACTCGTTATTAAACCATCTAGTTAATATTAAAAATTAAACAGATATCCATCTCTGAAAGGCGTAATTACTCCTCAATGTGATTAGTACGAAAGCCCAGACTAGTTAATTTTTAGACATCAAAAGCTCCTTTTTAACTATTTCAAAGCGATACAAGCTTTTTTAAAATTTTAATTTAAGAGTTTAAATTCTACCTCCGTGCAGCATTCAGCTTATCTTCCTGCATTAAAGTCGCGTATTTAAAAAACAAAAGAAAATTCTTGCAGCACACTCATTATTGTTATCTAAATCTGTAAGTGCAAGTTGAAAGAATCTGAAGCCGTACTATTCGTTTCGCATGAGACTTGCTAAAACTCACATTACGGAAAGCAGAGTCCAAAAAATTTCGTTTTAGCACAACGATAATTTATCTTCCCATTCAGAGATCAAACGTAGTTCTTTAACGATTTTTATCTATTTGAATAATCTCTTTTTCTTTTTATCAAAAAGCGTATAACATTTAATCTTGCGTAATATCTATCACTCTCGTTCCCGTCGAAAAACCTGTAACCCTCATCTTTACACGCCGAGCTCATAATTCACTACTCGAAAAAAAAAGAAAATAAAAAAAAAAAATAAAACTTCACCCAGCGTCGAAAAAAGTCGTGAAAAAGCCCTAACAGCAAATCCGTGTTACTTTAGGACAAGTCCAGGGCCGAGAGGGGCGTTGAGCGAAGGAAGAACGCCGGCCAACGTGAAATCGACGTTATCGGGCCAATGTAGCGCCCCGCTGGTTAGTAAATTTTCGCAGTGACAGCGGCGGGATGCTCACGCACTCGCGTATAAATTTAGTCAGGGGCGGCCGCGGGCTATTGCCGGTCGCGTCGGTGCCCGGTTTCATTTTAATCTCCCGCTTGTTACGTATATCCGATTTCTGCCTCGCTCTCGCGCGCAGGACCTCTTAATTAAAGCATTAATGCACGGGGACGCGCCGAACGAACCGGATACTTTGGAGAACTTGCCGGATTCGTGATTATTAACGGTCGCTCCTACGACGCGGCGTCTGTTTACCCCGACAAAGTAACAATCGCTCGGTGAGCAATGTTGTTAACGATAACTTTCTCTGGCTCTGGCTCGAAAAAATTTAGGTAAAACATTATTCGATTATCGACTGGTGCTTTCGTTAATCGAGAATTCAAGATCATTACTGCTTTAAAAGTAATTTTTATCTTTAAACTGCACCTAGAACCATTCCCTTTAACCGTCGATTAAAGTAGAATCAATAAAAATTCAGCATTAAAACATAAGGTTTTGGTAAAGACCTATATAGACCGAGAAGCCGTATAAATCGGGCGATTGTCTTAAATTTAAATAATCACAGAAAAATGTTAATGCCGCAGGCTATATACGTTTCGGCGTAATTCAACGATAAGGCGAATGGCGAAATATACAGTTGAGCGTAAAAAGCTCTAGCCGTTGGATATATACGTATACACGCAGAAGGTGAGAGAGAAAGGGTACGTCTAGGAGCTGAGCCGAGTAACAAAAGAAAAATAAAGACGGAAGGAAAACGACTGGACCAGACGAGCTGGAAAACAATTGTCTTGCGGGCGGAGAAGAAAGAGGCCTGAATTGAATTAATGCGCGCAGCTGAAGAAAAACATTAAGACCGAGATGCGGATTTACGGGACGGGAGAGGAAAGCCGCGCGACGGCTCTTCCTTCCTTCCTTTTTCCTTTCTCTCTCTCTCTCTCCCTCTCTCTCTCACTCTCTCGGCGTTTGCGGCCGACTCCTGATCCCGTCGAACTGTCCCGTCGACCGGCGCGCAAACTTTTCACTCGCGCCCCGATCGCGCTCGTGCCTTGCCTCGCTCATACAGCCCAAACAACTCTTTTCGTATTCTTTCTCAAGTGTACGCCTTGATTTTCCAGGCCTTTTTTGCCTTGCAAATTCGGCTGCTACATATTTTTTATTTATTGACCACTGCTCCCCCTGCGACTCTCGACTGCGGACGTTGAAAACTCATCGACGCTCGATAAATATTCTCATTGCAAAATAGACAATTCAAACATTGTTCAAGAGATAACGTTATCTCGTTACTGACCCTCAAATCATTTTTCTGTCGTCTGCAATAGCATTGTTGAAATAAACTTTTTTACGGCTTTTTAACGGGTAAATGTATATTGTGCAACCTGAATCCACTACTCGCGGAGTATATGGATATTTGCGCGAGCTTGTATCCTATCATAGCTCGTAAACAGTTTGACAAAACTTAATCAAACTTTATAACCACATTTGTTAGCGGAATTCATGGGACGTTTTAAAATTTCAACGAATTTCGCTGATTCGTTTCGAAGCTATTTACTAATTTTGAAAATTACTTTTTTGAAAACGTTTTGAAATTTCTATCAAATATAAAAGTTCATTTAAACGGACTTTCGTGATTGGAATTTTAAAATTAAAATTAAAAAAAATCTGAAGTTATTTCATTAAAAATAATTTAAAATCATCAATGTTAAGGAGGTCTTACACCTAAAAATGTGACTTATTAAAATAACCAGAAAAAAACTAAATGAATTTAATAATATATTCATACAATGTTTTTACAATAATATATTTAATTTTTGACCAAATAATTCAAGCCAGAGCTCTTTAAAACTCTGCCGTAACTTACAGTTTCGAAAAAATAACTCTACTAATTTGGTTAAATTAATCAAAGTAGAAATAAGTAATAAAGGACTACTTTTAAAATTCAATAAATTGAAAAAAATTGCTTAATTAATGAATCTTTTTAGTGAATTGAACTACTCTTCAGTCCAAAATGGTATAAAATACCAAAATTTCAAGCTGTGCTGAATCCATCAATTTTTAGAAACTGCAGGCTACGGCAGAGCAAAAATATTTAAATCTGAATATTTTGATAACGAAGAGTTTTAAAGAGCTCTGACTTAGATTATTTGGTAAAAAATTGAATATATTATTGTGAAAACATTGTATTAAATTAATTTAGTTTTTTTTATTATTTTAAAAAGTCAGATTTTTAGGTACAAGACCCCCTTATAAGAAGTGCTTCATGATTTGTTTAAAAAAACTCTTCCAAAGTCGATAACCATTAAAAGCAATGAAAGACTAAAAATGTATTTAACTCTTCCTTCGCCTCCTTTATTACTTATTTCTATTTTGATTAATTTAACCAAATAGTAGAATTATTTTTTCAGTGAAAGTTAAATATTTGCGCGACGCATTTAAAAACGGTTGAGAAACATTTTTCCAACGCGAAAGCTAATATTGAAACCTGCCGAAACACGCAATATTATTTGCAATTCCGCGAAAGGGTATACAAAAAGTCCAGGGCAAAAAAAAGCCCGTAATAACGCGAATGGCAACAAAGAAAACGAGTTCCATTGGTTACTCCAAGATGCTCCTCAACTGAGAAATGAAAGGAAAAATTAAATTATAGTAGAGCTACGAGAGAGAAAGGCAGGGGAAAAAGCGAAAAAATCTACCTGCCCTCAGGAGCGCGTCAAATAATGCGCATCTTCGAGCGAGTCGAGAGAAACAGAGCAAAAGGGAATGTCTCCCACTTCTGGTTTCAATGTTTAAAGCACATATATACATATATACGTCCCGTTTCGCGCGAAGTAGCTGGAAAGTGCTACAAACTTTTTACTTTTTCTCGCTCTCCTTCTCTTTCACCAACTGATTGGACTTTTTCTGCATTCCAAGAGTGCATCGCCATTGCCAGCCGTTGATCGAAGCCGCCGTTCCCTGCTCGTGTTACGCAATTTCTCAATGCTCATAATACGAGAGAAGGAGAAATACCAGTAGCCTATATAGTGAACATTTATTTTTCTTCGCTGAATTTTCGTTTGTTGGAGAAAAATCAACGGGGACTAAATTTTATAGAAGATAATCGTCTTTTTCAGAAATTAGCCACTTGTTTTATGCTATTAACGAAATTAAATTTAAAGTAGAATAGGATTGCATGATTAAGCTTCTTATTTATTGGTACATTAAATATCAAATTTCCGCAGAAATAAATTCATTTTGCTGTAATTTTCTGTTGAATATTCAGTCATAAGTCGTACATTAATATAAAAAGTCATTAATACTAAAAAATATCAATGCTGTTAGCAAAGGTCTTCAAAACATGTACGTAATATCAATCTCAATTACTAATTCTTAATCTGTCATCAAGCTTAATACTTGGCCAGATAATTTAACGAATTCTTGATACTCGACTTTAATGAACCTCTGCTTCCTGCTTCTACTTGAAAATCTTAAGTACGCCAGAATCTTCCAGAAGCAGCCGTCTCCAAAAAAATAGCAAGTTCCCCCAGAATCTCATGAGCACCAATCCGGTAATCGACGTGAACTTTTTATGAGAGAGTACTAGTTCGACAAACAGATAAAGCGAAAAGGTAAAAAGAACGATCGAGCAAGTGCCGGAACGGCCGACAAAAAATGTTTCGGGCGTTCGCGGAAGTGCTGATGTAAACACGAGAAGTACATAGCTTTATTTCAAGTGGATACTCGTTGAGCTTTTATACGCGATATACACGCGGATAGGCAGTGGTTGTCGACCTACTTCAATCTTTAACGTGCTTTTTATACTTCAACTCCGTATCCATATACGCAGATCACTTTCGGCAGCGTTTGCTTGGCGCGCGAATCTGCAGCGCACGGCATGGACACACAAAAAAATCGAAGCCGTCAAAATTTTTTGAGCGAAGTTTATTGGCGATGGTGAAGATGGAGCTTGGAAGTGTGTATTTTATTAGCCCTCGGAAAGCCAGTCCAGTGAAAAACCAGTCCGGAATCCGTAGCTTCCAAAGGAAAAATTTCGTTTTTTAGAATTAAGAGTATTCAAGTGATTTTGGAAACAACGCTGTTTAATCGATCAGGACTCGTGAACAAAGAAAGTAAATTGATACATTTAGAAAATCTATCAATCCTTATTTTCATCAATTCTATTACGAACCGTCAGCAAAATTCGCCGCCCGTTGACTTAATCTGGCCACTGGGCATCGCATTGCGCATCTCGTTTCTTTTGTAATTAAATTACTAACATAGCGGGCATCCGCATCGTATGAATTGCAGAACAGACATTAATGAAAGTCGATGATTCAGCCTGATTGTATTCGCCGATGAAGAGTAATGAATCTTTATGAATCGTCGTTCATAAAGATTCAAAATAAAAATATAGATATCCGAAACGCGAATTTTCCCACTTTAATTCGCCGATACCTTTTCGTAATAAACTCGAGCTCCGAAATTAATGCAAAAAGTGGCGGAGAGCGCCGAATATTAAAATTTCCTCCTCAATGAATTGGGGCAATCAATGAAAAGCAGCATTCGAACCCGGTGAAACATTTAGCTCTCTCGTTCGCTCGCCATCAATACCCGGTGCCGAGGAGCCGCCAATAACCTTGGTTTTAGGCGACTTTTATGAGAAAAGCTTTTGTTCGAGGCACAGCGAGCAGACGCCACGTGCGTCTCCTCGGGGCCCCTCCCCAAAAGCCCGTCGTAAAACAGGCTCCTTTGAATTTTATATTTCCACTTGAAAACTTTATGCTGCCTTTCTAACCGTGAATATAATCGAAAGCGCATAGCGTGTATACGTATATATATGTACACGCGGCTGCGCGGTATATTACTAGTTTCTATCCGCTGATATTGAGATAAGGCTCGCCTGCCCGGGAACAGAATCATTTTACGAAGCGGTTCGACGCGAGTTTTATTATTTAAGGCCGCCGATTTATTTTGTTGCCCTTGCCCGATCATTATCGCTTATCTGGTCGATTCGGCTTACAAATTTTACTTTCCAATAACGAAATGTGCGCTCATTTTTTTACGCAATCAATTGGGCATTATTTTTGCCGAGCGGAATTTCGTTTCGAAAAAATTATTTATTTTAATGAGAGGAGCGTTTGTGAAGCACTAAATGAATAATTTTCGTGGACAAAAATACTCGAGTCTGCTGAGATTGTTAAAAAAAAAAGGCAATCCAAAAAAACTCGGCCTTTTCAATCAAATTAGAGCCGAAAAAAATATAGACGTCCGATCGGAGCAGATTATTTCTACTTTTATAGTTTTTTATGAATCAATGCCTGGCCGCTTGCGATCAATTCTACTGATTACCTTCACATTCACGCAAGAGGAAAATACACACAATCTCCACTTCGTTTTATTTCTTATCGTAATACAGCCGAATCTACATTTGCTCGGTCGCAGGAAAAAAATTTTTATGAAATAATATAACTTTTTAATTAAAAATTCAAATAAATTAAAATCGACCCGCAGCGCGCTTATCACCCGTTTGCAAATTTATCGCGGAAATTATTTCAGTTGGAATTTCTCGCCAACCACCTCGAGTACTGCAGCATTACACCTGAGAACCATCGTCCACGACGTGCGGAATGTGCGTCTAGTGGTAGCCGCACGGGGTACATATATGATCAGTTAAGCGACAAACTGACACCTTTACGATTGCACGAGGGCATCATTTCTCGCTACGATGCTCACTCGTATTCCTTAGCTTCTCTCTCTCTCCCTCTCTCTTTCTAGCCTCTACCTTCCGCAGTACTCGAAGGAAAAGCCACGTCGAGCGGGGGAAAAAAAACGTTCGCGCACTTCTAAGTTCCGCGGGAAACGTCGATTTTTACTGCGGGAGTAAACTGCGTCGACGGAACAGGGAAATATCACTCGGACGGGTACGTAGGCCGGGAGAAAAATTTTCTTTCCAATTTTTCAAACCGAGCCGCGGCGTTTCGCAACGCGGGGGCCGACATTATCGCGGCTTTGTAAATTACCGGGTTACGCCGCAGACCGATACACGCGCGCCGCACTTTAAATAGACGCTCCTCCCTTCTGTTTTTTTTTTTAACCGGTCGCGCGGTTATTATAAGAAGCCGGTGGGGAATAATCGCTTGATAAAAGTTTATAAAGAGAGCCGAGGTATTTTTATAGATTTCATTGAACTGTCCCTCGCGCTTTCATTTTATTAGCGTCTTTTCGCGTGGGCAGTTGCGGGAGCAGTGACTTGTTTCGTCTGCTTACGCGCGCTTATTACGTAAAAAACTGGGGATTCCTTGTTTACCGATGCGGAGGTAATGCGAAAATCGATGCCTTTACGTTTTTTGCGCTGACGTATCGCCCGGGGATGTTCGCAAGCGTGACGTATGCAGTACTGCAAGCGGATTATGAAATTAGACTGCTATATTAATCTGATAAGATTAGCATAAAATAATTGTTATAACACGTAATATTAGACTTACAACTGTTTTTCAAGCTGATAAAAACGTACATTTTTTATATAGACTCTACTAATAGTATATTCAATGTATTTTCAAGCTAATAAGAACTTACATTTTTTATAGAAATCTACTAATAGTAATCAACAAATACTTTTCTTAAACAAAGAAGTAATCGATTTCTGCAAAAAAGTACTTCATCAACGATACCGCGAAGAACAGCACGTTTTACAACTTACCTCGCTATTTTACGTCAGTGCTCCACTTTTTTCCTTATTTTGAATTAACTTAACCTATATAATTTAGTTTAGCTAAATAAGTTAAAAATGAGAAGCTTTCGGATTAAAATTCTTTAAAAAATATTTATGAAACTCGTGATTAAGGCAGATTTATTTAAGTTTCCGAGAGTTTAAAAACTGCCGAGTAATCCGGTCCGCGCTAAAAATAGAAAATTAATTGCTCGATTAATTTGCAGTAGTATAAATAAATGAAATCAAGAAAATTGATGTAGTAAACGGATTGGACATATAAACAGCGGCGGGACGAACAATGCGTTCGGCTGTTTAATTTTGAACTGCGCTGCGCCGGTCGTAAAGCACCACTTCATGACGAATGGAATTGAGTCTTTTTATGGCCGTCGTTAATATACGTCGAATAGCACCAATGTTTTATAAATACAGCTCTGTTTGAACATGGAATTTGAAATTATCTTTCATTGTGCAGCGCTTGGAATAGAAGTGAAACGGAAACAAACGCATTGGTACCTTATTGCGAGGGGGGGGGTAATGCATCGACAAATTTTTTCATTAATATATTTAGATTTAAGCGAACGAGAGAGAGATTTGTTTCGAAATTCCATTTTGAGCATCATCGATAAATTCGTACGGTAAGCTGTAAAACAGACGTCTCTCAACTTTAATGGACGCAAAAGATAACGTTTATCCATTATTTACAACAAACAGGAGATGATTAAACAGCGGTCCAGATAAACATCGTATAATTAAAAGGAATCAATGAACCAATGCCGGCAATCTAATCTCGATGTCACAAATCGCAAACCGATCAAACGCTCGCGCTCCTGTTTGTCTAATGCCGGAAATTCGCGTTCTTTCGGCCGGGCTATTTGAGTGATTTCCGAAAATAAATCCAGCGGCGGTCCATTATTGGCGAGAGAGAGAGAGAGAGAGAGCGGCGTGTCGCGGATGTGCGCAAGCGCCTCGGCGTTTACACACTTTGCGAGAGATAGGGTTCCAGGCGCACCGCGGCCCGGCGGGATTCCGGCAAATAAATCACCTAACTGAAACGTTTACGATGACAATACGTCACGGTACCTCACAATTCGCCCACGAGGTTTGTTCCGTATACGTTTCAGCGTATTGGCGTTGACTAATCGGCGGTTATTGCGCCGCGGCGCACGGTGACGTCGCATTTAGCGACGTTAAGCCGCGGAGAGCTCCCGCGGCACAATATGCTTCGTTAGGTGAATCTAACCTTAACAGACAGGACGGATAACGCTCTTTCCAAAAGGCGACTGCCCGTTATGTTTAGCGCTAATTATGTCGCGAGTGATAACCGGCGGGCGCGCGATCCGAAAAATTTGCGTGAAAGCAGGCGCGAGAGGTGAACCGATGCAAATATTATCCTGCGAGGGATTGAACAGTTGTCGATTTTTTTACCCCGCGATCGTATTTATTAATGAAATTGTTATTATTATTACGTTTTTTTTTTCTTTATAATTATTCGTTCGAGATACTTTGATTGCTGAAAATTTTGCACGATTGGACGGTATTTATAAAGAACGAGTAAATTATTTGGGAAATCAGCTGTTTATTTCCCAAAATTTTTATGATTAACTGCGGTAAGTAATTAAGACCCAAATTCTGATTGCAGTAGCTAAATTTGTTTTTAATAAAAGAAGTGCGCGTAAAATATTTATTATTTAACATTTTTAATTTGAAAAACAATTTTACAAACAATTCTATCGTCTAAAGCAACAGCAAGCAATGCTCGCGGAGGAATAGCGGGAATTTGAATTTAAAATTTTCCTTTTCCCTTCTCGGAGAAAACAACTCGTCAACAAGCCCCAACTTACCAAATTACCACTTAGCTTTTCCGCGTACATAATAAAGTCTTTCGTAAGTCGCGGATCAGGTTAGCGGCGGCGAAATAGTCAAAACGAATAAAAGAAGCCGGGAAATAAGGAATAAATAAAGCAAATGTACTTTTAGAACGAGACCGGAAAAGCATAACTGTCCTTATGGGCAGCAACTTTAATAAAACATAGAGCTTTCCCTCTCTCTCTCTCTCTCTCTCTGCGAAGCCACTGGCGGCGACAATGCCGCCACCCATAAAAGAACAATTCAACACCGGGAACTTTTCCTCGCAGCGGGAATCTAATAAGAGTCCCCACGATCCGTACGCCAACACCAGAGGAAAAAGAGAGAGAGAGGTGCTGGAGGCCGGAAAACGAGTAAGGAAGTGAAAAAGTAAAAGACGCCGCGAATTGGTAATGATGCTCGTTTATGTTGTCATCCAACTAGTTCTTTTTCGTGACCCGCCCGGTAATGAAGGGATGACAGCTGTATTTTGTCTTTACCTTTCGCTCTATTTTTGGCTTGTACTCTCATCCCAGATACTACCACCAACGCGATTCTTGCACAATATGGAATCGCATTTTTTCTGTACCCAAGAATGATTCAAAAATACAACATGGAAATATGAATCGGTACGCAGAGAAAAATTTGCTAGAAAAAATTACAATAGTACATTTTAATTTGATCACGAGGTCAATGATAAATTTTCATATTTAGACTTGTAAAATTTATTATGAACGTGGTAATTTTTTAGAATTTTTACAGTCTGTGATCAAATTAAAATGTACTACTGTAATTTTTTTTAGAAAATTTTTCTCTCTGTATTGTTTATTGCAAGCTATTTTTAAACAAAAGCTGCAACAACAACTAAAGTATATAATATTGTACAATTATTTGAATAAAAGGGGAATTTCATGATGCAAATTCGAATTTTCACAAATAGTTACCGCGAAATCGTACTAAATAATTATTTAACTCTAAAAATTGGAATTTGTAATAATATTTCGATCGCAATTCCATTTCTGCTCGACAGAATAAAATAGTCGACTATACAATAATACAAAAACAATGACTCGTTGAAAAACCCGAACTAATCTTCCTCCCTCGCTTTCCATTATGAAATGAACGAAAACAAAATCCAAGTCAAGGCTTTATTCGCCTCAAACTCCGTCCCGCAAGACCAATCAGCTTAATTAAAAAGCAGTCGAAAAGAATTCCGACAAATCGAACGCCTAAATCTAGATCCTCTGTTCCCCGAGTCGAGGAAAAGCTCCGACACGAGAAAGAGAGAGAGAGGGGTGGGGGGGTTGGTAGGCCTCGCGAGCGGTCCTTTAGCGGTCGGTAATCTCTGGCGACTTAAGTAATGGATCCTACGAGGCGATAAAGTCAAGCCCCGACGAGCCGCGCAGGCGCGTATAGATGCTGCAAATTATACAGGGCTAAATGATGGATTGGCTCGCGCCGCCGTTGCCGCCGCCGCCGCGTGAACCTCGCGTGCTCCTTCACCTGTGCGCGCGCGCGCGCGCGAGCCTGTATATTAGCAGCGGGGCCAATTCAATTTCTCATTTCGCAGGAGCACGAAAGATGGACATATTATTGCGAGCGGGCCTTTCTCGCTCTTTCTCGCGGACTTTGACGAGGATATGAGGAAGCCCGGGCTGAAGAAGTAAATGGAACTCCCCTTTTCCTAATGTAGGGAGCAATCAATTTCTCGTAGCCCGGCGAGAACGGCGCCGGCAACCGGCCGGAAAGTACCTTTCCTTTTTCAGCTCTCCGAGGAGGAAGAGGGAAAGGAGAAAGTGAGAGAGAGAGAGAGAGAGGGACGGGAGATAGAAAATTGAAAATCGCTCGAGCTGTCGTAACTTTCTTAATTCCGTGAATCGCTGCAAATTCGGGAAATAAAAGAGTTTCATTATTGAAATAACTATCCGCGCTCTCTAGCTCGAGCTTTTTTTTTAATTTATGTTTCGCGCGTGAAAGGTTTTATCCGCGTAAATTTTTTTTACTCTTTTTTTTATGCGGCAAACCGAAGGTACTGTTTGTGTTTTCGATATTTTTGCGGAAACTGCAAAGTTATTAAAAAAGAGGAAAATATTGGAAAGGTGTTCGTTAATTTGATCTGATAAATAATTTATTATAAATATAAAAAATAACTACGAAAAATTTTTCTCTACGTATGAAGTAAAAAATATGGTATTAACTGAAAATAAAATATCTAATTTTCTATTTTTTAAATAAACCGGTATTAATAAATTTGAATTTTATTTTTATTTTTAATTTCCGATGATTTCGTCGGCAATGTATTTTAAGGTCATATATAATGTTCCTTTAATTACATTTATAAAATTATTCAACTATAAAATAAAGATACCAATAACTTATTGATATCTTACAAATCGTTCCAATTCTTACATTTTTCCAACTATAAATATATTTACCTTGCTGATGTATGTGCACATTTTATGCATTCCCAAAAATAGTGTAATGAATTAAAAATATCAAAAAAAATGTTCACCAATCTTTGATTTTGTAATAAATCTTATAAATGAATAAGTATGCAAGTAAAAAATTAATTAAAGTAATGTATGTACTGTCACTTCACCTAATTATATCGCGAATGTAAATTTGAACTTCAATCCCTATGATTAGTACTATATAGAAATTAGAAACTAGAGTTGAATTAAATTTTTACGACTAAAATTATCCGTAACCACCAAAAATAAAGTACATAAAAGAGACAACTTATTCATCTAAAAGCCGCAGAGTAAGACTTCTAAATGTCAAATTATCATACCTAGAACTCAGGCAAAATCTACATTTAAAATTCCCAAGTGAGAAATTGAAAGGCGAATGTTACTATCCTCACACCGCCGGCAATGTTTACTTACACGACCATTAAATTATAAAAGGCCTTGGTCGCGAATGAAGTTGTCTCTTTGTAAGCCGAGCATGCTTATTCGTCATAACGAAAGGGTGCACTAGAGTGAAATAGAGAAAACTCTGGTATTTTGCCAACAACATATCTGTGTGTGCCTTAAGCTTCGAGAGGCACGAAACGGAATTAATTCCTTGTACACACAATCGGTAACGGGGCCCATTCACGCATCGAGCATTTACTCTCGCTTCCTCTCTTTCGATATTTCTATTGCTTTCTCCGTCCGTTCCTCTTCTCTCTCTCTCTCTCTCTGTTTCGTTCGTTCGTGAATTTGAAAAGCGTCGAATTAATATTCCCTTAGCGTGTGTACCACAATAGAATTAATTCCTAGAATTGGAGACTACCACCGAGTCTCTGTGTAAAGTGTGTCTCGGGGCGGGATTTTGTAAGTTCACATCGTTGCGCGGAGTAACTTCGATTTAGTTTTAATCAGAAGCTCAAGTAATTGTTTAATATACATTAACGATGTAAGTGAAATTCGTGTTAGCAAGTTGATAAATTTAAATTGATTGCTCTTTGCTTAACAAGCATTGCGGAAATTTCGAAAAGAATCTTTATTGTATAATATTAATTTAGTTTATATGATTAAAATTCTTAAATTTAAAAATTATTATTAAAAATTGTTTTATTTATTTAAAATTTTTAAATTTAAAAATTATTATTAAAAATTGTTTTATTTATTTAAAATTTTTAATCTTATTTTTTTTCATATTTTCGAGTTAAAAATTTACCAAATTTAAAGAACATCTCATTCTCTCAAATTTTAAAATGAAAAATTTTTTGAAATTACCCTTTTACCTGCTTTATAAAATATAAATTTTACGCTTATTTTAAGGTTATAACTTTTCATGCAATATTCCCGGGAATTTTTATATTACACTGAGTTTGACGAAAAAAGAGAAATAATCATAAAAATTAAATAAATTTTAGTATTAGCCATTGTCTTCCCACCTCAAAGAGCGATATTCATAATAATACTCATAAAAACACTTTCCAACGGCCGATCCTCTGCGTCGTAACATTTAAATAATGCATCGTGCATTGAAAAAAAATCGTTAAGAGGCTGATAAATCAACATTAAAACTGCTTATATCGATGCTTATAAAATGCCCAATGGCGCCATAATTCAGTTTTAGCAATGATTTAGGAAGCCTTAAATCCGGGGCAAGAAAAGCCAAGTTTTGGCCATAAAAAATTTCTCCCCGCGGAACAACCCAAAAGACGCCTCGTCGCGCGTAATCCCGTAAAAATCCGGGGATGATCTTCGGCGTGAAATCCTCAATCACCGGGGCCGTCCGCGCAATATCTAGCCGCGGCGGCGGCGGCACTCGATAGCCGCTGTCAAAAATCAAGAAATATGTATCGACTTTCGCGGGGAGGAGTAGGCATCAGCTGGCTTAGCCCTCGAGATCGATAACTCTGCCAGGTAAATAAGTGCACTTCGGCGTCCTCTCTTTGATGAGGAGGGAAAACCAAGGCGGCGACGACGGGGCTGCCAGCGGTGTGCCGGCAAAGTGATTACTTTCAAAGTGAAATGTTGCGTTTTCTCTCCCGCGGCCCGTGCAGCCGGAGCGCGGGAATATAAAATGTTTAAAGCGAGAGGCAGGCCGACGCTCCGCCGTTGGGGGCATTGTGTTTGAAGGAAAAATTTACGACACTCTAAAACCAGCCTGCACGCGCGCGCTGCCACACCGCGCTTGCGGATGTATTTTTCGTCGAGCGCTCTTTTCACGAACCGCGCGAAGCGAAACACAAAATGAAAAAAGCCCGGAGCTTTCTTTCGCGGGATGCTCAGATTGCGCTCTCGGCGGGGCTTCGAGCTGGATAATTTTGGGATTATTCCCTTCTTTCTTAGCGCGCTGCAGCTTCGGGTCTGATGATACACTTTTTCAAAAGACGACAATTACTGGGCGAGTTAGAATATAAAAATGATATTCTGAACGAATAAGTACAATTAATGTAAATTCAAAGCCCAGAAAGTTGGAGCGAATTTGAAAAGATTTTAATATACATTATTTTACAAAACACATTTTTATATTTATACGTAATATTATGCAGAAGCTGACTCATTAAAACTGCATGAATAAATATCCAATTACTAATCATTATAAATAAAATAATAATGT
>JAWWML010000052.1:10564599-10598718 GCA_035047165.1 Ormyrus rosae | reverse complement strand
CCCAAAAACTGTGGCAATGATGATTTGTAGACCAACTTTATTGTTTATAAAACAAGATTTCTACGCAGCGACGTGCAACGCCGGTTGTCTCGGAACACACTGAGACTTCAGTCGTTGCGTTATGAACCGTCAACAATTTGGTTTCGCTTGTCATAAACAGTCAGGCAGTTTTTTTACTAATTGTATTTAATAAAACTGGCTTAAGGCATTTTTATGACAAACATTTATTATTTTATAAAAATAGCCGAAAATATACATCCTTTTGTAAGCAATGAAAATTGCACTCTTGACTAAAGGATTGCATGGTGAGGAAGTAGTCCTTTTGTGACTAACTGAAATCCTCTTGTACGCAAGAGGATTGATTAAGAGAGGATTTTCCTCTGGTCACGAAAACTATGGTTTTTCAATTCAAAAAGATTTTATTCGATCTAAAAGGAAAAACCTATTCATAATGAGAGGATTAAATGCAGAGGAAAATAATTTCGTTATAAGAGGACCCTTTTTCTGAGTGTTTGTTTCGCTCCTCGTCGTGTTCGGAGGGAGTCAAAAAGAACCGGCAGCAGATGAAATAATGTCTACAAATTTCATTGCCCATTATAATAGGGGAGTTAAAATTTGTATCGTTGCTCCGTGAATACAACCGCTCGAATTACCCTCCATCGTTCAATTAATAATCTACATAATTTACACTTAAATTCTACAAGATAACGCTTTAATAATTTGTAAATCGCCCGTGATGGCTTACAAGATGCTAATAAACGATGTATAAATACCCCAGACAGGATTTCCGCGATAAATATAAGAGCGCCAAGGCGAGTCGTGTCCCGGTCTCTATTATTCTCGCTGAAATAAAATGAACGGTCCCCGTGATTTAATATCAATTTGCCGGCCGTTTAGCGATGCAGCCGAAAAATAAGAGCGAACTTAATGGCCGCACGCGCGAGAGCTCGACTCACCCTCGATACACGAAGGCTTAAAACCCGCCGAGAGGCCCCCCTCCCCCCGCGATGCCCCCGAAGTAATAATAATTCACGCCGATGCGGCGCGGAGCCGCGAGATTTATGCCGGGCGAGCCAATTGTTTTTCGCCAACGAAAAATAAGACTTCCGCAAATATTTGCGTAGCAAATGATGCATTAAAGGAGTGGCCATAAATTCTCTCCCAACCCGAGCTATATAACACGTCGACTACTCGCAGAAAGCTTTAAAATCCATTCCTGGCAGCTTAAGTGGAGGCATTTGCATATCGACACGATACGTTGTGGTTATCTATATTCCCCGAGTAACTAAACGAAGTGCCAAGCGTTTTATGCCGCTGCCAAACTGTCTCCTTCCCCCCCTCTCTCTCCCTCTCTTCTCTGCTTCTCTCTTTACCGCCTGGTTCTTGGAGAGCTTTGCAAGGCGTGCCAGTCATTCGCCACTTGACAACTTCGTGACAATGGATATGAACTTGCGTACGTAAAGGCAGCGGGATCAAAGCTCGTCAAGGTGTCCTCTTCACATTTTCACCGAGAGTCTATAATTTTCTCGGCCTTTTAACTGTCGCGCGAGACAGGCGTGTGACTTGCGATTAATATAATTTAAATAAACATTGTATCAAGTCTTTGGAAAGGATTTATTATAGAAGGGAATGGAGCGTAAATTTAGCTTAAAGTTCTAATTGGAAATTTAAGTTGAACTAATTCTTCAAGAAATTTTTCACATCGAAAGTAATTTTAAAATATTGCCCAGATAAACTTTTATAAATTTATTAAAACTTTAATCCTTTGTAATGCAATAATTCCAACGAAAATTTAATGAAAATTAATATAAATTTCATTGAGTTAAAATTGACGTACAAGTACTAATAATTTCAGAAAGCTTAATTATATTAAAAAGAGAATTCTTCCGAGCTTAAAAGTTTTTCCGCAAATGGCCTAATCGCCGACTGTTATGGTTATTGAATAATTCATCCAGTGATGGACTTCCAGCTGCCTCATTAATGCAAGTGAGAATTTGACAGAGGTCCCCCGAGTGCCGGCGATAAAGTAAGAAATTATTTGTCAAAAGGAATGCGAGAATAAGTCAAAGAAACGGAATAAATATGGAGGGAGATATGCATATCAGTCAGTGCCGCGTAGCAGACGCCGGGCGTTTGCTAAATCTCCGACTGCTTTGCTCCTCTCTCTCTCTCTCTCTCTCTCTCTCCCTTTCCTCGCGCATCTCTCCGCGTCCTTACCTCCTCGCTTTCGCTATACATATGGGCCAAGTATGCTCGGCACGAAGGCCCCATAAATAATGGGGCGAGGGCGTGCTCGCGGCCACGCGAGGACTAAAGCGGGAGAGAGACAGAGAGAGAGAGAGAGAGAGAGAGAGAGAGAGAGAGAGACAGAGAGAGAGGGCGCCCGGAATCGGGAGAAGGAGAAAGAAGAAGCGTGGAAAGTAGCTGCGAAAGCAGCTTACAAGTTCGCCCCGATATTGCGTTATTACTCTTAGATGGGGCGAAAAGAGAATAGAAGAGAGAGAAAGAGAAAGAGAGAGAGAGAGGGAGAGAGAAGGAAGATAGCTCGTATGCCTGGAGCCAGACGCTCGCGTACGTGCATGTGTATAGAGGCTGCTGGCTCATGGCCGCAATGAAAGATCAAGAAAAGATTACCGCACGTACGGAGCCACTATTTCTCTCCGGCGCGCTAACCGAAAGACACTTGAGACTTCGAATGGGATTCTCATGAGTCTCTCCGGTGCCCCGACGGAGGAAACAGAGAAGCCGAAAGTATTCCGATACGAGGCTGCGCGAGGTATTGCATAGCAAATTTTTTTTTCCCCCTCCCCCCAATTATAGAAGGCGAAAGAGCTTTGCTTCCGACGGGATATGATGGAAAGTCGGACTTGATTTTCGCCGCGATTGTTTATTATGACGCGACTCTTCTCCGCTTTTGGCTAATGCACGCGTGGACAGTAAGAAAGTTTTACGACCGAAGAGAGTAAAAAGGAAAGGGAGCTTTTTTAAGAAGAATAGTAAAAACCGAACGCTAACTGGCACAATCAATTTGCCCTTTTTTTATTCCGCAATTTCCAAGTTTTTTATTCTTGGGATCTATAAGAGCGGGCAGGGAAGTTTTTAAAATTTTATGCTATACTGATTTATAAGAGAAGTTGTAAAATATAAATAAAACCATAAATTCTGATCGAGTTTTGTACTACTTTTACAGAAAATAAATGTTTATAATTAAGATAATTAATTTCACAAAAGTAATAAAGCCTTGTAAAATAAAGCTAATTAATAGTACACTATACTATAATTATATGAAAATGTGAAAAGTGAGTAATATTTGAAATGAAACAGTCCTGCTAATGAATGTGAGCCCGCGGCCCAATGCCGCGTCAAAATGTTTTTCTCTATTTTTTTTTTCGTTAAAAACGCATCCTCCCTAACAGCGTTCGCATAAAGTTCGATTCTTAAAACGGAAACGCGGTAATAGAGAAAAAAGGAAGCCCTTTATTTTCCGTAAACCAGTTTTCCCCCTCCCTCCCTCCCGCGGCGAAAAAACAAAGTCTCGCGCGGCGTCGAGAGCGGTGGAAAAAAATAAATTTTCGACCGCGGCGAAATTCGACGGTCCGCATTCGTTCTAACCGGGGAACGGGGGGGGCGGAGGTGGGGGTAGGTTTGTATTTATTGTGCCGGGCAATTATTCTCGTTACGCTTTCTCGCATATAATTTACAGCCGCGGCGGTGGCCGCTGCAGGCTGGTGCTTTGCTTGCCGCCGAAATAATTGATATACGCCGTGTACGCGACCGCGTGAAATCGACGCGCCATTATTCTCGTTTTCACACCGCAAGCAGCGCGCCTGCTTTCTCACAATAACATCGAACAACGAACGACTGTGCGGCGGAGGGGCGGCAGCGGCGGCGGCGGCAGCGACCGCAGGCAGTCTCGCTGATTTTTGATTTTTCGCTTTGGTCCCATTGTGCGGACTCTCCTGTCCCCGACTCCTCCTCCCCCGCGAACCGGCGTTCTCCCGCCGGGCGCGCTTTTTACAAATATCGCGCGGGCAACGAGCGCGCCGGGGCCATTATTGACACTAACCGGCCAGCGAGCGGCGGTCCAACCTATTGTGCGTAATGCGCCGCTTCGATTCTTACATCCGCGGCTCGTGTTTGAAATGTGGCAAATGAACTACCGCGCGGAAATATAGGTTTTAATTCTAGGTTACGACTAATTTTACCGTTTGCAGCTTGATTATGCGTTTGCGGGACGCGTGCATCGGATGGCCCTTTCAGCCTCTCACATTCAAATTCTCATAAATGCTTCGTTAGCGAGTGAATTGCTTGTTCGAAAATCGAACGCTTCGGGGAGATCTGGCGGTTAATTGACAATGGTTTAGTTATGCGATTTTTAAAAGATTACAATTAGAACAATTAAAAGTCATAAATCGATTATCTCGCGAGAAAATCTATTACAAACTTTCGAAAATTCAGCTGAATCAATGCTTAAAGTTTCATTTCTATCGCAACGACAGCTGATCAAGTCACGTAAACAGTTAGCTCGCAAGTCCAGAAGGACAAAAAAGTTACTAATCACTTTTTGTTGTCGTGATCTCACGGAGGGTGAATTCAATTTTCCCCCGGCTAAAGTCGAAAAGCAGCTATCGGTGTTCGCCATCTCCTCGGAGTGACTTATCTACGACGCAGCAAAAAATGTTCTCTCCCTTGCACGCGCGAGAAAATATGCCATAGCCCTTACACGGGCAGCGGGGCGAGCGAGAGAAAGACAGAGGGTCTCTCTCTCTCTCTTTTTCTCTCTCTCGCGCTTGAAAATCCTGGTCACGCAGAATCGGTTACGACTTTATTCGACAAGGGCAGCAGCGGGAGTGGCTATAAAGACTCGTTCGCTCGCGCAACTTTCCAACTTTCAGTGAGCGCACACAAGAGATTCCAGCTACTTACTCGTCGTCATTTCTTTCTTCCAGCCTGTTTCTTTCTCTTTCTCTCCGTGCCCCCCCCCTTCCCTCCCCCGCCTTTAATCGGTCCCCCTGCCCGCGTCGTTCGATAATTAGAACTCTCGTCAGGGCGGCTCGTTACTGCATTTGCCCGCCGTCGTGCAGCCCCGCGTCTTTTTCGCACATAAAGCGCCGTTCGGACGCCTGAAATGGTTGTCGGTCAAAATGATAAATTGCCGAAAAAGGTAGCAGAGAACGATGATTTGTGATTACGTCGGCCGGAGCCGAGACGGTGAAGAAGTGAAACTGGAAAAGATAAAGGTGCGATGAGACGGTGAGGCAGGCCGATGTACTGGCCTTTGTTTCTTAATTTTAGATTAGGTAATTTCAATTTCAGTAATGTATCTTGGGAGAAATGTTGCGATGCATTTTGTGATTTTTTTTGTATTAAACCGTTTTTTGATCTACAGAAATTAACGCAGCAATTCAAGTACGAAAAAATCAATTCTGCATCGTAATAAATTGACAAAATTAAAATTTTTTTGTCGCCAAGAAAATCGGTCAAGCTGCTCCTTAAATAATCCAGTACGTTTACGTGTACATAAAAATACAGTATTCGGTAGGAAAAAATTTCTGCAAATTAGCCAACCTTTACTCGCGTGGCCTTAAAGCACATTTTCATTTTGCACTGATTTGTAAAATACGTATGGAAAAAATACACATTTTGTACGTTTATCGAAAGTTTAGTTAAAACAAAAATCGGAACATTAAAACGATAACACCTTTTTCCGTTTTATCTTTGCCGGCTCGGAATGCAGGAGCTCATTCCGAAAATTGAAAATTTTCAAATACATCCAGGGCAAAATGAACTAGCGAACGAACTCGCTTTCCCCGATACCTCGAGCCTCTCCGGTATGCAGAGGGGTTAATAGCTGATTAGGATTTGAAGCGATAGGGGTCTGCTTAACGAGAAGTCGTCTTCTAAAGCGTATCCAGGGGCTCCCTGCCTCCATTACGGCCCGAGCTCTCGCACGTACCGCGACAACGAGCTCTCGCGGCGGACTCAGCGGTATCGTTTGTCCGGACTCTCTCTCTCTCTCTCTCTCTCCCTCCACTGGAAAATGGCTAAGGAGTGCCTTGGGAGCCCTTTGTCATCTCCGATAACTCTTCCAACGCGAGAGGCCGGCCGCACCGCGCATCCCTCTCTCAGACGGCAGAGATGCCGAAAGTTTCGACGTGGCTTTTCGGCCAGAGAGAGAGAGAGAGAGAGCGACTCCTTATCCCCGATCTGTGTCGGAACTTTCTTTTTTCCGTCGCTGAAAATGCCGAGGCGACAGCCCCCCCTTATCGGATAAAATGCCTCGAGTCACGGATGTTATATAGCTGGGAAAGGAGTCACCCAGCCACGGGCTGTATAATCGACGAAATTGCGGAGAGCCGCCGGCGTCGAGATTCTTTCACGAGGTTACAAACCCACCCCTCCCGAAAAATACGTTTCAATTGCGGGGAATATTGTTTGCCGGGCGCGAGAGGCAGGAAGCGACGAGGTTTAGACGGAGGATATCGAGATTGCGGAAATTGAGAAAATCAAGAGAGTTTGCAGGAGCGGCAATGTTCTTTTATTGGTTTGGATTTTTAATTAAGATCTGGCGAATCATTGGACTTATTAAATTTTCAGGTACGCTCGACTGTTTTCGCGTCTGAAGTATTTTTAAGAATTGTGTAAACTCGACTGCGGAAAGCTTTGAGAAAAACTATGTGAAAAAGATTTTATTTATCATTAAGCAACTATTAGGTACCTTTCGTAAATAAAGGCATGCATAAATATTCAGCAATAAAACAAAAATACATTCAAGAGCTTACTTATCAAAAATGTAAAACGTTTTACATTCAAAAAATATACACGCACAAAAATGTAAAAATCTCTGAAAGTACTTACCAAGAACCACAGGAATATGTTCGTAAATTTAATGCTACAATAACTCCCAGCATTTTATGGAAAACGTTTGCATACAATTTTGGAAGATAACCCCTCGATTCTATCAGTTTATATATAACATGAAGCGTAAAAATTTTTTAATTTTCACGTTTAAAATTTCTTTTTAAATCCGAATTTGTAATTTTAGTATTTTATATTGAGAGCTCTTTTAAGTGATTTGTATTTGAACGAACATTTTCATAAATAAGGAGTAATTTATATCTATGAAGGCACCAATAAAAACAATTACAGTGTGTAGACAAGTAAGAAGCTAAACGATCCTCCGAATGAAGATCAATTAGGGATATCCCTACTTAAAATCACTTCCTAATCAGGATAACGGATACGTACCTAAACTATAGATTGTAATAATTTATTTTATCAGTTCATGATATCTATGCTTAATTTTATACTATTATTTAACGCAATTTTGTATTTTACCTTTATTCCAATGAATAGGCTCCATTTGAATAGGCTTTCAAAGGTTCTTAAAAATGTAACGCGAATTTCCTTAATATTTATTAATAATATAGTATCATCAAACATAATGAAAAGTTGAACAATGCAAATTTTGAATACATTTTGAATATTAGAATCAGTACATTTATTTTGCGGCGCTATACTGTTTATTTTAAATGATAACCTGGGGTATTCTTACTAAAGATGGTATTAACTTCCTGACAGGTATCTATTCAGTATCATCAGGATACTGATCAGGGATTGATCTCATCTTTACTAGGACTTTTATTTGGAAGATGAAGGTCTTGGCTTTTTGGTTATAGAGCGACTAATAGTTCTAGTGCCAACGAGGCCGTCAATTTTCGAATTTAGAAATTTATGGTTTATTAATAATTATTCAAACTTTTAAAGTCATTATGTAAATTAATTATTTGAACTTTGCTTTATGATGCGTAATGAATTCAAAATTGCTCAACTCTCTGTTTCCTACACCTCAAAGCGAAATGTCAGTGGAGTGAACAGCGGAAGTAGCTGTAAGCGAGATCGATCATCTTTCCTCAACTCGCACACATTATTACTTCAATATATTTCATTATGAGAATGAGAAATTAATTTTCACTCAGACGTGAAAGCGGAAGAAATGAATAAATTTTTAATGAGATTAATTAAGTATTATGATTATTATCATTATTTTATTTCAGTAATAGTTTTTGAAAACAGCCTTTATTAAATACTAAAAATATAAAACCTACCGGCTTATCTACATTAGTATATATACAATAGTTATGAATAACTATTTATTTATATAACGTAATTGTTATTTTTTTTAAATATTTACAATGTCGTAAAAGAACTTTCAGCGCATTTAATATCAATTTCGCGTAAAATTTTATTTTTCACCGAGTACTTTTTTTCAGAAAAAATATATTTTGAAGATTAATAAAGGCCATTAAAATTTTTAATTGCAGAAAGCTTTCACACGTCAATAAATATTTCGACATTAATATCTATTACAATTTACAAAGGATTTATCAATGAATTAACATAAAAAAGCAAATCAGCCCGACTCCCCCAACTTACTACTCCCGCAAAAAGCAAATCACTTTCTCGTCAGCAAAAATCCGAGGGAAAACATTCCCGAAAGCCCGCTCGCATTCGTACACAGGCGCGTATATATTAAAGTGCAGGAGTGAATATGGAGCCTTACCAAACCCGACTTATTTACGAGTGCACTCGAATGAGGAAAGTGCGCAATGGCGGCGGCGGCGGCTGCAGCCTTCCGCCCTCACGGAAAAGTTTTGTCTCTTTCGACTGGCTGAAGAATTTCCGGAGCTCCGAAGCGAGACGGTCCGGGGGAAACGAGAGAAAGCTTTATGAAAAATCGCCGCGCCAGGCCAAAGGCGAGGCTCGAGCTTGAATTCAAAAGCAGTCGGCGATATCGGGTCGACGTTCGGCTGTTTATCAGAATTGCTCTCCTCGCGGATTCTCGCCTCCCCCTTTCGGTATCGGTCGTAAGTGGCGTCGCTTAATTTTGATCGGCCGTCGCTCAGTCGCCCGTCGATGATTTCCCAGCCACCTTTCTCAGGTGCACATTTTTGCGAAGGGACACGCGAGCTTGCCAGAGTTTTCGTGCCAGTCTGCATTCAGGATGCGCGAGAACCTTGTTTCCTGTACACGGACCGAATCGTATTTACTGATTTATGACGTGGCTTTCGTGGATCCGCTTGGGTGTTACAGACTGTATTCCATTCATAAATCTTCGAAGATTACGTTTTTCTACTCTATTTACGTTCCAACATCATTGTGACTATTCCGCTGCATTATTATATCATTGAACTTTAAAGCTCTGCGGCGGCTCGATTTATCTCTTAATTTTTGCTCAGATTTCGCGGCTAAAATATTGTTAGACTCTTACTTATCCCATTTAAAAAATATTGCCTTAATAAAGCTGTTTAATGCGTCAGCTATTTTCATTTTAAATGGTTCATACTTGTTATTAGCATACTCCAGGAAAGAGAGGAAAAGAAAAGAGTGCAAAAGTTCAAAAAGTTTACTCGGTAGTACCTCCTTGATTGCTACGAAAGCTAAAAAATTGCGCCTCGAGTTTGTAAATTTACATGGAAATTATAACTGCGCACTTGGAAGTAGAAAAAGATCGTATCCGATCAAACGTGCATTTCATGTAGTTGCTTACCATGTAAATTTATAAACTTTAACTGCACTTCTTTCCACTTGCTCATCAATTCAAAACCTTCTTCAATTTTTTATTTATTTTTTGGAAAAATTGATTGCGAAGAGCTGCACGATGGCGCTTAGTTACTGGTAAACGTTCGATGAAGCATAAATATGTGAAGTATAAAATGACGACGGCAAGCTTTTAATATGCAAATTATAAATTAATAATTTAACGATCGATTATACGACCTGCAATATGTCACACTGAACGCGCCTGCATGTAATCTGATTTTCGTTTTATCACTATTAGCTTTTTACAGGTATTAAAATGTACTTACCTACATTAATTAGCTAACTGTAATGAAATAAAACGCAAACTCGATTACTCCATGAGCAAAAATGAATCGTCAGCCGTACTTCTTCCCGGAACTAGAGCCGGGCACAACGATTTTTTATCAGTGTGAATTTAGTTACTCGAAGATTGGCCGTTCCGGAATTGGTCATTTCTCCCTTTTCCATTACCCTTATAAATTTTCCAAACGAAGCTGCCTGAGCCCTTTTGTATCCCCGCCCCTTCCCTTTACTTCCAGGAAGCACGCGGCATTCCTTTGGCAAACTAATTTCGCCAATTAGTTCACGTATGCCAAGAAAAATGCCTCGGCATTGTTCTCTTTGATATCATTGCACTCTTTCTCCGAGAATCTCGGCCGGCGAACAGCAGCGGAGAGGAAAGGAGCTGCGCCATTTTCTGATTACCAGACTGGGAAGGGGGGGAGAAACAACGAAACGCGGGGTAGCGAATGAAACATCGAAGGCCGCTTGGTGAGTAATAACATCGTGCAAAATAGCTGAGCCGCGGATCGAAAGCGCGGAATCGAGGAAAACTGAAAAGGAATTGCGCACCACGGGAAAGGCGTTCCTCCCGGGAGGGAGAGAGAGAGAGAGAGAGAGAGTAAGCAAGAAGCGAAGGAAATAATAATAGAACGAAGGAGGAAAAAGGAAAGGAAGCTTTGGGAAAATACTGGCTCGTCGCGGCGGGTCTTGCTTTGTTTTGCTTGCGCGCGATCGGCGACGTGTCGCGCTCCGGCGCAACGGTGATCCATAAAATGCATCCGCCTCTCGACGTCCTCTCTTTTTCTCTCTCCCGGCGGCGCCTACATTTCGGATTCCACGAGCCTTTAAACTTCGGCGGGGGGAAAGTGAGAGAGAGATACGCGCGAAGGTAGGGGACACAAAGCGTTCGGGCAGGTGAAGCGTCGCAATGGCGTTATTTCTTTCGAGGACAAAGTTTGAACGCTCGTAAAACGAACGAACCAAATGCGCAAACACACTAACGGTCGGGGAGGGCGAAAAAATAAGAGCTTCGATGGGGGGGAGGGGAGAGCCGGAACGCAGCCGCGACGTACGGAACGAAAGTTTGAAACATCTTACTCTGTGGCCTATAAAAAGGCGGACAGAGGAACAGAGAAGCCGGAGGGAAAGATGGAGGAGAGCGAGAAAAAGGAAAAGTTTTGCGTCTTGGCGTTTTTATTGGCCGATCCGCTGACGTAGTACTGCAATGCAAGCCTTTCTCTTTCACCTCCTGAAAGATTTCGGCCGAGTTAAAGCGAGAGGGAGGGGGCGAAAAGTAGCAGTCGTAAGACAAGCTTGTAAAACCGCGCGGACTTTTATTGCTATTCTTCGCCCCGGAGCGTTCATTGAGAGATTCTTGCGTTTAACCAAAATTGTATGCATTCCCTTTTCTTTCTTTCCTTTTCCGAGGTCGGCTAATGGCCTTGCACTTAGTAGCTATACAAAGATTTTAATGAATACTTATTTTCTTTTATTTGCTCGGGGCCGAGTGGTAAAACTAAGTCGTGGAATTAACATTAAATGAGATTAGGCAAGTGAAATTTCGACCGCGAAGTAAAGTGACATTTAGCAGTTTGAAAGGGAAAAATATTTTTAATAAACATTTTAATAATAATTTTTTGCTTCATATATGAGTAAGTGTCGTTAAAGTTAAGTTTTATTTCAGCAAAATAAACTTTATATTTTCCAATAATTTTGATGTTTAAAGCAGCGTGAAAAATAAAAGCCGCTGGAATGTAAAGAAAAATCGATACCCAAGAATCTACGTGTATGCTTCCAATTTCTTGCATCCCAGAGGGAAAATATTGGATCAAAATTTAAATTATTAAGCAATATAAACAAAACTATTTACATTTGAATGAATAAATTAAGCCGAACGAGCTGGTTGTGTTTACTCTTCCGGTAGAAAGTAAAAATCTCTTCTCACCTCCACTAGACCAGCAGTTTCGCGTCACTTCCAGTTTGACTCGTCCCGCGAATGCGTTAGAAAAGTCGAGCGAGAGGCGTCCGGCATTCTTCGGGAGTTTCCACTTGCCACAAAGTAGGGTACAGCATCGCTCATACACGCGGCACACGCGCACCTAATACGAGTCTCTCTCTCTCTCTTGGCCGAGCTCGAGCGCTTATCCTTTCTGCTCGGGTCTGGATGCGCTCGGCGCCGATGAAATCCCCCGGCTCTCCTCGTCTTCTTCTTTCGTCCTGCTCTCCGCATTGGTGTACGCGAAAGTTTACGCGCGCGCGGGCATGCGGAGGCAATTGTTTTCCCGGCTCGCGCGGGAAGCTCTCCCAGAGGCCAGAATTAAATTATCAATTAAACTGTAGCAGGATTTTTAGACCGTCTGCTCGGGTGGAAGTGCACTGGTGATCTTTGCGAAAGAGAAGAGAGAGAGAGAGAGAGAGCGAGGGAAAGTGCGGCGGCGTCGCAAAGCAGAGGAGTCCGCTGGATAATTAAACACTTCCCGTGTGACCGACATATGGTCTTTCTTCTCTGCAGCTCCTCTGTGCGACGGTACACACAGAGTGTGCAGACAGACGGACGAAACTTTCTCTCGCAGATGAAAGGATACAGAGCTGCAGACAGAGAGAAAGAGGGAGAGGCGGAGGAGAGGAAGAGCGAGTGTACGTACGCGAAGTAAGTATGCGGGATAAAGGCCGAGAGCTTCCAGAAATTGGAAACTCGTAATTTACGATGTCAGCTAACTTGCGCGAAATATAGCGGGCCGCTGAGTTATGACAGGCTCGCGATGCTCGCCTGGAGGAGGAAAGAGGGAGGGAAAGGCCAGACCGAGGCTTACCCTTCGCCGCAAAGCAGCGAGTGTAATTACAAGGCGCGGGATGCTCACACGCGCGCGCGCTCGGCTATGTAAGGCGAGTCGAGGGAAGGAAAAATTTCCCGTCGCTCCGCCGAGGCCGCAACCGCGAGTATCGAATAAAGGTGTTTGGTTATCGGTCCGGTTACTCTTCGGCCCGAAAATAATCCCCGCGCGGTGTTACCGCTTCCCCCGAACGTCGCTACTTCCTTTTCAGCGCTCTTTATTAAAGGCTGTGCAGGTCATTCGGTTAATTCTAAAGGATTGCGACATTTTTCACGCTTCGAAATGCTAAGTATTTCAGTCTGCAGATGTCTGGCGTCTAAAAATGTCAGATATTTAAATCAGGGAGAGAATTTTATTATAAACTCGCGCAGAAACGATCCTTCGTTCTCTACGAAATTTTTACTTAGAAAATAGCTGACCGAGCAGTATATTAATAGTGTATTATCACGATTCATTATTCTTTATTGATATTTGCTCGAATTCTTCTCCACCCAATTGCATTCTCATAGAAACAATTGCTCGAAAAAAAGTGCAATAATCGCCGCCGCTATCGAAACTTACTTCCAATGCCATATTTTTCGAATTAAATTTAACGACACGAACAGCCCGCGACGTCGACGTACCGAGATAAAAGCGTCCTACGTGGCTGAATCACAGGCTCTCTAAGGCGCATCAAGTTTGAAAGTTTGTTTTTCGGAACAGTTTGTAGGTGACGGCTTGTCTTGTGCAGAGTCGCTGCCACCGCCGCCCGTCGCCGCAACGTCCGACCGAACTTTGAGCCGCATCACTGAACATCGGGCTCCTCATATTGGAGCTATTTCTTATACATCCAGCAAACGTCCGGCAAAATGATATTCGACCCCCTAATTACTTCTCGTTCAACGCTTCGCAAACTATTCTCTGAACCTTCCCCCCGCCCCCTCTGAGTGGAATATTATTACCGCGCTTTTCAGCCGGAGCGCAAGTCCGTCATGAGCAGAGCTATTGTGTAATTTTCTGTACATTCCTATAGTACTTGCCTGTTTCGAGAGTATAAACGAGACTTACGAGAAAATTAATTCACTCGCCCGGCGTGGCTGGAAGGGAAAAAGAAATGGAGGCCCGGGCTTCGAAGAATTTAGAGATTGATGCGGCACTTATATTAGCATGAAAATGCTTTTTGGTTATAATGAAATGTTCGTAAGGAAGAACGAAGAAAATTTAATATTAACCGAGTGAATAATTTCGGCATTTACCGTGATAAATGACTTCATGAAGTGCATCCTTTATTCGCTTGTTTATTTTTATCAATGAGGATGGTGCGGTTGTTTTAGCGATGCACTTCTTTACGAGTACATTAAAACTAAGTGACATATTTCGTACATCGATTCTAAAAGAACGAATGAGTAAAATTTAAATTAATTCGAAATAAATTCTTATACGTATGCTTATTCAAATTAGTAATTAGAGTTGAAATTAATAACAAGGTCTGGGGCCTCGACGAATCCCATACGAGCTTTCGCAACAATTATATTGTGCAAAGCTCTACAATTGAAGGGATAGAGAGAGATAGATAGATATTCATTTATTTATAACTTGAGTGCAAAAGGGGAGGAAGAGTATGTGCTATGTAGAAACTTACTACTACACTAATTGTTAAATTTAAAAATAGATACTTTTCATTTATCTATGGACGCTGCTGTCACTAAGGTTCCACCACACGCGCACATTTACACTATTAATTTTTCTATGGTCGATACTTTCCTCTACCCGCGAACTACTTACTTCTTGCTCGCTTTCTTTCGACTTCTACTCCTTCTTGGCAGTCGGCTTCTATCCCTTTCTTGGCATTCGACTGCCTTTGCCTCTCCAAACTGCCCTTGGCAGTAGCCGCCACTATACTGGCTGCTAATTCTCTTTATGCTCCCCACCGCGCTTTTCTTAATTCTTATCTCTTTCCGCCCTCGAGCGGTCAGAGTGCACCGTTTAAATAAGGGAGAAATGCTGATGAAGCAATTCAACCACTTTTCAACTCTCGCCCGTACTTCTGTATAAAACCATGCTTCGCCGTCGGGACGTCACGGGGCTCGCTCTCTCTCTCTCTCTCTCTCTCTCTTACTTAGCTCAGCTTCGGTTGCTTTTCTCCCTCTCTCGCTTCGTTCAACACGTGGTTGCGCCGCCACACACCTATACATATACATGCGTAATTTTAATTTTCATTATTTATTAAAATCATTCTGCTTTAATGAGGAGCATTGGTCGTGTCCCTTTTCCGGACTTAATATTTAAGTTTTAATTAATAAGATTCAAAATAATTCAATACTCTAGTAATAAAAATTGATAATATATTTAATTAGTTAATTCATTAAAACTAATTAATGAATAAAATTAATTTAAATTTGTCACGTAAGATTTTAGGTTTTTATTTGCGGCTAAAGAATTCAAATACTCATCTTTCTTTTTAACCTTTGGGAAATTAACTGTTATTTATTATTACATTTGGACAAATTGTCTCGTCATATTGCATTTTGGATGAAAAGTACTTCCGTTAAAATATGTAATATTGCAAAGAACAGAAATTTATACGAATCAGCAGATGCAATGAAATTCCAGTTAACGTTCCGTAACATTCTCAATAATTTATTTACTGTGCTTTCGAGATTAAATGTAATGTTAATAATTCATGTAATGTATTTCGAAAACTTTATTAATGTCCTTTAATTTTATTAATTATATTTTAATGAGCTCGATGAAAGACACATTTTCACTTCCTTTTTGTTTCATTTATATGAATATTAATACCCATAAGAGTGCCAGAGACAATCCATTTTCTTTTATTCCATTTATTCATAGGTCTTCAGTATTAACTGTCCGAAAGAAATAAACGAGCCCAGTCCTCAAGTAGACAAGTAATTTCCAAAGGATTAAAGCCTGGAATCAGTTGAATTCATTTGCGCCAGACAAATCCCCCGGATTTTCGTTGGAAGATTAGCCATATTATCTTTTTTTACACTAATAATGAAATACACGTAATAGAAATCGTCTATCTCAATGAGTCTAAAAAAAAAAGTTGATATATTCGTTATTATTAAAAACAACTTTATATTTTATTTTAATACTGCATTCAGATCCAGATTGTTCCAACTTGATGAGCTTAAATATTTCATTTCATTGCTAATTTAGGTCATTATTGACTTGATTCACGAGAAAAAAAGATTTTTCGAATATTTATCAATTGCAAGCAGTAATTATGACGTGCAAATAAAAATTATCCCGAGAAGCCCGTAGCCACGAAAAGCTATTAAAAGCGGTTCTTCTCAGTGAAGAAGGAAAAAAAGGAGAATTTAAGAGAACAACTCCCCGTCAAACTTCTCCTTTCACGCTGTAATGGAGAAGTCAGTCAAGCCTCGCAAGTTAAGTTCCCTGCGTACAAGGATATAACGGGCTATTTAGCCTACCCCCCAATGCTCGTTTAACTTTCAGCCGCCGTAACTCGATGACCTCGCCGTTGCCGGCGCCGTATTCACCCCCCCTCGGGGCAGGGCCCTCCGTCCCCCGTAGAAAAGAAGCTCGCACGCGAAAAGGAAAGACCGAGGAGAAGAATTAGCGCGCGATGTATTAAAGAGCACTGGAGAAAGGAACGTCTCAATTTCCCACTTACCGAGGCTGGCTGGCTGCGCCCGCCCCGTTTAAATGCTCCGTACACAAAGAGAGAAAGCCGAGGGTGAGAGAGAGAGAGAGAGAGAGAGAGAGAGAGAGAAGCGGGGAGGGGTGTTGGCTGCGCGAAATTTCTTTGAAAGTTAAGTCGCTAGTCGGCGGGAGAGCGCGGTGGGCGAGAACTGCGCGCACACTTTTCACCCTTCCCTGGATCAAAGACTAATCAAGAGAAAGGCCAACACACGCGACGCGGCAAAAGGGAAAATTACCTTTAAGAGCTCTCGCGCGAGTGTCGAACTCTCGCTGCCTTCAAAGACCTTCCTCTGATTTTGAATTTCGGACTTTTTGCTCGGGTAATTAAATTTTTCTTTTTTTTTCGCTCGACAAAAACGATATTTTTATCCAAAGTTGTAATAAACTTCGTCGACGCGATAATTCATGTCGAAAGTTCGTGTCGATTTTTCGGATTATTTTTTCCGGTTAAATTAACAGTTTCGCGAAAGCACAACTCGCTAGATCAACCGCGCATGCTAAGAAGCTAAGCTAATCCTTTTAAGACAAGGCGTTCCTGTTTCCGATAAGTGCTTCTCTTCTAACCTACACACACACACACAGAGAACCGGCGCGCGCGCGCGCGCACACACAGACGGAGGATAGCAAAGGCGCCGCGGGGAGTGCGACGAAATCAATGGAGGTAGAAGTCGGCCGGGTGCTTAAGCGACGACTGCAGGTAAGCGGCGGAAGGCGAGGAAAGAAGAGTCGCTCGCTGGCCAGGTTCCCGAGCGAACTCAAACCGTCCGAGATAAACATAGCGATAAGGACTGGGGGGAGACGGATACCGGCAGCAGACTCTCGTGCGCGCGCGCGCGCGCACACACGTGGCAACGCAGCTTAGCTCAAGGCTGAACCATCGGGGAAGGCACTACCCGCCGAGACTGCGAAACGAAAAATCGAGGAGCCGAGGGAGAAGATGCGAGAGATAAGAGGGCACGGACAAGTGTGTGCTCCGTATGGATACGCCGGAGGAATTTTTTCGCGGAGATCTATATATGCGGCCGCTGGCTTATTTTATGGCTGCTCCGGAAAGTTATGGGGTTATTAGCTTGATTAAATTACGCTGATTATGTATACGTCTGGATTCAAATCAATAATCTAAGATACTTAAGAATTTTTTTTTTTTTTTGTCGAATAAAATACAATATATTATTATTAAGTTGATAGGTTACCAAAATTTTTCGTAAGAGGTCCTTTCACGTAAGCGGGCGTACATTTGTTCTCTTTTGCTATAAATATTCGAACGGGCGCTAGAAAAACAGAAATAGAATGAAAAGTAAACGCGAATGAGAGTAGTGGAAAGGACAATACGATGGCAAAAACGAGAGGTTAAAAAGGATCGCGACGGTTGAAATTGGCTTCGGCAAATAGGGGGAATGAAAGAAAGGAGGACCCCGGGATTCGCTTGAAAAGAAAGAAACGTGCCGAGCTTGAGATAGAAAGAGCTAGGGAAAAAGAGGGAGGGGGAGGAGCAAAAGAACTTGGCATGCGTCTGGCATGCACGCAAACTGTCAGGCCGACGATGAAAGTGTGAGTCCGATGCAGCGGCCTCTATCTCCGTCTATCTCGCGCGCGCGCTTCGCCTTCAAAGCTGCGCGCCTGAATCAAGTTTTTTCGATATATCTAAGCAAGGGGAGAAAACCAGAAGCGTTATATAATTTTTTCTTTATACAAGTTTTTTATCAGCTCGAGCATTCGGCCGATGTGCTTTTCTTAATTTCGATTCGAGCTGCCTGCCGATTTACTGACGATTCGCAGAGTCGAGTTGTAGTAAAGTTTAAGTGCGTGGATGATGTATTTGCTTGATTTTAACGAACGTTATTTATACTATATAAATGAGGAAGATAATTTATTAATATGCATGCAAATTAAGGTGCTGATTAAAAATGCTAATTAATTTTCTGAAATGTAAACATCAACATCATTTGGAATTTTATTCCAAACGGCCTTTGAAATTTAAGTGGAGTACGAAATTCGGGATTTTTTTCCTCCTTAGTTATATTCGACGTATTTTTAAAAACCACTTTAGCTTTTACAGAAAAACTGTCATTCACGAATTAAATCACCTCTTCTCTTTTTTCCTTCTACCGCTCTCTTTTTTTCGGATTTATCTCCCTTTTATGATTAAATACGCTTTAATTTACAGTACGTGGTAAGCTGAACTCGGTTCTCGTTAATTCAGTTTACATCTTTCCATGCATAATAAAGCAATACAGTGGGCTTTTTGACTAATCTATTTTTGTATGAAACTCGTTTCATTTTTTTTTTCTTCTTTTGCGCGTGTGCGTATAACATTTCGCGATATCATTGGCCCTATCGAAAAAAAAAAAAAAAAAAATTGGGCAACAAATTAAAGCCACGCATTTCAAGCGTTCGTTTCTGTCAATAATGTGGTTTTCGTCGTTCCCTGATACATTTAGCTGTCAATAATTCAGAATGTAACTCTGTTATTACGGCTTTTAGTTTTTTTTTAAGGGCATCGTAGCGTGCGAAGTTATCATTCTACTTTATTTTCGGCATTAATATTTCCTCAATACTTCAGAGGAACACTTGAAATTGTATACTTCATATTAAATAAAAACACGAATAGTAATTATCGATAAATACGAGTTGATAAAGTCAAGCCTACACGTTGTAACACGTTGACAAGATGACGACGGTTCATTACTTACGTCTCGACTAGAATTGCCCAACCTCCTATCAACGCAAAACTAAATCTCCGCGTGTATACCTGGAACTTTCTACGTGATATTATCGATAAATAATCTCATTTTTAAAAATGATTGAAAAAAATAAAATGTAAAGTATCAAAATTACTTGCGGTATTCTAATATTAATGGAGCTTATAAGAATTTATTACAATTTATAATGTGCAAAATTTTTCTTGCACTATATTACATTGTAACTCATGCTGGCTTTAGTTTATATTTTTGTAACTTGGTGAAATTTAAATAGCTAGTTCAGGATTCTTTTCTGGAATAACTTCTTAATTTCGAAAAAATTTCGACCGTATGGTGTATTATATAATAACACCATAATAACAAATATACCTTGTAGTTTTGTTTTTTCATAAGTAATTAATTCTTCAGATGTAACATTGTTAATTAAATTAAAAAAATTATTTAACAATTGACGTCCGTTCAAGAAAATCTATCTACACGGAAAGCAGCATCTACGGTGCCCGGCACGATTAAAAAAACAGCATCGCCACGAGCGGCGACAAGAAAAAACGCGGCCGAGCTCGCGCCGCTGCAGGCGCGTTAAACATCGAACCCCGTCATTTCTCGGGCCCGCGAATAACTCACGGCGCGCATATACAGGCAGCCGGTTGTCTGCGTCTGCGCGAACACTAAATCGCGGAGTGGCGGCGGCGTCGGCTGCGGCGGTCGGGTCTGTCTCGCGCGTAATTGGCAGCGATGTAATAACCGGCGATCGATCACCCGCTATCCTCCTCCCTCTCTCTCGCTCCCCCCCCCCCTCGTAATCTTTTAATTGTCCCGCGGGCAACGTAAATCTCGAGAGCGAGCGCGAGCGAGATCTTAGGCAGGAGCAAAAGGTGCCCTCCGCGTAAACCTATAGATGTATCGAGGAAGTTGTTTATGTCGGAGCCGCTGGCTGGCTGCTCGCTCTCTCTCTCTCTCGGCTTTGTGTGGGTATATATATATATACACGTTGCGGTGTACTTGACGCATAAGCACGTTCCCTTAGGATGTAATGAGAATTTTAAAGACCCAATCTTCTCGGAGGTGTGTAACGCGATATATATTACGTGTGTTTATATTAGCTATCTTGCACGGTTCTTAAATTCGTTATGCTTGCTTTTTATCCGCGAGCCTGCCGAGTGCTTAAGTGTATGTTATTTGCAGAAGCGGGCAAAAAACTTTTATGAACGGGCATTTAAAGGTGTGTTCGGTAAACGCTGTGTCCTTAAGCTACTATTATAATTATATAACAATAGAATAATATCTTCTACGAGCATTCATAAATCAAGGTTTCTAGTGTAACAAGAAAAACGCGCCGTTTTCCTTCCTCAATAACTCAACGTGTCATTATTGACTGTGTAATACAAATGTTTATTGCACTGTTGCTAGTAAAATTTGGAAACAAATTTATCTAGAAATTATTTATTATTTGTTCTATGTACAAATCATTACTTGATTAAATTACGTTTGCCTGATGATACTGTCTATATACATTTACCATGCCTAGATATATTGATGACGTCACCCGGAATGGTTCGATTAATCATAGAAATTCTGAAGTTGAGAAAAATACATAAATTATGTATTTGATCTTTCTAAGATTAAGTATTTCAGTATTTATGTCAGTTCAAATTTGTTTTAAAGTGACTTATCATATATTCTTTAATTGCAATTGATCAGTCTGAATGCAGAGAGTATACGTATATAATATGTATATAAAATGTATAAAGCTTGTAAATGTTATCTGTCGTGATCTTCAAACTGCTTAATTTAACATAAATATTTATAATTTTCCAATAAATTAGATTGCCTTTATATAAAAGTAAGTAAATATTAATCGGATCAAGGTTGCCGATGATGATATTCTCCTTTTACATACTGTCAAATAAGAAACAGCAAGATATTGGAGAATTTCCGAAATTAAGCTATTCTATTATTTCTGAATCTATTATTAACGGAAATGTTAAAACAGCAGTTTTTCCGATTCACAATTGAATGCCTCGAAAACATTTGTCTGGCCCACATACCGCGAAAAAAGTGCGCAACCAAAGGCAAGCCATTATTTGTCCCTTGAAAGGTGAGTTACCGCAGTTTTATTCACTCCGCGGCCTCAAAAAATCCCACTAATGGTTCTTACAACGAGGTACGCTCGGCTTCTATCGGTACGCATCTAACGGGAAGTAAAAGCAGCTTAAGTACACGTGTAAAAGTCGCTCATCAATCTAGTTACGTGACACCTTGGTGTGGCGCCCGCGCAGTCAAGTGCACGCGCACCGTAGCGCGAAATTCTCCGAGGCGCGCGCGCGCACCCCGGTTATATGCGCAACCCGTAACTCATAACCGCGACTGCGAAGCGAAAGAGCAGTCAAGGGAGAGAGAGAGAGAGAGAGAGGTGGTGGATGTCGGCTAAAGGCTGTAATCGCGATAAATCGCCACCCAATTGCAGGAAGTATAAGCAGGTGGAGGACACTGCTCCTCGTAAATAAAGGACAGGCCGTTCTTCCTCGCAACAAATGTCACCGCGCCTCTCTCCTTCTTCCGTGCCGTATTTTCATTGTCTCGTTGCGGGCGACGTTTGCTACGTTCGCGTCCTCCACTGACGAAGTAATCTTAGTCAACTCCCCGGGCCGAGCGCTTTCTCCAGCCCCCAGGAACGAGACCGCGCCGTAAGTGAATTCTGATGCTGGAAAAATCTCCGCCTTTTCTCCGGGCCTCTCTTTGAGGATATAACGGCTTCGATATTGCGCCCGGGAAATCTTTTATCCCTTCCGGAGGGGACGAGGGAGGCAGAGCGTCGGCAACAGCGTTCTCATTATGTCTCTGGCCGATCAACGTGCAGCCGAGGTTTCGTTTTTAATACCGTCGGGGAAATTCTCGTTGCGGCTCTCGGGGTAGAAATTTATTATCGATCATGACGCTGTGCTTTGCGGCTTTCCCTCCGCTCCTTTTTTTTTCGCCTTTGTTCTTAGTGTCCTTTTTTTTTTTTAATCGACGGCTGCTCCTGGCCGCCGACGAGGGCTGATTCACCTTTTTTTGCAGTCTTATTGCGCGGATTACGAGACTTTTATGAGAAATTTTACGGGAAATCTTGGTTTTGAGTAATCCTGAGGCGGAGTCCCTGCTTATTTGGGTATTCCGAGTATAGGTAATAAACGATTCACGGATATAAATAAATTTTCAGATATTTTTATAAGTTTGCGCAATTTTTCTCTTTAAGAAAAAAAAAAACTACACCGGAGAGAAGTAAGTTATGCTTTCGTTCTTTCTTACGAACAGGTAGGAACACGGGCAGGATATTGCGCGCCGGATCGCCTGGAAAATGTATGCCTTAAAAAATCGCGTAGTATGCATATGTACTCCGTGAAAATTCTGCAAAATATGGTTATATAATTTTTGCGAGAAAAGGTAAAACTTTTGTTTTCCCCTAAAATAAAATGCGCGGAAACCTTCTATTAAATCGCGTATCGTAATTTAGTTCTACTTTATTAAAAAAAAAAAAAAAAAAAGAAATGAAGCACCGCTCTTGAAATTGTAGAACAAAAATATTGAGTTTATTCATGAAACTCGGTGAATCGCGGCGCATGAAATATTTGACACACATAATTGTCGCAGCTCCCGCCCAAATTAAAATAACTTAATATTCCTCGTCGGCGCGTAAAACAGAGCCCTCGAACCAATGCAATCTTTTCAATTTTCTCACAATAACAGGAGCCCGGGGATAAAATACTATACAATTATTCGAAGGGGCAGCGATGCAAGGAGCGCGAACGCGGCTGCGACGGAAGGCGAAAGCATCTGGCGAGGGGCGCGCGCGGGGAGGGGGCATTAAAATTCAAAGAATTCAATTAGCATTCACGGGTTCTCCGCCGCGATTATGCAAACGAGACGATCTGACGTTATGCCTGTCTCTCGGAATGTCTCCTCCTCGGATTTCCTATCTCTTTTTTCTTCCTCCCGCGCGCCTCCACGGGGGGAAGAAGGGAGAGAGCGAGGGAGACAGAGCGAGAGGGCAGATCGAGTGGTGCTAAGAGACGAGCTTCTGGCGGCTGCTCTCTCACTGTGTTATTTCGAACGGGAAAGAGAGACGGCACGCGTTGAATGACTGATAAAATAACTAACGAGACCTGTCGGAGGCCTTTTTTCCGGCCTGCCGCGCTTGATGTTTTCGAGGGCCGCTGATAAAAGAAGGAGAGGAGGGGGGCGCGCGTTAGAGAGAAGTATAAAGAAAAGGCTCGAACGTGTGTTTTTCATCTAGACTTACAAAGGGCCTCTAATGAACGCATCGCATCTGTCCCCGAAGCCGCTCGTTGCTCACGGTTATTTAAAGACGGACGATATATATTCCCATTGAGAGCGAAAACTTGTCTTTCGATTCTCTCTGCCTTTGTCCCTTTGTTTTACGTTTTGATTAGGTTCGGCGGGGGGGCTTTTATTTTAGAATGGGATAACCTCGATTTTTGAAATTCATATGCGGTATCGACGTATCAGATATCTATGTATTTATTATTGAAGAAGCAACCCTTATTCTGAACAGCAGTAAAGACGCTTCAGTCTTGCACAAAAATAAATACAGACTTTTTGTTACATTTTTTTGTAATTTTGTTCAAGCAAATTATTAAAAATTATCTTCAAATTAAGTCTATTGTTAATATCACGCAAACGCCGACAAGAACTAGAAATTGGTAAAATCGCGGTAATTCACCCGGAGTGAAAAGAAGCTTGAAAAGTTTAATCGCGTGACGGCTGCCTTTCAGCTCGGTCAGATAAGCAATTAATAAGCGCGTTGTCGTAAAGTCCCGCGAAAAGAGGATCTTGCCCTCCGGCAAGTATCCGCGATCAGTCAGATTGCACCTTTTATGCGTCCTCGAACAATGTTAGCCCCGGAAAGTTGTTCCTCGCGCCTCTCGCCTCCTCTCAAACACAATCTAGCTCATTGAATTTTCGGCCCGTCTGGGGTGTCGGCGCGGCAATATTCGCTCGGCGGCCTGTTATTTTTTCTTATTCCGTTCGCGCTCCTCCTTCCCGGTTTGGCGCGTCCTATGACCCTCGGCGACAAAGCAGGCTCCTCTCCTCGACTCGAAACTTTACGGGCTCTCGCGCGCGCCGCTCTCTTTCGCGAGAGTTTAACCGGCATTTTTACCGTGATAAATGAAATTGTTTCGCGCAGCCTCGCGCGTCCCCCCGGCTTTCGCAACTTTTCGCAAACTTATAATCCGCTTGCGGTATGCACGCGAGCGCGACCCGAAGCCGCCGTCGCCGCCGCCGAGTTCATGAATGTATTTTTTCGACGCGACTCTCTTTCGCTTTGTCGCTCGTTCCCCCCTTAGGCGGACCCGTACAATACTTGTTCTGTCGCGCACGCTCGGGAGATTTCATAATGGGCTTAGTGTCAGCGTGTGGGGGCGTTATTAATTTTCGGACCGCCGGCGAGGCTCTCGAGAGCGCACGTCGAAAGTAATTTCGCAGTTTTGCAATTCCTTGCACTTCTTTACATCGACGGAGGGGGGGATGCTTCCTGTGCGCTTTGAATTTCGTTTAGGGAAGAGTTCAACTTTTGCGCATTCATTTTGAAAGAACTTTGCCAAGAATTTATAATAGAATTTTTTTAATCGCGTTATTTCAATTTTTAAATTATATCCATCTTCGTCTGTCGTGTTTTGCTGACGGGAAGCATTCGTTTGCATTATTAACATAGAGGGTAGCTCGCGAAGACGAGTTAATGTAATTAAGTGCTTCTCTTTCGATTCGCGTTTCCAGCGAACTCAATCGCGATCGTTTGAATTCGAATTCTTCGAACAAACGAGGATTAAATTTTACGTCAAACAGCTCTCTGCCCATCTTGTTGTTTGGGCAGTGTGTCTCGCTTTGATTACCGAAAAAAGAGGAAAAATCTTATTCGCGAAAATGTGTATGTTACAAAGAGAATCGCATTCTCGCGCCATGGAAATATTCGCAAATTCGAAAATGGAAAAAGTGACCCAAAAGAATTTAATAGACATCACGCAAATGGAAAAAACAGGTCGGCGCGCTTTTACAGAAATCGTAAAGTTAATCGAATTGGACGGAAAAAAGGATCAGTCACAATACTGGTAGCCGGCGTAATTTGCTGGAAGTAAAGTGGTCTCCTCCCAAGAGTGCAGTACGGCTTTCCCTTTCTTACCTTCTCTCTCTCTCTCTCTCTCTCTCTCTTTCCCTTTGCTTTTTTTCTATCGAGTGTTCTCGACCTGTTACATATATTCCACGGAAAATCAGAAATTTTCCCGGACAGGTTAAGGGATAAGAACGAGAAAGTCGGTCGCGCGTACATAAACCTCCTCCCGCTGAAGCTCGTCGCGTTAAATCACTGCAGCTCCGAATTATCTGTAAATCAGATGATGTAGACGAACCGAGACTGTAAAAAGAAGCGCACGAAATGGCGGCTCTTGGGGAATTTGAATTTCAGCGTCAACCTTTACGGTCCATTGAGTTTGTCATCCTTGAAGGAGCAACGTTTTTGTATTTATTGACAGCTCGATTGTACTCTTAAAGAAACTTCATTTCAGTGGATAAGTTTTATATCGGGAAACGTAACCGCAAAGATTATTGAAATTATAAATACACCTCGACTTAATAATTGAACTTTAATGCGGAACAGCGGTTCATGATAAAGTTTTCATCAAGACTTATGAAAAGTTGAAAGCGAGAGCTTTTAAGAAGATTTGCATGTCCGTGGAAAATTGAATATTTTTTATTTGGAGGGAGAAGAATTTATGCCGGCGCGTTGCATCAGTTTTCTGCTGATGAGAAACTCCGGCGGATGGTTAATTTTTTTTCAAGACGCGAGGCTGCGCGCGCGAGCTTCGCCGGGGTAATACATTGTGAAGCATCTATCATTTTTTACACCGGCGATAAATTTCACTTAATACCGTTGTAGACGAATATTATACCCGAAGCAGGGCGGCACACGCCCATTAAAAGTTCTCAAGATTGTTTGAACATTTTTTAATCAAATTTGCATTTGTCAGCTAGAAAAAGTACCGCGCTTCTTACTCGTGGTAATGCCGCAAAGTTCATATAATATCAGTGTAAAAAATTATTTTTAATAATGCGCGAATATTCGAAGCATTTTCCTGCTTAAAGAGAAATTATTGGATAACAGACTTTGAATCTTCAATTAGCCCATCGTTTTGGGGGTCGATAAATTGAAATTCTGAGTTTTGGTTTAAATCAGATGTAAAGTTACAAACGTGTAGGATGTAGCGCAGCATTAATCGATTGACAGCACGCGGCGTAGTATTAGGTACAATACCACCGTGGATTGGAGTATTACAACGCAGCGGTAATGCAATGCAGCTGATGGTTGTCAGTTGTTGCTTTGATGGCTAAGCGTATTAAGCGAACAGTTGCGAACCTTCAGTTAAATTAATATAGAGCATAAATCATGAAATTCCTTATTAAAAGCAGTTGATGTGTATATTGTTAATTATAAGCATATTATTAAACTGTCATTAATACAAAAAACAAAGGCGAATTGTTCTTGTTTAATTTTATACTACTACACACGAAACTAATTTCACAGTACTTGTGTTAATACTTGGTCAGCTCAAATTGAGAGGTTTAATTTTGGAGAAATAATTTGGAGGATAAATTTTCATAAAAAATCTCACATTTATACATGTAAAATTCTAGTTTATATTAATTAAATTACATTTAAAATTAATAAATAGAAGTATAACATACAAAACAACGATTCTCCGTTCTAATAGCAATTATATCTCCAATTATTTTTCTGCACTACGGGTTATGATCATTATTAAACTTTTTTCCTTTCTTTCTCTGTTACAGTGTCCTTCGTAGAAAGGTCTGGAGTGGCAGACAATAAAGTGCAATTGCCGTGTAACTTAGAATCTGAGTACAGCGATGCGGTGAAATTGGTACTATGGTATAAAGAGCCCAATAGTGAACCGATTTATGGGTAAGTCGGAAACATCATTCAAATTGGACTATTTCTCTTTGCTTGGGGTATTATAAAATAAAAATTGAAACGGTGTGTTACCGATTACTGAATCAATGATTAGTTTATAGTACGACGCTAACTGGGTGGTCTCACGGTGACATACTGGCACTACATATTCAACAAAATTCAGCGATTAAATTTAAATAATTTATATAGCAGCCGAGCTCGGTACTTTTGGCGCACTCGGTCTTGTGTCATATTTTCGATTAGCAATAAATTCGATATTTCTCGAAAAGGCGAAAAGTCAATGGGGCGAGTGTTTGAGTTAAAATTGCTTCTTATCGACCATACCGGTTCGAGCCAACAATTTATGTAGCTAAAAGCCACTCGTTCTTAACCGACAATGTCGTAAGTAATCGCGCTTTAAATTCCTTTGCCGGTGCGCCGGGCGGCGTGCAGTCGGCTCCAAGTAAGTTTAACCCTCCCCCCCCCCTTCACCCCAGCCCACTTCCACTTCCTCCGCCGTGCCGGGGACACAACAGGCGGAGTTGAGCCGCGAGTTTCCGTTTTGTGAGTCGTGAAATTTTCATATAAAACGACGACTGCCTCGAGACAGCGGCAAGTGAGCGAGCAAGCCGCACGCCGATGTCGTAGATTCTACTTAAAAAATGTAATAAGGTGTAAGATACGCGCCTCCGGGCCTCGAGATTTGCTCTCTCATTCTTCTTTCTTCGCCGCCACGTAGCTACTTTCCTATGTGTAATCCGTTCTCGGCTTTGTCTCTTTTTGATGGAATACTTGAGCTTTATTTACGCAATAATACCATGAATGGCCTTATTAATGTAAACATTAAACTTTTTTATGTTAAACCTGCTTTTTTAGCTTCTCTATTTCAAGCTTATGCTTTTTCTCATGGAGAAAGCTTTGGATCGGTGAAATTTTTCGTGTCTCATATTTTGACGTAGAAGCACATTTTTAGGTTCAGAGAGTCCAAAAAAGTAGTTATGTACGTACGTATGTATGTAGCTCCCCCTTAACTACTTTTGAACGACGTCGTGGATTCGTTTCAAATTTCGCGCACAAGTTTCATTTCATTTTTGCGAGGGGGCTTGAAAAATTCACTTCTATAGATTAGTTTTTGTTTCATCGACAATTTTCGATTTTTGAAAAATTTAATTTTTGAAAAAGTTTAATGATAGGATTGAGATATTTTAATCGAACAAAAAACATTTTAAAGAGCATAAAAATATCTATGATTTCAGAGAAAAAAAATTACTTAATTATTATGGTTCTTTTGCTTTTAACAAAAATGTGTTTTTTTTTAAAAAGATTATAACAATTAATTGTAGAATTAACAGCTGAATCTTGATTCTCACCAGAGTTTAAAATATGAAACGATTTTAAATATTGTATTTCTGTATCCAAATTAGAAATAATTCTACTTTCAGCAAATTAAGATATAGATGTACACTCAATAATATGAGCTTCTGTAAAATATTCATTTTATGTTGCTAATTTAGATATATTTGAAAATGAATATGATGTTTGAAAAGCTGAAGAATTGATACTCACGGAAGATTCACATGTTTCTTAAATCACTATAGTGCTTTTATCAAAAATATTTGACTCATTTTCTAAAGAATCACTAAATTTTTTATTTTCTTTTTGGAATCCATTTATAATATAAATTAATTGTTTCATTGTTTTTATATTCTCTATGAGAAAGCATTCTGCTAAAATCGATTGTCAGCGTTTTCATACTAATTACAATTTTTCTGCGAAGC
This sequence comes from Ormyrus rosae, assembly GCA_035047165.1. NCBI lineage: Eukaryota > Metazoa > Arthropoda > Insecta > Hymenoptera > Ormyridae > Ormyrus > Ormyrus rosae. The sequence continues at coordinate 10,569,908 of JAWWML010000052.1, read as the reverse complement.
AATTAAATCTCAAATTTCTTTTAATTTTGCTACTTAAAAAGTGTGTAAATGTTTGATTGGTTTACAGGCAACAAATTCCACTTTAAAAGCCGTAAATGCCTTTGTGCCTTAAAAAAAAAAGCGCTTACTTAAATATTTTACAGCCTACCAACTCTTACTATTTTATAGCATTTTGCTTAATTTCTGCACTCGCCTCGTTTCTTAATTCCCCGGGCAGGCTCCCGCTCGCGCTCTCTGAAATTTCTGCCTCTCGCGTCGCGAGGAGAGAAGACGAGCTCACATAACCCTCGTTTAATCCTGTTGCGTTACGCCGGCAAAGTTTAAAGTTTAAAGTCCGCCAAACAGTGGCGAAGATTTCGTGGCACTGTGTCTTAAATTATTTATTGCGCGATGAATTTTCTGTGCTCGCGCGAGCGCCCTCGGCTCCGGCGCTTATCGCTCTCGCTCCAGGCATTTAAGAAAGTTTCTGAGTGCCCCGCGCAAAGCTTCGCGAAAGAATTCTAATGGCGTAATGCACGTTCCGGCAGTCAACGTACTGCGAGTGTGCGGCGAGGCTGCTTAGGAGCAAGTACCCGGTTGATTATACGAAATACTGCCAGTTTACGTGTAAGCTTATTAAAGTGCGAGCTTAATCTTTCAAAGATAAGAGTCGTCGCAGTAAAGTCTTCTGGAAATTATTCTTACTGCTTTAGCTAATTATTCCGCGTTCTCCGGGAGCAATTAGATTTAAGCAATTTTTTTTTAATCGATGAAATTGCCCCCTGAATCAGAAGTATTTCAGAATTCATTTTTAATAAAATAATAATTTTTCTGTCAAATTACCCAATTTAATATTTTAGAACTTTAGGTATAAATTGCTGGTAATCAGCTCGTTATATATTACCCCTCCATTACAAACCCCAAGCTCGAGAAACTTTTTACTCGATGCAAATTTTCCCAATCACCTGGCAAGAAAAATACGCCCCCTCCGAAAATATAATATCGACGCTCGTTATCCCCCTGTACCTGAAATAAGGCCTATTGCTTTACGATCGAACTTGACACTTTTTTTTTTCATAACTGCCTCCGCGTCATCGATAAATTCCGAGCCGCGAAGCAGTGAAAAGAGGGCTCGACGCAAGACTTTAGAAAAATCGAGGCGGAGAGACAGCCAGAAGAAGAGAGATATCTCACTCCTCCTCTGGTCCCCCGTCGGTCTTCCTAAATAAATGCACCCCTCGACCTTGCCCCGGTCCGCTCTTCCCCGGCTTCGTCCCCGCGGCCATAAAGCCGCGTATAAAGCAGCCGGCTCTCGTCCGGGGGGGCTGAAAGAAGTTAACACCCCCGATCGCATCGCGGAATCGATAGCCGAAAATTGTCGGGCGGAGGCGCGTCGGCTCGGCGGCCGGTGTTTTCATCCTCGCGCGCCGGTCGAAAATCGCTGCATGGAAGAGGGAGGAAGAAGCGACGGCGACGGCGTCGTCACGCCTGGTGTATGCACTTATATACACAGAGGCTCGAGGAAAGGCTTCCTCGCGGTGCGCGCAGCTCCGCAACGGAAGTGCGAAGTGGAGGAATTAAATCGTATTTCAACGTCAATGGCGCCGGCGTTGCTGCCACTGCGAGCTGCAGCTCTCTCTCTCTCTCTCTCTCTCTCTCTCGGAGCAGCGAGGGCTTTGGGAATACTCAGTCACGAGCGGAAATCCGAACTCCCGCGCGCGCAGAGCACTCCTGGAACGCAATTTAACTTTTAGCCGCTCGCGAGGAATTCCAGCCCTCTCTCCCTCTCGCTTTCTCGCTCTTTCGCCTTCCCTCCCCCGCTCGCCCCCTCCCCCACCCCTCGCTCTGTATAACTTTCTCTTTTCATCTTGCGCGTTCTTACACCTGTTAGATCGAATGCCTCTCTCGCTCTCTTTCCCGCCCGTTTGCCGCTCCTCTCTCTCTCACTCTGTGCCGGCTGGCTCTTCTGGTGCCAGTGGAGCGCAGGATGCTTAATATGCAATCACGCACGGTGATGGGCCCCAGGCGGCTCGCTATAATCCTCTCGTGCGATTCCTCTGCCTCCTTTGGCTCAGATTATAATCCTATGGCAATCGCCAGTCCGCTCCTCTGCTCCCTGCCTGCCCCCCCTGCAGCCCTGCCGCCGCCGCCGCCGCCGCTACATTCGAACTCCCAGGTTAGAGTCTGACTTGTCTACGGGGAACGATCGTTTGCCTCTGCACGAGAATCATTCCGATGTTCGCGGAACGTTTCAGCCCGTTTGCCCGATTAAGCCGGATGGGGCGCTATGCGGTTCGTCAAATTTTCGACTGTGATTTCCTCCTCCAGTCCCCCCCTCCTCTCGACTTTCCACTTTGCCAGTTACTATTTCTATTCTATCTCATTGTCATAATTTTCTTTTGCAAGTCCCGGAAGCAAAATTCCGATGAAATTGAAGCTCATAGCTGCCTCGATTAGGCCGGTTAAAGTCCATTATACTGATCGCAATTAAAATAATATACTGAATAATTTGAAATTATTAAATATCAAATAATTTTAAATAATTTTGATTTTTAAGGCACATTTTACCTCGAATATTACAAACTTTAGTAACGCAAATGGCTAATTTATCTAATCGTTTCTCATTCTTTTTATTGCAAATGCTAAAAGTTTGGGGAAAAAAAAACTAATAAACACAGTATCGCAGCAAGTTCACAGGTACTTTTTCGCGGAAAAACTCGTTACCAAACGTAAAACGAGCATCGACGAAAATACCCCTCTAAAGTTTCGGAAATGTCGTAAAACAGCCGTAAGCTCCGTCCTGAAAAATGCGAATTCCGTGTTTCAGGTTTGACTTGCGGAACGGCAGACAATTTAATGACGCGCTTCGCTGGTCGTCGCCACGGGCTCTGGGACGTAGGGCTTACTTCACCACGGCAACGAAGCCGGCTCACTTGAGTATCAACGAGCTCAAACTTAAGGACGAGGGACTCTACAGGTGTCGAGTGGACTTTGTCAACTCACCCACGACAAATCAGAAGATAAATTTGACTGTGATTGGTAAGTTTCTCTTTTGCGCTGCGCAAATTTAAGCCTTTGAAGAAGACAGAGTGGCTTTGGATTGCGGACCCCGTCGTTTTTCGTTGTGAAATGAAATTCTCTGCGCTTTAGTGACTATTTTATCTTCATTATTCTATTAATTCTAAAGAGTCTAAGACCAATTTTGGATTAGTAATGCGTTAAAATACATGGAATCGGGGAATTTACGTAGACTTCTCGGATTTAGAGTCAAATAACTTTGCTAAATCTTTAATGATCTATATTTTTCAAAGCGGATTTAAGTTTCAAATGGTTTTCGGAATATATGTTTAAAATACTCCTCAGGAAGAAATGTAGGTATTATTCAAATGAACAAAGTAAAAAAGCGATTTGCCGAAAAGTTACATTCTCTTCCTTATGCAAAGGAAGAATATTTACGATCCAATATCTTGCCCGCTCGGAAGGGACAATTATTTGTCGAAAGAATCGATCCAGAGACCGGCGGTTCGCCCGAATTCCCGTTGAATTGAACGCATACGTATTTCAGAGCCGCCGGGCAAGCCTGTCATCCTCGACGGTGATACGAAGCGGCCGATCGAGGAACTGGAGAAGCGCTATAACGAGGGCAGCGACGTCAAGCTGATCTGCCAGGCTCGGGGCGGCAAGCCCCGACCCCGGCTCACCTGGTTCCTCGACAATACCGTCATCGACGAGTCGTACGAGCACAAGCCCGACTCCGCGGAGACGCTCAACCATCTGTGCTACTCGAAGATCGGCAGGCAGCATCTCAAGGCCCAGCTGGTCTGCCAGGCCAGCAACACCAATTTGGCGCCTCCCCTTTCCGTGCACCTCACGCTCGACGTCAATTGTGAGTTCGTTTTTATATTCTATTTGCAGGAATATTTCGCTCTTGGCGATAATTATGCAGTACATTTTACAGCTCTATTGACTGTGTATTTTACATTGTGTTATTTTCTTTATGAATTACTGAATACGTACATGGGAAATACGTTTGCACTGACAGTTTATAGATAACTACATTTTTACTCGGTTAAATTAATGCTAATTAAAGTATTTATAGAATCTGGAGAATATCAACTTTTTATTTCAATTTAAAAGCGCATTAAGTAAATAAATCATATTCCTCAATATCACTCTTCTTAAAATTTATTCTAAATTAAACTTTATCATAACGTTGATGGAACATTCGATAACTATAATTAGTCGTGATATTAAATAAAAATTTAAAAAAGAATTGACGGTATACAATTTTACGCACTTTGTATACCGTCAGCGCGGATAAGTTGGCATTTTTTCGAGATTAGTATCCCGCTAAGTAGATGGATGGGTTATGCATTATTCAGAAATTCGCTCCTCTTTCGAATTTCTAAGTGGGACATTCGCTGAATGAAAGCGGTGAAGCCGAGATTTCTTTTGAAACTATTATGGAATTTTGGCATGGAATATACTTGACAGTTCTGGCGTGCCTCTTATGTTCGCGTTAATCGGAATTTTTATATTTCTCAACGGATTAGTTCTGACATTTATGAAACAGTTTACGACACGTAGAAATTATACGCTAAGATTATGGCTTTTATCCGTGAGCGATTCTTAGTCGGATATTCTTTGGAAACAAGTAAACAACTGTGGTTTAAAGTATAAGAAAGAGTAAAAAAAAAGTATAAAGTATTACAGATTTAAAAGTAGATTTTATTGTGAAAATATTCCATATATAGCTATAAATAGTGAAATTTACAAGTAAATAAAGTTTTTCTGACAAAGTTTTTTCTATTTTTTTTTCTTACAAAAATTTTCGACGTTTATCTTTTCTTAAAAAATGATGAGCACTCGACTGAAGGTAAACTACTTGGAATTTAGATTATGCAATGGTTCTTAGCAGAACCAGTAGAACCGAGGATTTACATTAAAAGAACACTTTTAAGTAATTAAATTATTTTATTAAATATATTTAAAGCTTTGCAATAGTACAGTTTCATCATCGTAATAACTTTACAAACATGTAGGACACTCGTAGCAATTATTTGAATTCATATGTAGTTGCATTAAAATATCCATTGCGTTCATTATTTCAACATTTAATCCCTATTATTAAAGCGACAATCCAGTGTAAATACGGTAAATTGAAATTCGTAACTTCAAACCTTATTGTCACTTAGATTGAAAACTTAATCCATTATATTTCGCACACAAGCCGGAGTAACGAGTGAAATTAAAAGAGATTTGATTTGATTTGAATTCTTTTATTTTGCTAAGGTTCATTTGAACCGAATAGCATTAGATGATACAGAGCT